>JAODLD010000002.1:26558720-26585628 GCA_026781065.1 Mormyrops boulengeri | reverse complement strand
CCCCCCCCCCCCCCCCCCCCCCCCCCCCCCCCCCCCCCCCCCCCCCCCCCCCCCCCCCCCCCCCCCCCAAACGAATAGTTATTAACTGTGAGGGGGACACGTCCCCCTCAGATTTAATGGCGGCGACACCCATGACATGAATAGATCTATACTGTCAATTGTACATAAAATGATTAATTCTGCAATAACGGTCGCATTTCTACATAGTTTAAATGTACAAATTTCACATTTTGCAACCGAAGCTATTTGTATTCGTACTGTAAAAGAATTATAGAATACTAGATTGCAATTTCTATTGGTGATAACGAATGCGCCTTAACTTCCATATTGGTATACAGCTTAGTTCTTCACAAATTAAAGCCCATCGTTAAAGATCCCGCTACGTTCGTATTGTGAGACTATATCGAAAGCGCGTGTGCTTTAATAATCCGTGGCGCTCCTCAGAGCAGCAGGAGCTTTCCGCAGGATTCCGGGGCGTGCAGCTACGTCACAGCTCTCCGGTGTCCCGGCCATTATTTATTTATTTTATAACTGACGAAGGGCCCCTCCCAGAATCGGACATTTTTTATTCTGTCAGACTCAACCCATTAATGTATGGAAAGAACATGCTACTCGTCTTCTGCAAGGAATGATGCAGATATGAAGGTGGAAATATTGCATACATCTATACAAAGCCATGTTATGTTACTTTAAATGTAAAGTTCTAATTTTAGGTGTAACAAATGAAGCCAAATTCATCTTTGGGGGTACACATCTCCCGGTCCCATTGGTTCCGAAGCCCTTGGATGTATGTTTTGGTTATATGTCATGTACAATGTCGTGATTTTCATTGTACAGCTGGTAATATTTAAACAACAAAACTGAATACGCTGCGCCTAATACCAATGCTATCCAGTAACGGCGGCAAGTATAAGAGTCATAATTTAAGTTTTTAATAATTGATATTTAGTAATGAAAACTGCACGCAATAAAAAAAATCTTGAACACTGTAGGTTAATGCTTCCTAACCCGTTCTTAAATGGGTTGAATGTGGAATGATTTTGTCCTTAAGGGGACATTCAGTCCCATATTGACTACACAAGCATTTTGAAATAGCATTTCTTGTAACTAGCGAATGCCAATCCATTGTTGAAGCTATACTAAAACTTCAACATGGAAGTTTTTTTGAAAATACGTGACCGTGCCATAAAATATATTTGTAATTTACCATTATTCAACCTAATAGATATATTATAGTATTAATATTTACATATTCTAATCATAAAAATCAGATTGACCATTGTTATGTTAGGGTGATATCTAGTAAGTGCATTTATTTAATTGAAAACACTGGAAGAAATTGTATTTTTGAATTTAATACAGTTCAATAATTAAAAGCATATTACTGTTAACCAGTAAACCAAAAAATATGATTTTTAAGAGGCACTCATGATGGATTGCTTTAGCTTTGTTACCAACCTGTGTGTGTTCTCTTGTGGATCTTGAGGTTTTCTGACCTGGCAAAAACTTTCTCGCAGCCATGAAAGGGACACGGGAACGGCTTTTCTCCAGTGTGGACTCTGACGTGATTCACCAGTTTGTACTTGGCCTTGAAGGGCTTTCCTGACCTAGAGCAGCTCTCCCAGTGGCAAATGTACTCACACTGGTCATGTCCTCCAACGTGCTCCACGGTTACGTGTGTCACCAGTTCATACATACTGGTGAAGGTCCTCATGCAGGGGCTCTTCCCAGCCCCCTGTTGGCCGCCACTCCACCTGCAGACCAAGTCACGCTTTGGGTTCTGCCTGGAGTATCTTAGAAGAGAGTCACTTCCTCCGTGTATGGCCATATTGAGAGGCTTGTAGAGACTCAGGAACTGGGTGACAAACTGCTGACCATGAGCGCCTGAGCCGCTCAGGGCTTGGCTGTACGGCTGCGTTCTTGAGAGAATGTCCCCAGGTAGAGCCACCATTATTTGACCGCCGAGCTTCCGAGTTGAGTCAGAGGAGCCGTGGGCCTGTTCTTGGTACGCTGTGAAAAACGCATGACTCCTGCCTTCTCTAGAGCTGGGAAGGTCACGGTACCTTCCACTGGTGCCATGTTGGGTAGCTCTTGGTGCAAGTTGGTCAGTGACTGGTGACATGGTTGTTCCAGAAAGATCTGGTCCACCGATAATACCCTTAGAGCTGTGTCGTAGGCGGCGACTGGCGTATCCAGAGTGTGAAGATCGAGGACCCAAATAGTCAAGATACACACTGTATCTTGCCTCGGGATCGTCTCGTAAATTTTGTGCGGGGCAGAGTTTTAAGGAAGTGCCAGTGGGGTGTCCTGTGTGCTCCGCTGCCAAAGGTGGCAGCATCACGCTGGCTTCAGTATTGCTCTCCCCAGGGTACAAGTGAGAGAGAGGGCAGCCACTAAACCTCGACAGGCATGACATGTTTTGTTGTTAGTTTGGCTGTGAAATTGGAAAAAACAACCATCTTATGTTAAGAATTTACCTAGCAGTTCCCATCCCTTTATCCCTGCTATATATTATCTGCGTGTGAAATTCGCAAGCTGAACAAGATGTAGTAAGTTAAAAGTTGGTATGTGCCTCAAGCCGTTCACTTTGCTCTTGTGATTTGTGGAAGTAAGCATAGTAGTAAAACTGGCCGAAACAGGCCGTGGTGCAATATAAAAGCACAGCAGGCAGAACTGCTTTTAAAATAGAGCGCTTTGGGATTGGCTGGAGTCCTGTATGATTGATGGAGGCTAGGGTTTGTTTTAAAAGGGATACGCATGCGTTCGCTGCAAGACTCCGTTTCAAAAAAAAAAAAAAAAACTACAGAAAATGCTTTGAAATCTGCCGCGCATGCAGTGCCAAATCTGGCCGCTCTTTGACTTCCAGACGCTGCACCAGAAAAAAAGAAGGACCGGTTAAGTTTCAAAGTAAGAACACGGAGGCTCGTCACTTTAGTCTGGACATCCCAGTGAGGCCAAGTATCCTCTCCATGAGTATTAACCTAATCATACAACCTCATTTAGCAATCAGCGTCACAATTCGAAAAAACAGATAAATAGGCAAGTAAAACACTAAGAAGAATGCAAGACTAAATTGTTTTATTTACAAGTGAGACATTATTATAGTATAACATCTCTCGATTAGTTAAAATAATGCTTCTGTAAGATCCAAGCAGTTTTAGAAAAACAAAACTGATTATTTTTATGAATACAACTTACTTTTTAAATATTTTGTGAAGCCGTGGGTAAAATTACCGATGTATAAAATGGATGCCCTTCTGACTTAGCAGCCGCTGGCAGGAGCAGACAACGAGCTAATCCACCTCGCGCACACCCGCAATACACAAACGCGTTCATACATCCTGCCAGTAAGGGATTAGTTAAAATCATTTGCACATGATAAAAGTGATACACACCACTGATGTTTATTCATATAAATGGATAATATAGTCATGTATTTTGTTATTAGCTATAGCTTTCATGTTGATCCACTCCAACTTTTCTGTTAATCCACTTGATTACTTAAATTCTCCCGATTTACTTGACTGATTACTTTTTTGATTGTTGATATTATTTCATTTTCTTTAAAAAAAATGCGTTATACCCATACTGCTTCAAGCATTTTTACCCTAAAATGAACGGTCAGACATATAATTTGGTTATATAATGATTCAGTAAAACCGCACGTAATACGAATCCAAGTCACATATGCCAGTGACAAAAGTCTAAGGGTGCACCTTGACAAGCCTTCGTGTTAAAGTACAGGTATATAGGCGTCAAACCCATTTGTGGTAACATTACAGTATCAGACGCGCTATTTTATCTTGGCAGTTATTCACTATAGTACATGGGCTAATGGGAAACAGATTATATTCTGAATACCTACATTTAAATGTACAATCTTTAAAATAGTAGTTTAAAATAAAGAACAAGACCCAGACTGACCTTTAAAATAGAACACGCGTGTAATTCAATCGATTCCCGAGATGCCTCCGTCAAATGAACTATTTTTCACTATTTTTCATAGTGTTTCAGCGGTCTCCATTTTAACTTAGTTTGTCTTCTAAACAATAACATTAATTAAATAATATTGAAAGGCGAAATATTTTACAAGTGTCTTGCGCATGGTAAAATTCGTCAATGAATGCATATGGAAAATTTTGTCGAGTTTATTATATAAGCTACTTTCGCACGCTACAATGTTCTTTTTAAAGTGGTCTAAGATTTTTAGAAAATAATGTAGCCTAATTTGGTCGGAATGCTAATGTCGCCCAAGGCATTGCATGTTTTCTGTAAATTCAAACTGCACGTGGTATAAGTAATTTTAAATTTCCGGTATACGATCGTGTGGTGCAGTGATTTATAGATATTACACGTTTTAAAATCTTGCACAATATGTTCTAAGTCTTGAAATATCTTTAATAAAATACATTGCGGGTGAATACGTTTTAACAAAATAACGCTAAGTGAATAAGCATAAAACGAGCTGGTCATCAGACCTTGCAGTGGAAAGTGTGTCAAAAATTGGCCATTCTTCTAACAAATTACTAATGTCGCCATACACATGTTAAAGGTGGGCAAAATAATTTTAGATCTAGTTGAAAGATTAACCTTTCACAAAAAAATATTAATAATGTGCATATTTATTTATGTATAAAAGCGTAGTAAACAGTTATCCTTGATAGATATTGCTTAAATTAATTATTGTTTATGAGTTCGACTGAAAGCGTTAGAAGTTTTTTTTATGAGCTAAAACATCCTTCTGTGGTGTGGGAAATGATGCCCAGCCCAAAGCGACGCATCCAAAGTCTAAATAATAATTAATTATTTTTAAAAAATCGTTCACCTGATGCGGAGACGACATAATGGGGAGTGTAGACTGCCGATCGAAGGTCACATACTGGTCCGGGAAACAATTTTTCAATTTTAATTTAATCTGATTTTAATACAGCCCACGTATAAACGATCCAGCACTGGAAAACTGGAGAAGAGTATTAGATATCAATACACTAAGGAACATCTACATATTAGAACACAACATTTAACAAATTTCCATGCACACGCAATGCTTATGCTATATACATGGGAGACACTAATATGACATATTTAGCATTGCACAGTTACAGTAAAACCAAACTGACATTAATAAATTGTAATATACTGACCTAAGAGTAATCCATCACCTGATAATTAGTTAATTGGGTAATTGATATCAAGCATACATAAATTATTCTCTCATTGGCTGAGCAGCCTCAAAAGCTCTGCCCTGCTGCAAAAACAAAATAACCAATTAGCCATATATTAAGGTGCCAGCATTTAATTTCATATATTACATTTGGGCCACCCAGTTTTATTGGGTTAGTAACAGGCCAACTCTTTATGTTGGCCTGTTATGTCCAAATCTTTATGTTGTTGGGATCTAAGTCCACACCTGTGTGTCCATTTTGTTAAAAGCATTAAAAATGAACACAAACAGAATCTGGGGTCTTTTGAACTGTGGTGCATAATTAAATAAATACTGATCTTAATTGTAATAATTAGATTCAAAGCCTTTAAGTTATAACTTTGGTAGTAAAACTAATCCAACTGTTGAGTTCATTCAACAGACACAAACTTTGCAGCTCCTCCATTGTTTAGTGAAGAAGAGGTAGAAGTAAATAAAACACCTGCTTACGTTTGGAGTAGTTGCAATGTAAAAGTACTGCAGGGTCCCTAATTATCAATACAAGGCAAAGGTTAGATGGTAGAGCTAACAAAACACAGCGCCAATAAAAATGAGAGGAAGAAATGAGGAAAGGGCAGAGTGACGGGCGGCTAGACCGTGGTTACCTTCAAACTCGCACACATCCATAACAGAACCCTGGGTCGCCTAGGAGAGAGCAGGCGAGCTGCACAACTGATCATACCAGACAGTGTGAAAGTGCACAAGAAGCAGCAGTGGAATAATATAACAAAATAGCAGAGGAATCGTGTCACCGTGAAGCCAGAGAGAAAAACAACATAGAGCTTCAGACCAGTCCTGTTATTCAGCAAGTCATTATTTATTACTCTGGATTAATTAATCATCTTCAGTTAATCATTGCCTGTTGCATAAATATATGATACCTTGAGAGAATTGTCTAATAAAAATGTAAATGTATTATTAAAACTATAATCATTATCATTATTATTAGTAGTAGCAGTAGTTCCAGTAAGTAACCTTAGCAGTAGAGGTGGTAGTATTTTACTTTATTTCATATGTTGGTAAAGTCTAAGACATATTCTTTCTAAACGTGGAGTAGAAATAGATGCTTCAACGTTGTGGAGGCTCATGCACATTGGGACGCCATTCATGTGGCTCTCATACATACAGCTTAACCTACAACTTGTTTTCCTAGTATAATTTTATCTCATGGCTTTAACTGCAGGTGAAATATAAAATTTCTCCACATATTTAATACTTTTCACCAGTTATTTGGAAACAAGAAGTTTCCATATTTTTAATGATAAAGTCGCCGTATTTATGCGTCGTCTCCATATATTCAATTATAAAAGATGAGTATTTCTATATTGTTTTGGTTTTTGTAACTGGTGTTCAATCTATTTGTATTTCCTACATCCATTTTGATCCACATCTGGGACCTGAAGTAAGTTATTACGGGTCATTCCATGGAGTGAACACCACCATGTATCACGTCTACAGTAACATCGTTTATAATGCAGACTACGAGCAATCGCTCAACTGTGGCTTCCACCCATACCCAAGCGAAGCAGGCCTTTGCACAGAGAAGCCACTCTCAGGCTACAGAAAGATTAATGTCCTTAAATGTTAATCTCAGAGCCAGTGTTTGTATGAATCCTTAATTAGCCTCCTTGAGCTTTTGAAACTCCCATGTCATTAAACAAAGAAATTCTGTGCATACTTGAACTGAACTCTTTAACTGTCAAAGGCAAGTTATACTAAATGGAAGATGTATCATATGGAGCGACGATTCCATGAAACACGTCTGTCTGACAGCCCACTGCCCACGGCGGCATAAAGTGCAGGCATTCGAGTTTAACAGAATGTAGAACTACAGGGCCACAAACGATGAACAAAAAGCATATTTAGAGGATGTTTACAAAAACTGCCTCCTTCTATTAAATTATTACAGGACACTGTCACAAATAGTCGACCACTGAAGGTAAAATCCAAACAGAGGTAGTAAATATAAAGGCTTTTCTGGCAGAAAATGTACAACCTCTCGGTGAATCACCACTGCTTGCTGCATTTTCAGTCTGAGAAAGTAACCAAAATGCTGTTGGACTGGAGAGTGAAAGTACTCTGCTGGACTGAAGGAACAACCATTATGTTCCGAGCGGATGTCCCTTTGGGAAACCAGCTTAAGCGATGGGAGGAAAGGATATCATTTTGTTGTAGCCATTTTCATTAAATTATGTATCATTTAAAGAAAACTTCCCCTGTACTTTTTATGTAACACCACTGGTTTCTTGTTATTAAAGCAGTTCTCCACTGCAAACAATAACGGAACAAAAGAAAATCTACTGGAAATTAAACATTTCTTGTGGACTCCTGTTTGTATAGCCGTTATTTTCTATAACTGCCATATTCGATACATCTGAGGGGATTTGTACTATGGAAAATCAAGAACACTGGGAGAAAATTAAGTCCATAATACATGCTGGGGTCTCTTTGGCCTGCAACAGTTGATTACTTTTTTTTTGTTAAGACGGTAACCTAGAACAACACATGAGGTCATTTCTTATTTCTGAGGCCAAAGGTCAGTGTGCCTCCTTGGCCTGATGGCCCGCAACTTCAGAAGCGAAGTACAACGGAATAGTCAGCTGATGATACAAGTGAATGATGTACGTTTGTTACGGAGGCCACGATGCACGCGCCCACGCTCGCAAATTATTTTAAAGATACAATCCTACTACGAACATACCGGGCGTAATAACCTCTCCCAGCAGTTTCGGTTGAATAGGCCAATAAAATATCGAAGACCAAAGTTAAGAAAACTTAACTGCCTGTCAGCTGTGAAAGTTCACAGAAGTCACCATAAATCTCAGAGTTTAACAGCTCCCAGCATATTTATCGTTAAACTCTCCTGTGATCTCTCACCATGTGAGCGGGGAAAACGACAGACCTACTGGTGTTTTAAAATATTAGCGAGACCGATGGAGTTGCATGGTAGGTGTGATTAGTGACTCCATAATTTATATGAAGTAGTTATTGTACTTTCTTTCCATAATCGGATAATAAATCTCAAGCAACATTCCGCAATTTATTTTGCATTACAGACCAGTATATAAAAATATAAAAGGTACCTTACTAAGACTTCTTGTGGGTGATATTTATACAACACCAGCAAAACATTCCGCACCCTCATTACTTAAAACTAGATATTAAAAATAAACAACTAAATGGCAAATATCTGTTATTACATTGAAATATTTCAAAAACGTCGTTTTTAAACACATATCAATATAAAATACTTCGGTTAACTCACCTTACATTTTAAAATACTAATTTGGGAGGAATTACAACGGAGTAGAAGAACGAATGCGAACTGCAGTGAATATGAAGATTTTTCTCTTTTTCTCCCAGGATTTGTAAAATAAAGAATGTGAACTCCATCCTGGGCCAAAATGGGGGAAAGGAGACGGAATTACAAAGCGGCGCTTGAAGCACTCAACGCGTCTCTGAACTTGATCAGATTTTATGTTTCCTGCAGCGATTCGGCGGCGGCCCTGTGAAAGTCGCTGAATAGCAGGAGTTTTTTGGTTCAGTGAAAAAATCTCAGGATATTACAATTACTGCCATCTTTCTTTCTGTCCTTTATTCCTGCATCCTACACCCTATAGTGCTTTGGAAAAATCCCCCTCCCTTCCCACGCGGCAGAATAAAGCTGAATTTCGGAACTCTGCCAAATATAGAATACTAAGACAAGGAAATAATAAAATTATCCACATTCACAAATCAAGCTTTAGACGAGCAGGCAAAAAGAAAGACAGAGGAATAACGATTTTGTTAGATCGCTACGATTCAAGCAAATGAATTTTCGTGATGTGCGTTACCACATTCAATTTTATATTTTCGTGCGTTATGATACCCATATATTCTACTTAAAGGCATCATTGCTGTTTTTACACACTTTCAACTTTGATGATTTGAGAGCTTGCAATATTAACGAAGCTTCCCTGCTTGTCATAAATATTTTCTTTTACCATTTTTAACACTGTTTAACACAGCCGACTAAAAGGAAGTTAAGAAAGCGGCACTGTCACAGTTAGAAAATGTGTGTTTTCGCGTTAAGTCACACTGCTATTTGGTAAACACTCGTTTTTTTCCGCCTGCTCATCTTAAACGAGCCTGCTTAAGAGCTAAACGTGGAAGGTTATATTTAGACTGTAAGTTTCAGAACATTTTACATGCTTAAAACGGTAAAGGGAGCATAATTATTCAGGATAGATAATGTCCAGTAACCTTACCTGTAAATAATGCTCTCACTGACCAATGGAATTCAACCATTTGAATAAACTGCCATTTCCAATACTCAATTGTGCCAATCAACGCATATCTAGCCAATTAACGCCCTGTTATTGTGTCACGTGCCAAGGCAGTGGCAAGCTACTCATTGGGTGTCGTAGCGCTGCCTCCCAAGCTCATTTATCTCCAAGGAGTGAGTGATTGACTTTATCAGTCCAAGGACATCACTGGTTTGGAGACGGGGGAAGTCTGATCCTCAGATGCAGGGATCCCATTTGCGGGAGTTTCTGCCTCCCCGTTAACTGACAGACGGACTGTCATTTAATATTTTTAAGTTGTGCATTGCTTTCCTGAACAAACCCCCAACAAAATAGTAAGTTAGTTTTGTCCGGTGGCCAACAGTAGCGAGTCAGTCTGGATTTTTAATTTTTGGTGATTTTGTTTTCCTTTCCCCCTTTTTTGTCAGTTGGTCACAATGACCATGCTGCTAGAAGGCGGTCCGCAGTTTTCTACGATCGGAGTCGGGGGCTTTGGAACACCAAGGCACCATGAAATAGGCAGCCGAGATCCCGGGCTGGGGCTAAGTCCATTTGGAGATACTTCCCATTCTACAGCTTTCAAGCTTAACTCTGTAACTCACGATCTAGCATCCAGCCAGACATCTGCATTCACTCCGCAAGCCACCGGCTATGCTGCCGCCCTGGGACACCACCACGGTGGCCAAGTGGGTTCTTACAGCGGAGGCGCCTTTAACTCCACCCGAGAATTTCTGTTCAGAAACCGGAGCGCCGGCATTGGGGATACCGCAGCTACCAGTGCCCAGCATGGGATCTTTGCTGCTTCGGCGGGGAGTCTGCACGGACCCCCTGGAATTGCCGACAACTCTGGGCACATCTTATTTCCTGGACTACACGAGCAAACGGTGAGCCATGCTTCATCGGGAGGGCATGTAGTCAACAGCCAAATGCATCTGGGTTTACGCGGGGACATTTTTGGAAGACCTGACCCATATCGCCCGGTCGCCAGCCCCCGAACGGATCCTTATAGCGCTGCTCAGCTGCATAACTATAACCACTCAATCAATATGAACATGGGAATGAACGTACCGACACACCACGGCCCTGGCGCTTTCTTTAGGTATATGAGGCAGCCCATTAAGCAAGAACTGTCCTGTAAGTGGATAGAGGAGAACCAGATCAACCGACCGAAAAAAGCCTGCGACAGGACTTTCAGCACGATGCACGAGATGGTGACACACGTCTCTATGGAACATGTAGGAGGACCCGAACAGAGTAACCACATTTGCTTCTGGGAAGACTGTCCCAGGGAAGGGAAATCTTTTAAGGCGAAATACAAGCTAGTGAATCACATTAGAGTCCACACTGGAGAAAAACCGTTTCCTTGTCCATTCCCTGGATGTGGGAAAATATTTGCAAGGTCAGAAAATTTGAAAATTCACAAAAGAACTCATACAGGTAAGTGTGTTCTATTCAATGCATCTCTTGTAATTTCACATGAAATTTCCGGGTTTGTTTAACGTTCGTCTTTTTATATATATATTTTTTACTTAGTAACGGGGCTGGTTCGGCAATACAGAGAAAAAATAATTTGCGAGGAAACTATTGTTAGGAAATGTAAAAGAACCATACAATTATGGTTAATTAAGATAATTGGTGGCCGCACAGCCCGAGCTTAGTTTGCAATTGTTCCGGTTTTAAATATATTTTGGGTGACATTTTGTGGCCTAATCATGAAACTTATCGGCGTTTCAATTATCAGGTTATATGACCGAAGGATACATTTCTCCAAACATCCAGTAAACACGTGCTTGTAACACAATAGTCGATTTGTACCAGAATATGTTCATGTTTAAGAATACCCGTTAGTTTTGTTGTTTTTAGAGAATAGGCTATTTTTTTTAATTAGCAAATTACCAAAGCTACCGATTTATAAGCACTCATTTTTACCACTTTTCAGGATAATAAATTTTCCATTGACATATTCTATACGTAATAAATAAGGACAGACGCTGGAGAAATTTATTTTTGTAAGTTTCATGTCATTTTAACATTGATCGATTATTAGAGGGAAGGATTTATGTGCACAACGTGTTTTTTTTCCTTACAGGTGAGAAGCCGTTTAAGTGCGAGTTCGAAGGGTGCGACAGACGCTTCGCAAACAGCAGCGATAGGAAGAAGCACATGCATGTCCATACGTCAGACAAGCCATACATCTGCAAAGTGTGCGACAAATCCTACACACACCCGAGCTCTCTCAGGAAACACATGAAGGTAATTCACTTCCCGTGGGTACGCATATTAGTACCAATTATCTCATCTTCTGTGAGAAAGTTGCTGAGGTGTTTGAAGAATGGCATAATTCCACAAAGTAATATAGAAACTAGTCTTGTAGATTACGTAAAACTATGCTAATCGATGCGTCACCGTTACTACTACAGGTGCACGAGTCTCAAGGGTCAGAGTCTTCTCCTGCTGCGAGTTCTGGATACGAATCCTCCACTCCACCAGCTCTTGTCTCTGCCGGCACCGAGGAGCCTACGAAAACTCCCCAGTCAGGCGCGCAAAACACTTCGGCTCAAAGTGACGGACTTCCAACTAACTTCAATGAGTGGTATGTCTGAATCGAAAAAAGCGGGGTTCTAAGTTTATGGACCTTACAAACTTTCACGAAGGTGTACAGAATAGAATGGGAGCAACCATAAGGAGGTGTGATGCCATGACCGTCCGCCAACAGGCCTCGTCCCTCTCAGGATTTCAAAGTTGACTTTTCTTCTGAAAGGTCTGAAGAAAAAAAAAAAAGAATTTCTTTAAAACCATAAAGGTTTCCTCTCTCCACTTTCAGATTATTTTATTTTTCATTTTGTGTATTTTTCTCAAAATATAAATTAGAAAAAATATTGAATCAATATTTTATATATTATATATAATTAAGCGGGTTTTTAATCGCTTTTGAATCGATTGTTGAAATTGATAAAGTCTTAAGAAATGTGCCAAAGTCTTTGTCTTGAACTTGAACAACAAAAATAATAAATCACTATATATTCGTGAATGTATTTTGCTTGTTTGATGGGGTCGAATCTGTTGTGAACGTCCGTGTTCCGGTGGAGAAATGTGGTATTAGAATACGATTGTCACAGGTGAATAAACAGTTGCCTTTTGTTTATAAGTATGTACATGCGTATCCACGATGCCATATTTATCGATTTGTAATTTAATTATCAGCGAAAGCTCTGAACTTAAATTATATTTATGAAAATGTTTTCTAACAAGACTATGTACAGTTTTGGGTCATGACCAGCTTAATTTTTTAAAGAGTACATTTAACCTTCAAATATGCGATTGTAGGCTACTTTTAAATAACGTGTCTTATTTGGGTCTAAAAGAAATCCAGTATTTAAATATTTTAGATTTGCCTAATGCTGTTTTGTTTGTCATTTGCTCTATTTCAACATGTATACGCACTGATAAACCTGTGTACCGTCAGCTATATGATAATATTATAACTTAAGGATATACATGTATTCATTAAATATGCTATAATATTATTATATGCGGTTATACTTCAGTCCCATTAGTTCTGTAATGCTCAGTTGTTCATGGTGACGAATAATTTACAACGTTCCTTTGATAATATTTCTTATTTGGGCAATATAAGTACTTTTAATGGCTTACAGTTGGTACCAGTACAGTCTGTAAGTTTCGATAATTCTTGACAAGTTTAAGCCACTCACCGCTAACGATGTAAATTACACAAAATGTACTACAAGCAGGTTTCCAGTTATGCGCGTACACATGGTTTTGAGCCATATCATGCATAAGTATTTTGGAGTCAAATACAAAAATGCAATCGAATAAAACGTTAAGACACCACATATATATGTAGATGGAAGTTTGCAATTCGGTATGAGGCATCAAAAAATGAATAAAGCAGGACCATAAGATCATTATTAACAGCAGCAACAACACTGATATTTTCAATATGATGAAAATAATATCACGAAGACGGAAAGTTTCTGTATGTCTGCTTGCATTGTTTTAATTGTAGTTCTGTGAAAATGAGGGTGTTGTGTCCTGTGGTATAGGGCGGTTTGATTAATCATTAGTCTGTTTTATGTGAATAAGCTTTTGAACAAAACGTGTTTGTATGAATATAATAGCCTGAAGAATATTAGACACCATGAGGGAAATACGATAACGTGGCACACAGAGTTACAACATTGCATTGTAACCTATTTTTACGAATTGAACATTATGCATTCACAAAATATATTGTGCATATAAAATGATTTCAAACCACCAGCACTACTTTCAAAATAAATATGAAATAGTACCTCGCATGTTAAGTGATATATAAAATAAGCTTATTTATATGAATTACTGAATGTTTTATATGCTATTTTCTATACGTTAATTTAAAAGACAAAGTTTTACTTTAATTGCCTTGAAATCCTATATGCCCTGGAGACTTATCGGAATGTATTTCTGATTAAAATGCAGCTAGAATGTGATGTTGTAACGCTTTCTGGGGAAATGGGTCACGCATCAACTTATTCCTGAAAAGCAAATGTTTAACTGATTAACTGTGTTACTGTGCCACGTTCGAGGCCGATGAATACTACAGAATGGCCTACTATGACTAGAGCAGAACGAGAAAAAAGGTCCCTTGTACTTTTTTTTGGAAACTAGCCTTATTATTCGTTGATATGTTTGTTTCACAAACTATTTATGGAGAAATGTGAACATAAAAAATCACTGACATTAAAAACCTGAATCCATGTGGACTGTTTTTGCCATCGCCGTTCTAATTGTATTTTCTGGTAATTTCAATATTGGCCTCTGTTTTACACTTATGTCATCCTGTGAGGAGTTATCGCATGGACTTGACGTTGTAAAGGCGCCATCTTAATATCTTACATAGACAACGGAAGGGGGAAAAATTTAACACAAAAGTGCTTGTCAGGGCAGCGCCAGCTGGGAAAAAAACAGTAGTGCACTTGCGCTCGTTTTTCCCTGTACAGACATGATGAAAGTACCCTTTACTTTTTAAGTTTGTTAAAAGCATAAATGTGGAATTGAGCGAAAGAGTATGTTCAAGTGTCAGCCAAACGAGTACAGAATCTCCAACCTGTATTCATTATTCATTTCTAGTATGACTTCTAACAGGCTTATTTCCGTGTTGGTAGAGAACAAAGAATTCTTCTATACAAAATTAATGAGCTGTTAAAGATCAATAAAATAAGAAAATATTACTGTATAGTAACACGAATTTGCATTCTTGAATAACAATTCAAAACGAAAACCTACTGTTCCTAAGAATGTGTGGCCAATAATAAACAGTAAAACCTCACCTAGTTTTGTGCATTTTTTTCATCTTATACTTAAATTCAAAATATTTCTTATTGCAAATTAATTATTGCATATGAATTAACGTGGATGCTTGTGCAGTTAGACACATTTGTCTGCAGAGTCTTATGTTGCATAAGTGGTCTCAAAATTGTGCTGCGTTGCCATGTATTACTGACACATCAACAGGCGTCAGCTAAAATATTATAAATTCCATTATACATTAAAGACTCAAGATCATAATTTTGACTAAATGTCAGTGGATTGCCATCCTTTCGGGATAATCCCAGGCATTTCAAACACAAATCGTGTGAAGAATTTAGGATCCCCAGTTTATGGCCCGCGCATGCGTGGTAAATTATTCTTCTCGAACGGCTTTCCCCTGTTTACGGAACAGTTCAAGTTCTTCCTTACCAACTTCGTGGCATCCAAAGATGGCGTTCCTGTTCCTAAAAAGCGATAAAACGATGGACAGCACGAAAGGTTGCTATATTTTTAAATGGGTTGGTTTCATTTTTAAGACGAACGCTACCTGTAGTGTGATTTAAACTATAGGATTGTCTTAGAGATCTCAGCGATGGGTTTAATAACAATTAATAAGAGTGAAATTTAAATTGTATGCAGTTACTTTTTGCTTATAAATTGTAATGTACTCAGTTTATATAGTATCCGATGATTGCGTGTCAGCATTCCTTTCTATTGTACATGTATGCTTAGATGTGAATACAACTTAAAACGCGAATATCGATTTTGATTCCGCTTTCCATGGATATCTGATCGATTTGTAAATTATAGCCTACAGCCTGCCCTTACTAAATCATGAAGCGTATCCTGGCCAAGCGAACCGGCAAACTCTAAGCGGATAAACCGAAATATGCTGGGTCCATCGCTTTTCTGTCACGCAATCCCGGTCGTACACGCGTGCCCGTTAAGTAAATCTCGCCTGGCGCAGTGCTGTGGGCGGCTTATCTATAGGTAGGCTATGACTTAAGGCACGTGTCGCAAACCAAAAACCGTGGTCTGTTCTTGTATTAAACTAGATTAGGCTACATATGTAACAGTATGACAGATTATATATATATATATTCTTTCATTTATTCTTTTTTATTCTAGTGTTTTTGTAATGAAAATGATTGATAATCATATCAGTCGTTATATACTCTTGAATGCAATCTAATAGACTAATTTGTGTAATAAAACAAGTTACGATTTACCCCCCATCTATTTTAAAATGATTAATCTTCATATTAGTCATTGCGTTTCTAATCTGTTGCGGATAATAGAAACTAACAAACAGGCCTACTTCAAACAATGTTCAGTTCTTGTCCGCCGGTTTTGTATGTAGCTAGTTAAATTAACAGTTTTCATAGTTTTCTACTTATTTTAGGAAAGACCCACGCCTTTCCTAAGGTTAGAAAATAGAACATTCGGAGAATTGCTTGTTTTGCCTTTTACTAGAAAGTGTTGCACTGCTATTGTAATGTAAAGTAATACGGACAACGAAACTTTTGGTGTACTGAAAAGAACGAAGTGAGGTCGATCAAGCTTTTGAGAATAATTTAGACTCCCATGTCACTTAAAAGTGATCGGAAAACAATTTATTTCAAATGACAACAACGCACCGATAGAAGCTTGAGTGACATAGCCTGACATTTAAGTGTAAATATTTCAATTACGTAGAAGAATTCCTGGTCATCATAACAAGAATCCGATAACCGGTACACACTAGACCTCGTTGGCAGCTGAAGTTTACGACCGACTTGAACATAAAAATAAAGCCGAACAGTATCTGACATTAATATTATCAAATATTTGTCTTTTATATTTTTAGTTTAATATGGATCTGGTAAAGTCCGTTTCTCTTATCTCCAGTTTAAGTTATCTCGAAACAATTTTTTGTTGTTTTCTACGGAGACTAGTAGTTTAATTATGTATCATATGAGAAGTTGTCTTGATTAATATATCCATCGAGATAACACATGAACACGACAGGGATGGGTCCCCGGAGCATAAATGGAGATTTTTACGATAAAACAAGCAGCGTCTTCAGAATTCCCATTTGTCATTTGATGGATTTATTAACACTAACCAAATATTAACTGATTCCTCTTACTTCCTCGTTGTCATATACTTGTGTATTCGGAATCGTTTGGTACTAGGGAATGATTTTATATGTGACAAATGTGTGACACCAATCATGTGTGGATATATTATGTGGCCTACATATAGGCCTATGAAACCACAGAATTAGGATGCATGATAATATGCATATGTATGCCACACTGTATTCATCCAATCCACATTTTTGCTCCTTTGAAAATAACAATGAGTTATTTACTTTGAATTGACTTTTTGCCATTTGTAAAACTTGACAGGACAACGTTTGCACCTAAATAGCTGCCTCTCTTGTTATTGGTAGTAAAGATGTCCCACTGTGTTATACTGCATGCCTGAAGGGATTGGTTCACGGCAGATGCTTTTTCTTGTGATGCACCTTCTCAGATTGGAATTCAGCAGTGAATGTTAATGACAAAGCACACTAAAGCTCTTAATTTGAGATGGCGCATTTCATAGAAAAAGATAAGATCCTGAACAGGATGAAAACTTGAATGAATGGATGGATGGATAGATGGATGAATTAACAAATTAACAAATGAATGAATGAGCAGAGCTCATCTGCAGTTCAAACCGTGTAGCCATTACCTCTGTGAGCAGCGTTGGGGAAGTTACTCAAAATTTGATCCATTACAGACAGAGGTGGAAAGTTCAGGTCCAGAAAGTAAAAATCCAGACCAAACTTTTGTTACAGTCAGCCAGTTCAGTACTCAGTGACCGTGACTCTTTATACTCAACTGGTTGGTTGAAACAAAATTTTGTTTTGGGTTCTACGTTCTGCAACTTTCCAACCGTCTGTACTGGATAACTTTTGTGAGTAACTTTCCCAACACTTTCAGTGAGATCCCTAAATGAAATGTACAACAAAACTCTACCAAGACGGCATACATAACACAGGCATCCTAAAAGCAGTGACATTTCAGTACGAATTTGGTGACAGAATAAAAAACAGATCCTTGGTCTGAAAAAAGCCGAAATACAAATTATCCATGACAAATGCATAGCAAGATTAAAAGAATTAGCTAAATGCACAAGCATTCCAAAAACCTGACAATACCTGCGGAATCAGAAGATTCCTGCATGAACACAATTTCTATTGTTTTTTAACAATTAAAATGCAAATTAAACATAATTTTAAGAACCAACACAACCCAGACTAAAATTATCCCAATGGTTTAAATGGAATAACATATTACAATGTCTTGTCAATGCCAAAAAACTGTCTCCGTGTGCTCAGGCCCTAAATTCATTGCCTCATCTCTCGCAGAACCAGCAAACAGATATTTCAGTCTAAAGCACAACATGGGAGATTGTCTTAAATTGCATAATGATTGCACAAGTAATTTTAAAAATAAAAAATATATTTTTTGCAAAATAATATCAAACATAAAAGCCTAGAGAGACAACTCCGTGCAATGTTCAAAGTAATCAAATTACAAAGACTGCACTACGAACTGTAGAAAATTAACTGGGCAAAGATCCTAAGCAATAAAAGGCTTACGTCTTGCGTTGCCATTTACATGCATACTATAGTGCTTCAAGTACCAACAACGAACCTCAAAACTTCATTACTGCTCCAACAGCGCCAAGCGACATGTTTGGAGATAATAGTGGCTGAAGTTCTGCCGAAGAACAGCTATTGGATTAATTCGTAGGGAATGTTATTTTCAGAATCCGATACCATCGCTTAAACTGGAGCACTAAAATGAGGACCAAAATGTGGTGCACAGTATCTTCGCTATTTTGAAAGTACATTTCCTAAACTTTTCTACAGAAGATTTTACTGGTCCTCTCCATATGAAGACAATGGCGATAGCGTCCAATGGCAGCATCTGCAGCTCTTAAGTCCCTCACCCAGGAAGAGGAAGAAACACACACACACCAAGCAGACCAACCTATTCATTTTTTACTTAAATTGTTTTCTTAGCCGCTGTGTGTTTCAGGAGTTCAAAAGTCCCACATCATGGGAAGTGAAGTTATTGACCTTTGGCGTGTACAGTATACCTGTTGGGTCAGTTAGTCTGTTTAAGGTAGAGAAATGGTCTCCGAGGAGCATGTTTTGTACCACTGGGGGTACAATAATGTTGCTTGTACACTGAGGAACAAAACTGCATCAGGACTGTACCCTTTTTTCTGACGGTGCTTTCATATGCGTTATCCAGTAAAAATGAAAGCAAGAATAAACACCCCGCTAACATAATTCAGACATTCTTGAATGTCTATAGACAAAAATGAATGAATGCTGCTATAACAACACAGTAAAGGAAAATACGTTTGCCCAAATTCAGTTTCAGTCATTAATTTTAAGCATCACATAGGAATACAGAATGTCTAAAGAAAACACCAGCTTGCACTCTACAACAGGAGACCACATTTAGCTACATACAGGACATGACCAAAAGAGTAAAAAAATGACTTTATGTAAGCCAAATCCTCACTGTCCCCTGATGCTATTGGCGGTAAAAATATGGAGGTAGTGAGGAACTACAAGTACCTTGGGGTATAGTTCAGTGACAGTCTTGAGTGGTGGATTAAAATGGAGGCTGTGTGCCAGAAGGGTCAGAGTCAGCTGAAACTTCCTGAGGAGACTGAGGTGAGTGAAGGTCACTCCTATGTGTCTGGTGTGGCCAGTGTAGTCTTTTATGTGGTGGTATGTTGGGATGATGGCAGTAGAGGGGATGCCAAAAAGCTCAACAAACCAATCAAGAAAGCTGGATCAGTTCTAGGAACCAATCCAGACTCACTGGAGACAGAGCTGGAACACGGGAAACTCAGGAAACTGCTGGCTATATTGGACAGTGACTTGAACCCTATGCTAAATAGAGAAGCATTTTGAGCAACAGACAGACAGTTCCCCTACTTCAAGGAGCACTATACGAGGTCATCCCTACCGTCAGCCATTAGACTTTATGAGTCACCCTATGGCAGGAGGGGACCAACAACTGTCTGAATGGATCTGAACCGCTTAGGCACTTCACATTGAACATTCACAGAACATTCATTCATTCACTGTGATACTATTTCTGAGCCAGTACTAAGGAATTCTATGCCACACTTTTTTCTGACATTATTTGCATCATTAGATTCATCTATTTATTGTTACGGTGTACTGCCTAAATGTCTGTTTAAATGTGTTCTGTGCTACTGAAAACATGCAATATCTACCTAATCTATAGTTCAACTACTGTGTTATACAAGTTCATTTTTGTACAAGTTCATATGGCGAAAAACATCAATTCTGTTTTTTCCTTTGCTAAAACCTGTTTGAAATCAAGATGAAATAACAGACTGGGACTTTGGCAGGGAGCAATTACAGGAACACATCCTTGACATAGTTATAACTGCATGAATCTCCACACTGCTGCTCTTACAATTTTTGTTCATCTGTCAAAGCTATGAAAAGTAAATTCCTAAATAAATGCCGCTCTAATAGGTGTGTAACGATTCTCCAAGTCCTTGGTTCTGTTCAGACCCTGATACATGAGGCATGGTTTGGTTCGTACCTAGGTTTCTTTTTTTTGGGGGGGGGGGACATCTTGAGTTAATGAAACTAGCCTAGCTTTTACTGCTGGCATGATCACTCAATCATGATTGAACGACACAGCTGGAAGGTGTAATGTTTAATGTTTACAGAATATGCAGCTTGCCCTAACTTTAAACAGAATAAAATTTTATGTGTGTTGTAGTGTTGGTTGTGAAATTAGTAACATAATGAGAGTTTAACAGGCTGCACCAGTGGCGTCAGGTTGGGGCTTGGGGGAACCATGACACAAGATCATGAACATTTATATTGCGGTTTCGGTATCAAAACTGTTACACCACTACTATATAATATTTAAGTGTTAAGCTATTACCAAAAACAAAAGTAATTTCCCAAGTTGATGGCAAAGCAGTACGTGTGAAGATCTCATTTAGCCTTAAGCAGGACACAGCCACTGCTGTTTTAACTACATGAATGTCCTAAAAGATTAGAACAAGGGTCAATAAATATTCACCACTATGAGGAATAAAGAGTAAGATATCAAAATCAAAAATGTATAGGAGTGAATTCTAAGCAAAGAAATTTTTATTAAGGTGAATAAATTATGAAGAGGGTCAAGCACAGGCATGGTGGCTCAGACACAGAGGGAATCAGCAAGTCTCCCTTTCAGTCACAGTAATCTCAGCATCCCCTAATCTTCAATCCATAGGTGTTGTGGAGCTCAGAGGCACAGAGAATATGAGGCACTTTCATGTGCTACTCTACACGACTCTTCTGTTCAATCCCTTTCCTTTTGGCAATGGGTAATGGAAAATACCATACATAATCAGAATCAGAATCAGATATAAAGATGGAAAATAACTATGGAGCATGTATGTGTGTACTGATCTATGTAGAAATCATATGCTTACAGGTAACACTGTTGCTTCACAATTTTAAGTTGGGGACTCGCATTTCACTTCTGCTTTGTGCATGTGGATTGAGACACAAGTGCCAAGTTGGAAGGACATAACTAAGGCAAGACCACCAATCCATGTGGGCCAAAGAATGCAGGACCCTAAGGTAGACAACAAACTATAGAATGATCCAGAACCAAGAACAACCAAGGAAACCAAAACCAGAAGTTTAATACTGAGAACCTAAGCACTGACCAGTGATCTTAAGTAGTTTTATTAGTTGATTAGTGATTAAACATTGGAATTATCTGGAGGTGGCTGTAGTGCTGGACGACGACTGTCAGTGGCAGATCACTAGTAAACTTGATTCTAGATCACTGTGTACCAGCATAAGCACTTGAAACTCCCTTGTTTTGGCAAGACAAGTGTGACAAGTCTGAACTCAAACCTTTTGCCATTGGCTCATTCAACCAGAACTAAGTACTACTGGGCACATTTTCTGCTTGTGAATAATTATTTTGAATGTATTATTGTCACAGAGAGTAAGTACAATGCAAACAACTGTTGACCTATCATCACCACTATTATTCTTACTTGACACTGTTGTTAATGTCTGCTAACATGCTACTTGCTACACGCTCAAGTAACAGAAGTAATTTTTTAAAAATGTAATCTTGTAGGTTCAATTAAACTGGCAGTCATAAACAGCCCATTTCATACATTCATATTTCCATACTGACCTGGAATCTGACAGTTTGGTAAAAGCTCACTTGGGTGCTGCTGAAGTGAAACGCCCTATGTTTGCAGTTAAGATACCATACTCCGGATCAGCGGCCAGCAATTCTGATGAAGCGAATTATTTACAACTCACTTGGCATGTCCTTGAATAGCTCCTGTCAACATGAATGCGAAGAAAATGTCAGTCAAGCACAGTAGGTCATACTGCTATTGGCCTTTACTTCTGTAAGCACTTACCTGTTGTTATGTTTGAAGGACCACTCTCCACACCAAAAAGAATAATGAGGCCTGTCCTAAAACTGTGCTCAACTGCTACAGCTTTTCTCATATTTTATTGGTGTTTGTGAAATAAAAATGGGAAATTTGTGAAGGACCTCTCTTAAACCGCATAAGGGGTTAGATGACGTCCCAGACCCACAGGATCACCTGACCAGATGAAAGGTAAGTTTTTACTTGCAAATATCATCAGCTAAATAGTTTCCACACACAACCAGTCACTATTTGGGTGACCATTTCAATTAATCTTCTTCCCATTTATTATAATGTATAGCAACCATTGCAAGGTATTGGTAAACAAAAACGACATAAGCTACCATGGTGGCATTTTTGCATAAAATGCTTCAAAGTATTTTTTCAACCATTTCATGCAAGAATGATATACAGGCAGTCCCCGGGATAAGAACGTCCAATTTACTGACAACTCATACTTACGGACTGCCATAAAGCCTATTATATAAAAAAAAATTGGTTAAATACAATGGCTCGTGATAATGAACGTACTTACTGATTTGTGACACTTGTGAAAACACTGTGTGGCTTCGTTTCCTCGGCTAGAGGAACAGTGCAGTCCCACAGTTACTTTTATTATTACTGTATAATTTTTATGCATTATTATTTTTCTGGCTTACCTACAAAATTCAGCTTACATAGACTTAGGGAATGGATCTGGTTCATAACCTGGGGACTGTCTGTCCACAGAAACATACGATATTCATCATACTTCAGAGTCTTCATAGTCCAGAAAGGATAACTTTGTAATAATGCACTTTGGTATAGACATATAACCCAAAACAGTCCAATAGGAATTTCCATGCTATTTGACCTCTGCCTATGACTGGTATTCCTTTGAGAGGTCAGGTTGTGATGTGTTACACGCCTCTATGGGGTGCCATGCCGCATTATGAACAAGTCTATAGAAAACTTAGAAAGCTTTCCATTCCTATGAAACCCACATCTAAGCACTTCCTTCCTGTTACTGCTCACTCACCAGAAGCCCTAGTTATGCTTCTCATTACTGGAGCCGGCGGGTTTGTATACTTCCTCATAAAATTGTGAATTTCGGCTCTTTAGCATTGCCTCCTTGGTTGGGTCCCCAGTCCACATCAGTCTACTGCAGACAGCTTCATACAATTTCTTCATACAAAGTTTCTCAAGGGGTCATTTATGACAGTCAAGAGCTCACTATACATAAGCTGTTCAACATATAATGTCTGTTCTAGGTATAATTAAGTGCAAATACAGACAATGTCTCTACAAATATCCTTCAATAAAACTTTGTTCTGATGACAGCGCATAAAAAGGAGTGAAGTTTTAGGGAATAACAGAAGTTTGTTCCTTAGAATCCACTTCTTGTTGCTCGGTCTGGATTGGCAGAGAATTAACAAGACTGCCAACATCAACAAATGCTGGCTAGAACAGCCCTTGAGTGCTAGTCTGGTTGTCTCAGTTTGGCAAGAACACAAATAAGGTTTTCCAAAACATGACTTGGTTTCCATCTTACTTCATATTATTTAGGTCACAGACAACCTAAACTCAAACCTACAGTCTAAGAAGCTGACGCAGGTAAGCAGTTCTCTAGTGGTACAGGACTGCCTTTGATTGCAGATGAGTTTCAAGTCTCAGCTAGCAATGAAAGGTGTGTTGTGAGCTGAAGCCATGTTGTCCTCAGGATGACCCGCCCAACAGTGATGATGCTAAAACCCTGTCCCCTAAGGCCCATCTCCCCAACTAAATGGCAAAAGTTTAATACATAACAAGGTTCTTAGAAATCAGGGCCCAAATGGCTGTATTATGCATTTTTTGGAGTCCAAGAAATAGGCTTGAATTGTATAAGGTGTGAGGCTGCGAATGAGAGTACATGTAACCAATATGGAGTCATACCCATGCTGCACCATAACAGGCTCATCAGAACAATGAAACGGGAACAGTGTGCAGCTGTGGGCTGCCAGTCTCCAGCCCCCATCCATTTTTCATTTTCTTCTTCTTCGGCCTGTTCTATTGAAACATGTGGTCAGCTGTCGTGCCTCCATGTGGCCAGGCGATCAAAGCTGGACCCGGCCGTAATTGTCCCCTCGCAAAAGCCCCACTCTGCCAGGGATCAGGAACCCAGCAGGTGGGAGGTACATGCACAAGAAGGGCTGGGGTGGGGAGAGGAAGGCGAGAGGCCCAGTCTGCCAGAAATAAAGACTTCCTACAGGCTGCTTTCTGACAATGCGGCTGAGTTGGGGGAGGGAGGAGAGGGGGGAAGAAAGTGAAGGCTTCACACATTTGGAGGTTTTGAGGAAAGAGTTCAGCTACAGCGAGAGTATAGAGTTTTCAGTATCTGAGGCCAGTAAAGGGACTGATTCAGAATAACTGGGATGGTAGGGTAGATTGAATTTTGCCATCGTATCCCCCCCCCCCCCCACAAACACACACACGTCAGGTAAACATATCTTTATGGGGACCGCTCATTCATTTCTATGGGAAACATGCTAATGCTAACTATGACATCCTTAACCCCACCCAGCCGTAACCATAACCATAAGTAACCAAACAAAATACAAGAGTTTTTGCATTTTTAGTTTTTTCATTGCAGTCACAGATTTTTATTAAATTGAGTTTTCCCTAAGGGAAAAAAAACGGGTATTCATCACGTTGTGGGGACATTGTGTCCCCATAAGGTAAGGTATACCCACTCACACACACACCTTTTTTTGTTTATAGCATCTAATATTTCAACTTTACACATCCTATAATGTGCTGGGTAGATTTCAAGATAACATTTAATTTAATTCTTTTGTGACATTTAATATCACGCTTATGTCACGTCAGGACAGTTATAATGACATGCATAAATAGCACAAACGTTCACAACTTAATGAAAAATGTACACAGATTGTTGCCTTTTACTTAACTTGTTCCAATTTAGATATATTACTCAGCATATCAAACAAAACAACAGAACTCTTCGTTGAAATTTACAAATGTTGAGTATCAGTGGTTATAATTAGAAGCTGAAATGTTACCATATGGTAACAAAACAACACAAGAGACATGACACAGCAACCAATATAATGCATTACAGACTGATCCCTTTGCCCTTGAATAGAAAAGTATTAGCCTATAGGTATATCTTTATACTGAAAGATCTTTTTAACAGGTACATTTGTATCCTGACCGGTATAAAAATGCATGTCACCAATGGTATTTAAACAAGTATTTTAATTACAATGCTCCTTAAGAAAGAGCGGTGCCTGTTGAGACGTGTAGAGGGGAAAAAATACCGTGTCTAAAGGGAAAAGATTGCCATGTCGAGATGCATTTTCTCTCGTTTTCTGTCCCAATGGCCTTCTTTACTCATGGCCTGCGCTGACACGGAAAGCATAATCAAGATAGAGACGGGGTTATACTGCGAATGTTGACTGGGAAAAAATGCAGTTCTCAAAAATCCCATGACTTTTCCAAACTTTTTTATATTTTTTACTTTCCTTTACTTTTTCAGGTCCGGAAAATGTGATTTCTTAATTACAAAATTTTTCCAGGATTTTCATGACCATACGAACCCTGACCGGGGCACAGTCATGCTAGAACAGAAACGGCCTTTCCCAAAATTGTTCCCACAAAGTTGGAAACACAGAAGTGTCTAAAATGTCTTGGCATGTTAAAGCATTAAGAGTTCCCTTTACTGGAACTAAGGGGCCTAGCCCAACCCCTGAAAATAACCCCATACCATTTTCCCTCCTCCTCCAAACTTTACAGTTGGCACAACGCAGTCAGGCAGGTAATGTTCTCTTGGCATCTACCAAACCCAGACTCGTCCATCAGACTGCCAGACAGAAGCGTGGTTTGTCACTCCACAGAACACGTTTTCACTGCTCCAGAGTCCAGTGGAGGCGTGCTTTACACCACTCCATCTGACGCTTGGCATTGCATTTGGTGATGTGAGGCTTGCATGCAGCTGCTCAGCCATGGAAGCCCATTCCGTGAAGCTCTCAGCGCACAGTTTTTGTGCTGGGGTAAATGCCAGAAGAAGTTTGAAACTCTGCAGTTGAGTCAGAGAGTTGGCAACTTTAAGTACTATGCACCTCAGCACTCAACTACCCCGCCGTTTTACTTTATGCGGCCTGCACCTTCATGGCTGAGTTTCTGTTGTTCCTAAATGCTTCCATGCAATAATACCACTTACAGTTCACCGTGGAATATCCAGCAGGGAAGAAATTTTATAAACAGCCAGTCACAGGCACAAGGGTTATATTTTTTTATCATTTTCAATTCCCTGCAGTGGATCAGAGTGTAGTAGGGATGTCAGGAGATCTGATACTTCAGTAACAAGTCGATGCCATTTTTCTACAGTACAGTATGATGGGAGCAGCATATTCTCCGAGTGCTCTAGTCCACCTCTTAAGCACCTCTGCCCCATATAAAATAGGCAGAAAAAAGTAAGACATATACATACAGTAATAAAATGCTTATTATTCTTATCCTTATTTTGTGCTACACTCATGAACATGGTCTGGTTTAGATCCCGCCAGTCACAAAATGCTAAGTCACATAACGATTTCTAAAAGGTGTTACCTACATGTGTCTGTGTGTGTTTTTATATATA
>JAODLD010000002.1:26523859-26546530 GCA_026781065.1 Mormyrops boulengeri | reverse complement strand
TTGCACTGAGCATGTTAAGACAAAAGAATTTCCCTTGGGATAAATAAAGTTTCTTATCTTATCTTATCTTATCTTATCTTATCTTATTCTTTACAGGAACGGATTTGTTTTTCATAAACTCTTCATACTCTTTACTTACTCACCTTAAGGGGAGCGATCAAATTTGTTCTGTCGAAATGTTTATTAGTAGATCTTCCTTAAAAAAAATCTAGCAAAGCAATGTTTATAATACGTTGGCCAATAGAATTGGTGCATTTGTCGTCCCATGCATTGTTCCCTTATGTTAATGTTCTTTATGTACCTGTGTAGATTTAGTGTTGAACAGGTGCCACATGTAACACCATGAATAATACTGCCCAGCCCTTTCATGGGGTGCTTTCCGAAAGCACTTTTGTCCATGGGCTCGTTCCACCACAATGTGCTAAGAAGCACTAATGGGGACCCTTCCTGCCCACGGCCATCAGACACTACAATCCCTCCTCCAATGTGCCGATGTACTGCTTGCATTGCGTCCTGTCTATCTGCAAAACATACAGTAAAATAGGTCGAAGGGGTTTTAGGAATCAGATGTGCATCTAAAAGCTGATTCCTAAATGAATTAAAATGAACACACACACACAAGCCAAACATGCACCAGCATTCCCTGTAAAGATGTCCGTCTACTCCAGCAGAAGGCAGAAAAAGGCCAGAGGCTAAGCAAGAAGCAGAAAGAGGGGGCTTCTCATTTCCATGGTGATTCTGAGTAGAAATGGGAATATGCCAAGCATGTCTGGGTGGCTGCAGTGGGCGTGGCCTCCTGAGAGACACTGATTAAATAAACAATGAATACAGATAACCTCTGCTATTTGGTGGGTGTTGAGGGGGTGGGGTCCTAAGGCTCACATGGCCAGACTGTCTAGGGAACAGGCCATGTTCGCAGTGGATATCTGTGTTGATTTAAAAAGTAAAGAGATGAAACCGTTCGGATGCTGGATTGTCATAATACATGAAGGTCTGCTTTTTATGGGTGGACAGCCTTCTAACAGAGTGAACAAACCCTAAGGAGACAAACTGATGGCATAGCCTGAGCACCAAAGAGCTACAGAAGAGGAGAAAAGAACTCTGATTTTTATACCTCAAGACAAACAAACTACAAAAACAAAATTAGTAATATTTGTACAGTGCATCTCACACTCGATGACACTCTAAAATACATTCAATTCACCACAAAAACTAAAGAACAGCAGCAACAAAAAAATAACTTTACAAACTGGATCATAAATCCATTTCAGAAATGTTCTAATACATGTTCTTAACTGGAATTTAAAAGTTTGGAAATGATTGTACATCACACAGACACTGTGACAGTGCCTTCCAAAGTTTTGGTGCTACAACACTAAATGACCTGTCACTCACAGAAGATAGTCTGAACCTAGGTACGGTGACAAAATTGGAACCTGAGAAAATTGTGTTTAGGGAAGAAGATGGGCAAGCAGAGCAATGCTATGGAGGCACAAATAATGCAGTCTAAACCAGAAGGCTAACATGGGGCTGAAAGGTATGAGACTGGTAAAAATTACGCCTAAATTGCAGACTGTTGTTGAGGTTTCTACTGGGACCCCGTTCGCATCTATTTTCATGTCAGGCAGAGAAGAAATGATTGAATTTTCAGTTTCATCATAAATTGGATGTCATCCAGTGCATGACTTCACAAAGGCAGTCAATTTACATCACAAAAATTTATACCGGAACCAAACTGCACTCTCTCAAATAGGAACAACAAGGAAAATCGCAACCAGCCAGAGAAGCAGCAGAAAATCCACAATCAGCATCTGAAATTAACAGGGGCAAAAACACCCAAGAAATCTCAGAATACCCCTTAAAAACTGTGATCGAAGGGAAGAAATAGCCCCCAAGATTAAAAAACACACCATGTAGTTACATTCAGCCATCATTTTATTCATAATTTTCCATCTCCAACACACACTCTTACAAACAGCACTGTTGTTCACACTACTTGCGTACATCACTTTATGTCACATGTAACTACATACTCCTATGTAATGCAGTTACAATACCTGGAACAGATCATTTTTTCCCCCAATAAGGCAATCATCCATGCAGCCATGAATGACTTACGGTCACGCAAGGCTGAGCAATATATTGAATTCTCACAGTATATCGATATATTTTCAAAATGAGATAGAAAAATAGGATGACAATACCATTTATATAATAATATAGAACTTTTATTATGTGTTAGAACCCAATAGAATTCCTTCCTGGTTGAAAGCAACACGAGCGCTTTGGTCGTGACATTGCGCAGAGCCCCAAAATTCACAGCTAAAATCAAACTGTTTAGTAAGCGTCTCACGGGGTAGTTGATGGAGGTGAGGAATTATTGGTACTTTTTTTGTTTTATTTAGTTTTAAAACACTGCTGAACCGCTGACAGGTAAAAAAAAATATCATAAGTTGCATATTTGTTTGATTGAAGGAACCAGTTTGCATTTACAGCTGCAAAACACTGCCTATTATTTTCCCCAAATATTTTTCATATATATACAAGTTTCTTAAAGAGGATGTTTAAAAGGAATAAAAAAACGACATAAAACTGAAAAGTAGTTCATTTGATGAAGTTCTCACTTTACAGGTATCCCCATTTCACGTCAGCATTACACTGTGTGGAATAGGATGTTAAACGATTTGGATGTTGATCGAATATTACCATAGTCACTTAGAAAGTTTAGGCTACTTTGCCCTGCCGTAGTGTAAGATGCCTTTAATTGCTGTATAAAGTAGTTTAGATACTTTGCAGATAGTACTGTATTTTAAACCTTTTTATGGATTATTAAAGCACAATGTGAAAACATTTAGTACAATATAATAATTCTTGTCTTTTATAAAACACAAAGCCCTTCCCGTGCATAGTAAACAATCAAGTAGTAGCATGTCAATTTTAAGATGTTTATTAAAGACTTAATAAAATAAAACATTCTCCATTTTGTCCGAAGCCTAAACAATTACACATGCTAAACATTTTTTTAATTTATGTAAATTCACAATTCTAAGTAAGAGATTAAAAATCCATAACCATTAAAAAGTAAAATATGGTTAACTACAGTTCATTACAGTCGGCCTACTGTAACATGATACTTCAGGCATTGTTGTATAGTAATGTTTGTTGGATGACGACGCTACGTATAACCTGTCCTCTCTACCTACCGCTTGCCCACGCGCTTTTAAAAACAGTGGCCTCTAGGCTGTGCAATATGATACAGTCCATGATAACCAGCATAATTTTTTACATGATAAAAAAAAATGTCAATGATATAGTGACGCAATTTATTTAGGGTTGCCATTAACGAATAGGCCTACTGTTCTTTAGATTAATTGGATTTTTCCTCCATGAAATCCTCTCATTTAAGTTTATTTTATATTGACAATATACTGTGTGATACTGTAGCGTTTTAGATAACGGACATCGGATTTTCTGCACTATATACGAACGTTAACTTACGCCCACAATTTGATAAGACTAAAATATTACTGATAGAGATACTGTGATGCCCAAACGTCAGTAATCTGTATAAATTCCCCATATCCTTATGCTTATTAAATTCAGTTAGCTGAGCACGTTACATGCTACTGTTTTGGTAAATCATGGAAGCCATTAGCATTGAAGTGGCGGTGCAGAAAGGGACAGCTCAGCAGCCATAACATGATTTTAAAACAGGAGACATGGAGGATATGAAACCAACTTTACCACTTTATGCACATATAATTCTTACGTTGCTACTAAGCTAGATTAAGATCAGGCTTTTTCATACCTTCATACTGTATGGACATTATAGCACATGCAAAGTCTCAGCATAAACAAACATGTTAAAACCTAGATAGCTTTAATCCCTTCAAGGGCAGTACTTGTCAGATTCATTGAAGTGTTAAGTGGGACCATTTTGCAAAATTGTACTGATTGCATATCACCACTGACACACACACATACGCACACCTCATAAAATAAACAATGCAGGAAGACCAGAGACCAGAAAATCCACAAACCACTGACATTTATAAGGAAAGGGTCTGAGAGTACAAACTTAACGGCCAACTCCTAGTTTTACTAAAGGTCAGGTGTATCTCCTGTTCATTTACCAGGTATGAAGCATCATTAAACAATCCGTAAATCAAACAATGCAGAAAAGTATTTGCACTGGAAAATACCATAAAAATTTCTAATTGGCTGCTTGTGTGTGTACAAGATGGTTCAAATCGCATGGTGGAGAAAGGGATTACATTATTGGGCCCTTAAGCCTTTTACCCCAACTGTTCCAAACTGACTGACCAGGCTTTCAGCTGTATGTGGCTTTGGAGAATATAAAATAAATGTAAGCAGATGACTACTGGCTGATAGGCCGTTGTTCAGACAGTGGTTGCAGAATTCTCCGAGGTGAATTACCATTCCACTCAAAATGGAGCAGATAGTAAGTAAGGTAAAAATACAAACAGCTCCAAAAAAAACCAAACAAACAGTGAAACTTTTCAGTAACAGTCAAGCAGAAATCCACAAACTCAAAGCTCAAATCCAGTTCCTAACACATCCTCTCACCCACACAGGGACATGCCATCTTTCTTTATGACACAGTTGCTGCTGTCGAATTATATAAAATTTACCCGTGTGTCATCTTAACCATCCAGCTAGAGACCGATTATGCTTACATCTTGTCACTTCAACCAGGAGCCCTTACACCAGCTGCTGAGCTCATGTTCTGTAAGTTACGGTCAGCCATCTCCTCCATCAGGCACCCTCGTTACTCCTGCCCATCATCCACACCAAAGGCTCCTTGGCAGGGCAAGGTGGCAATGTGTGTCAGACTAGCTTTCATAAAAGGGTACATTAACCACCTGCTATGGAGCCCAAGGAGCACAGAGCCATGTCGATTTTCAGAAGCAAAGGATTCACTGTGCTCCTTCATGGGAAAAGTATATTTTATCATTTTTACAACTCTGGGACTAGCCTGTGGTTCCCAAAATAAACTATTGTTGTATGACTGAATTGGAAAATAATAATTAATTAACTTGGATATGTTTGTTTATATGCTGGTATATATGGATTGATAGTAGTGTTCTTGTCATACATGTATTGATAGTAGTGTCTGTGTGTATACGTAGTCCTGTGTTATTGTTTATAATGTTAAGTGAGTTGATGTTGTGGTTATTATATGTATCTGTTACATGTTATGTTGTTTTAGTATGATGTTGTTTTTTTCTGCCTCCTGCCCAGGGACCACAGATGTAAATTAGCTGTATAGCTAACTCTGGTATAGGATTTGATCTGTACATGGTACATGTAATAGTTTAAATAAACTAACAAACTAAACTAATAATTAATACATATTTACTCATTTTGACACTATAGATGTCACTGCATAAAGCATGCCTCCAGCAGTTCCTTTGCTGCTCTCTCCGCACCTTCATGAGTCAGATAGGCTGCCTTGGCCCCTAAGGGGATTCCTCACACCACACCCTGGAGGCCAGGAAAGCTGTAAAAAGAAAAACCATGCACTCACTGCTCCTGGGAACAGAGAACGCAAGAAAGCCCTGATGAATGTCAACAGGACAGCTTGCTTTGATTCCGCTCTATAGAAGCAAAAGCTACATCAACCACACAGATGTCATACATAGCTGGCCTATTTCTGCTCAGGGGGGTCTTCAGAATATCGATTTCGCTGCATGATGACACTCGACTAACGACCGGTAGCACGACAAGTAGGTTGCCGCGCGGGCTGATCTGAGGCCACTACACAAGGTGGGATCATCCCTGTGTTGATTTCAGGAGCCGTGCGGCTTTCAAGGACTTGATACTGAGCACAGAAATGTTTGTTTTCCTTCTAAGCTTTTGGCCATAATATAAAACACCACCTCATAAACCATTCAGGAATGCCAAATAAAACCCAAGTGCTGGTAACACAGCCTCTTTTTAAAGACTACAGTGGGACTGTCATGTGCAGACAGAGGGTTCTGGAGCTGTTGTAATGAAGATTAGCTCCTGAAGCATTAAAGACCACCGGCTCAGGTTATGACCCACAATGTCCCACTTAGCATATTAAATATTCTTCTTATTATTAATAAGACACAATCAACTCAATGTGTTTTGCTACAGTATTTTGTATGCTTAAGCCCTTCAAAATAAATCAATAAACAAACTTCAGATTGCACAAGCATTTACAGTACTGGCCAGGGGGACATGCTGCGTTACAGTACATGAAAATGTTTAATTTCTAAGTACATAGCAAATAAATGTTCATCAATATGTAAAAAATGCTATATTTTCACATTTACACTAATGCAGACCTTCAGCAACTTAACTGCATGGACCAAAAACATAAAGCCTAAATTTTAATATGCAATTGTTTAATTTGTTTTGACTACCTAATACTTAATATATTTTTCCCCCGTGTGTTTCCCAATTTGTATTTTAACGCAAACCCAAACAAGCACCAAACATACAAATCTATTCAAAATGTGCAGGCTCCTGCAGGCTGTTAAGTATTAAAGCACGCTAAAGCTAATTCTTTACTGCTGAGGCATAAGTTAATTAAAATCGCTGGTTTCTAACACACATTAGCACCGTTACAGTAACCTAGCTAGCAACAGCAGACACAACCAAGAGTAAATTGCCTAGTCAGCTAGACAAGCTAGCTAAAATCAAACTGCAAACAAAACAAATTGTTTAACCTAAATAAGTTTTGGCATCTAAAAATTATAACGTTAAACGTCATTACAGACTGAGAGCTTTTCTTGGTGTACAGCGTTCCAAGATGCCTTAGCCAACCCGGTTGAAATAACGCGATAAAGCCATAAGACAAAAGCACAACTTACCATTATAAGTTTCTTGAAATTAGAGCCAGACTTCTTTGAATGCAGGTATCTCAGGAGTCTTAGGAAGGTAATCAGGCACGAAATGATGGCGGTCTTCGACTTCGAAAAGCTCTCGCGCGCGTGGCCATGGGTGCGTTAATTCCGTAGCCTTGGTAACTCCCGCCAAGAATCACACAATTATTACTGGCCGTTAACTTAAGTTAAGAGTTTCCCTGATTTTTAGCGTGCTTCCATATCATTGGCTATGGAAAATGAACGTCCAATCACTTTACCCAAAAGCAGGGTGAAACATGAATTGATAAAATCAGTAGCTTAGGAAAACTGTGAATGCGATTTGTGGGCATGTAACGAAGTAAAACAGCAATGAGAGAACTTCATGCATACGCAAGTGAAATTGAAAGTACACCAATTTTAAACTATTTAGTAAAGTACAAATTCTAAACAATAAATCACTCAATTACAATAATGACAGTTACTTTACACCCCTACTCAAGACCCCTGTATTCTGTATATATGCCCTCTCATGGAAAATACCGTTTATGGTAAGTGTAATCATTTTGGTGTGTTATCCAGGCAACCACTTTATGAGGTTTTGCTCAGTGGGGGGTAGAGGATATAAACACGATATGAATATATCACAGTGGGGCACAGAGGATCAGAAGGAACAGAGGATGAGGAAGGTGGGAGGTCTGGCCGCCCTGCTGAAATCCCTGTTGGATTGAGTGAACCTAAAATATGTAAACAATAACACTGCGGATTCTGCCCCACTTTCTATAAAGAGGTGAAGGTTCCTGCTCCTCTCAGTTCTACCACATCTGTCTTCACAAGTTCCAGCTGTAAATTAGGCAACTGGGGGCCTGGAATGGACAAGATGAGAGAGATGAAGATGGGGGGAGCAGACATGGGGTCAATCTACTCTTCATGCAGGATGGTGGTGTGGCACAGTAGGCGAAAACTCTGTGTCTATGATCAGAAGGGTGTTGGTTCAAATCCCACAGTTAGCAATGTGATTTCCCCACTGGGCCCCTGAGTAAGGCCTTTAACCTTAGTTGCTCCAGTGACTGACTGACCCTGTTTTCTCAGTTGTACATTGTTTTGGATGAAGGCATCTGCTAAATATATAAATAAATTGCGCTACTGTGGTCAGAATGAAATCAAATATAAGATAAAGCAAGTGTTGGGTCAATAGGGTCATCCTCCATCTCTCTGATCTCACAACAAGACAGCCGGTGCTGACATAGATACTTTACTAGTGCCGATTGTTTTTGCTGTGTAGATGCTTGTATTAAATGGAACTTACAATATTTGGTATTTCTGTTTCCTTAGGTGTATTTTCGTCAAAAGCCACTATGAACATGGCGACAGGAAGTGTGCAGGGAGGAGAAAGCCACAATCTCCGCTTCAGATGTGACTTCCTAGGTGTTCAGCAGTCTGATGCTCCTCCATACCACATACAGGAAAACCCATAAACCTGCCAGACCAAGTCAAAACAAGGCCGGGAAATTTGGACCGATTACAATTTCCATTGTTCAAAGGGAAACCAGCTCTGTTAACATTTCCTCTGTTTTTTATGATGAAATTACATTGTCTTAATTACAGTCACAGAACATACTGTTTGCATTGAATGGTCTCACATAAAATTGCCACAATGTTTAGAGCAGCAGGGGGTGCTGAGGTTATGGAACCAGACTGGGGTGGCTGCGGGTTACGACCCAGAGGGGCCCTGCGCTTGCATTCTTGAGTCAAGGTAGATACCCATTCTTTCTATTAAAATGTCTGGCTGTGGATATACGAGGTATATATACAGATAAAGGTATGAAACATACACTCTTTGCTATTTAACATGATCTGAATAAAAGCATCTGTTTCACAGATTAAATACTGTAAAATGATAAATTAACCTTGTGAATGTGCTGAAAAGTGAAGCATCTGATTCCCGTTTTCCCTGTTCCCCCTTTTCCGGAAGGGTCCTGTCTCACCACATCCTGCTCACCACCCTGTTTGCGGACACAGCCCTCTGTAATGAGTGACTGTTCTCTTCTGTTCTGTCACTGACCCTTCTGTCAAATTGTGCTTCTTGTCTGAATTTAATGCTAACAGAGCGGTTCACGTACATCAGTGCGCTGATGCACTATAACTACAACTGAAAGCCTTCTTAAAGCGGCCTTCTTTACTGTACTTCGCCATATATGGGCAGGTCTCGACTGTCGTAAGTAATCCCTTTCACAGACCCTTACATAAGTTGATTTACCTTCCCATCCCATTATATATATATATATCTTACAGCGAAAGACACACAAGTCGAAAATATACCATTAATATGTACTACATATCACATATTAAAATAAATAAAAAGATAAAGTGTGAATGTATTTACAGGTATATGTGGCCTTTTGGCATTTGTGCTCCGGTATAGTCCATGTGTTGGATATTTTTTACATAAATCCAGATTTACTTAAGTCAGTTTTACTTGAGTCGAGAGTTGCCAGTGTTTAGTATACATTAAGTTAAGTTAATGTTAGGTTATCCGACTCGTCTTTTACCTTCAACTCCTCCAAAAATTTCTTTTCCATTGCCTTCCCATAATATGCCCAGAGCATGATGGCTTTAGTTCATCTGTGCTTATTTGTGAATCTTTACATTGCAAATGAAAACTTTGCATATTTTATTTCCTTCTTGAGTATCGCTGCAGATGCTGTTGTAATATTGGTCCTTGACTTTACGAGTAACATTCTGGAATTCTTGATTTAGCTTTGAAAGATCTTCATCTTTCCTGATTCAGATTCTCTTTTTGGGAATTTCCAATGTGCCTTTTGTAATACACCATGATTTCTTTGGCTGTTTCATTTTCCAGATTCTTACAGATTCTTCCTGGATGCCTTATTTGTAACTTTGGTTCTCTATCAAATATATACAGGTTTGTGATGTTTTCCATGGAGGGAGTGGATATATATATATTCTTCAGCTCTTTTCTTGGAAGTCAGATTCCTTTTCAGCTTTCAGCTTGTACATAAATAGTTCCTGATCTGATCCACAATCTGCTCCAGGCCATATCTTTCATATATGAAGTGATCTATTCCATTATTTGGGACTGAGAATGTAGTCTATTTCTGTGAGCTCCATAGAGAGGTCTTTGGCTTTGCAGAAGCTGATTAGTCGCACTCCAGCTTAGCTTCTGTTTCCATGTCTATCTTGGCCAAGTGTCCATCACACCTTCTCATCTACTACTTTGGCATTTCAGTCTACAATCACCCCAAACCTATTCACCAAGCCTCTCAGCTTCAGTTGTTGGGCCTCATGCCTGTACAACTGTCTGAAGATGTGTTCCTGAAATCCAGCTGATATCCATCTGTCATTCACATGATTTGTATTAATCTGCAGTCTTTCCAGGGTTTGCCCTGATGTTGAAAGCCACGCCACTCTCTTCTTTGTTGTCCATTTTCCATAGTATATGGTGGGTCCAACTAACTAAGTTAAACAACTCCTCTAAGCAAACTATTTCTATCTTTACCAGATTTGTCTATCTTTGGTTCATATTCCATGCATCCCATGTTGCAATATTGATTCTTCCTTTGCAGCTTCAAATTTTAATTTCCAGCCTGGCAATATTGGCAGTTGGATGTACAAAATGTTTTGACTAATAGTGTCATAATAAGCAGCCCTGCTTTAAATGTTCTGTTGACCACTGTGACCATTTACCATTGATGGAGTCCTGTATACCTGTGGTCCAGTATATGTGGTGGGTTGTGTCTGACGCCTCTGCTGAGATCTGTTTACCATCAGTCACACTGATTCCAGTAACACTTTACTTAAGGGGGAACAAGTAACTTAGTGACTGAGTAACTACTCAAGTACAAATCATAAAAAAATACAGTAACTGCATGAAATGTCAACCAATATGATTGATTAATGTTGAACGAATATGGGAAAAGCACTAACACCTCATTTCTGGTTAATAAACACATTAAGTAACAGTGTACTGCTACATTATTTGTGCCCCCTCAATTAAATTGTTACCTTAGCTCCAGGCTAAATAGCTTTTAGCTTTCCTGATGCAGGCAGCTTCTTCGCCCTGATAAAGGTATTCCATTTTATGGCATACAAATCCTTATGGCAGACCTGTTTATTTTACTTTATTGTGCTAGATATAACAGACCTTTTTTCTGTAATCCTGTAGTAGACTTGCTGCCGTACTATACTCCTTAATGTAGGCATCTTTATTGGTAAATGGATTGCATTTATATAGCGCTTTTCTACTCCTACGAGCACTCGAAGCACTTTACAATTCATGCCTCACACTCACCCATGCACACTCACATTCATACACCGGTGGCAGAGGCTGCCATGCAAGGCGCCAACCTGCTCACCGGGAGTGATTTGGGGTTCAGTGTCTTGCTCAACGACACTTTGATGGGGTCAGGAAGATCCGGGGCTCGAACCTGCAACCCTCCAGTTGTCAAACAATAGCGCCACCATCGCCCTGTCATGTATTATACAGGTTGTAGTGGTTACTACAGAATTTTTATTGTATTGCAGGTATTTCACTGCACAATGTAATATTGTTGCTGCAAGCTTCTTAATTATATTTTAATATATGCTTCTGATCTTTAAGAACAATAAAGTGTAAAGCCGCCAACTGAGCTTTCAGATTCTGAAATGCTAAGCTAGTGGGAACTGCTGAATATCGCCAATTTTACACAGTGTAGAACACAATCTGGCTGGAACTGACCAGTTTTATGTGTACAGCAGGAGTAGACCAGTGTTTCCCAATCCGGTCCTTGGGGCCCTGTAGTCAGTCCATGTTTTTGCTCCCTCCTAGCTCCCTGTTAGGCAGTCCACATTTTTGCTCCCTCCAAGCTCCCTGCCAAACAATCCACACCAGTCTTTCTTCTTCCCGCTTTCAATACATTCCCTCACTCAGTCTCTTTATCCTCGGTTTTTCCAGGGTTTTGGCGGCCGTGTTTTTGACATCTCTTTGCCTCACCTTATGGTGCCATCAAGCCCGCCGGGCCCTGCCTGGGCCTCTCCTCCTTTGTAAGGGTGAGGTGTATCCAATGCACTAAGGACGGGGGGGGGGGGCACGCAGGCCATCCCACACAGCTCCCCACTCCCTCTGGTTCCTTCAAAAGGGGCCCACAGAGTTGTATCTGATTGTCAGGCATAATTTCAGGGGGCTACTGGGAGACGGAGACATTCTCATGCTTCCTTGTTCCTCATATCATGGTATAAAGTCAATAAACTTCCCTCTGAGTTCTGTTACAAATCCATACGAATTAGCATATTCCCTGAAATGCATGATCAGAGGTGTAGACTTCAGGTCCAGAGAGTACAAATCCAGACCTGGATTTTGTTTCAACCAATCAGTTGAGTACTCTGTGACTCTTTTTGCTCAACTGGTTGGTTGAAACAAAATCTTGGTCTGGATTTGTACTCTCTGGACCTGAACTCTCCACCTGTGCATGATCCGGCTGATTATAGTAATATTCCAGCTCATTTTCTAACATGACTCCAGGGTACCATGCATGGGTACAGCTCTCCCGAGCTTCAGTCTGGGTGAACAAAACCTGAGATCAATGTCAAGAGTATGTTTAAACTACGAAAAAATGTTCTGGGATGATGTAAGATGAAACGTGAGAGAGTCATCGTAATGGGATTCATTGAGGGAATTTTGGCAGAGTGTTGAATCGGCATGAGGGTAGAAATAACACACACCTATAGGCAATGGTTGTGTTTTGGACCGGAGTCCGTCAGTTGAGTACTGCTGATATGGAAGATGTACATACCTTTATGTGAGTGAAATTACATAGAACGAATTAGGGGGATGTTGGGAGGCAGGGCAATATTTTCAAAGCGCATGGTTTTCATCAATTTTTCCCATGGGGGTGGCATCAGTGTGCATCCCATTAAAACTGCAACCCTGCCAATGGGAGAGATGGGTGCCACAGTGAAGTGTAGGGTCTACAGTGTAGGCAGGTCTCTCCATCCCCCCCATCCTGCTCACAGTGTGGGTCCAGTAAAGATGCTGACTCCACATAGGCCACAGGCAGGCAGTCTGCCTGTCTCTCCTTAATCTTCAGTCACAAGCCATAATCACAACAATCGCAGCACCACGGCTCTCAACCTGCTAGAAATAATTAACCACCTCCCATGGCTCCACAATGTGGGGTTGCCCAGTTTGTAGCCCAACCCTCAGTCCATCATAGCCTCTGGCAGAGACCTTTCAAAAGACCTAAATTCATGCAGGAACAGACATCTCTCCTTTCTGAAACAGTAGTACCTGGTTTGCTGCTTAGAGAGAGAGTAAATCAGTCACAAGATGCGTGTTTTATGTTCATCTTTGCGAAAATGATTCATTCATCCTACATGCTACTGATCCAGTAGAGGATCACAGTGGGCCCAAGTCATGTGGATATGGATGAACCTGTGGAACGCTGACAGGCCGAATGGCCGTTCGTAACTTGAAATGTTCGTGAGTCATTTTTCAACATCATTTTAAGGGTATACGCAAGTACTAAAAACTAGAATGCTGGGAGTACGCACGCTACGCTGCTGTGCGGCGGGAGTAGCCATGGGAGTAGCGGCCAGAAGTCGTACTAGGTGGAATTGGTGCACAGAAAAAAAAAATTATGTTGCGGACAGGAAACGGGAGCCCAATGAACACAATTTGGACTTACAGTCCTCTTCATTCATATGTCTGAAAGTTCGTAAGTTGAAAGTTGGTAAGTAGAGGAGCGTCTGTACATTGTTTTCTTTTTCAAAAACAAGGTTTTTAACAATATTAACTTCAAAATGATTTTTCAGTGTTTTATTATGGGGAAAAAAATCCACCCAATATCAATATTCAAATTGGCAAGCGTTAATTGAGTTTTACACAGAACAGGATAGTTAGCTATATGCATATATAATGAGCTGTAATGTCCTGCTGCGAGAAGCCAGGACAAACTCCTTAACTGCTATATCTCTGGAATGGCTAATGATTAATTAGCTTCTGACATTAAATGGAGAAAAGGTCAGGCCAGCTACCTGGGTCGTCCCTTGGGTACTAACAAGGCTCACTGAGAAACTTGAAAATAAATCTAACTCTGACATCTGGTGACCAGAAACAAAACTGCAACAAACAGGCAAAGTGAACAGTTTGTAAATCGCTGGCTTTAGCTTTATCTTATTTAAAATCAGTTGCTGCTCTTAAGTATTTAAAGGAAGAGACGTGGATGACCAGTAAGTACACGGCACAGCTTGTTAATTCAGTATAGCACAGACATTCATGATAGTGCTGCAGGCGCTATGTAGACACATTCAAATCCAGCATATTCTATTTCTCATTCTGGAATATTAGACCTGAAACATTCTCCACCACAGTCCATAATAACACTGATACGCACATTCATCACACACCATCCCCCGACATACCGGAATTACCACATCAACGTTCCCAACGCTGCTCTTTTCACACATGTGGCTTTTTCCCTTTTCTCCTTTTGACATACAAAAAGATAAGTGAATTTTCATGTTCTTACCCACATTTGAGAATGGTCACCGATGTGCATGCTTCAAATCTTAGAGCTGGAAATAAGGCAGCAAGGAAGTGTAAATGAGCGCAGCCGATGCGAAATTAGGACTGGAGAGAACTGAAGAAAGAGTCAAGTCAAACAAGCAGCTAAAGGCATGGCAGGGGCCTGTGGGGAGGTTGCTGTAGGTCTTGGCCAATGTGGGCCTCTGCATACTGCTCACCCAGCTTCAGGTCGGCCTGCTTCAATGCCCCCATCCTTACTGTGAGAGAAGGGGGGCCCACGCCAGCGGGCTGGTGTTAAGTAGAGCCTGACACACAATGGCACACCTGGCAGTGCTGTTCAGAAGTAAATCTTACAGCACATCCTCTCATAATTATTAAAAAATCCATTCATCAGACCAGCAATCCTGAAATAAACACAGGAACACAACATAGACTCCTTCACAGCTGCATATTTTTGGAGACTTTCCATTCTAAAGCAATTTTAAATCAATTTTTAAAGCAGACCATTTTAAAGCAATTGACAAATTAAGTAACCATTAATTAGGTGGACATCAAATGAATTTATTGTTATTTTTAAATGACAAATATGCACTAAAAATGAATAAGTTCCTTTTTACTATATATATTTAATAATTACAAATGTACAAAAATAAAATTACAAAAGGATGTGTATGCCACCTTCTCACACACACCACATCAAAAAGTACAGAATAGAATAGAATAGAATAGAATAGAGTACTGGTACTTTATTCATTGTTATGGGGAGACTGGTCATCAGGATATAATTTAATGTGTTTAGTTAACTACGTCGGGTTATGTGGACATGTCTGTGCTTGGAAAATGCAGATACGCGTGAGCATGTAGATCTGCAGTGTGAGGGTGAAGGGTGTTTCTGCAGAAAAACAAAAATGGTGCATGGACAGGACATAACATACTCCAAAATGAAGGGTGACAGTGTAAATGGGTTCTAGAAAAGCAGGAACAGACCATGCGTGGATGATGCGGCTTCACTTAATCCTAAACTCCAGTCTGGATAGACCACAGTTTCAAAAATAAGGGTCCCCAATTTTGTGGCTGTCATAATCACTAACTCTGGGTTTGTCTTGGTATCTCTCTTATACAGTTAGCTATTTACATTAATATCATGATGTGATTTCTATTTATGGGGACAGTACAATCTATATAAAATGCTATAATATCTGTGTGATGAAGGTTTAATAATAATCTTTTTACGGTTATTTTTACTATGGTTTACTCTCTGTATGCCTTACATAGTCTAGAGGTTCACTTGTTCCCAGGGATTAGGTAAGTAATAATAAACGTAATTATTTAATAAACTAAAGGAGATAAAATAAATCAAAAATGTATCATTACTCAGTCCCACAGTTTAGCAAAGGTTTATATGGCATCTCGGTACCTGTCTGGTACATTTCCTTATAAACAGTGACTGACACAGGAAGCTTAATTATTTAACCACTATGTATAGAGATGTTTCATTGTATCTGCCTGGATCCTGAAGCATTGAACCAAACCAGGAGGAGTTCTTCTCAAGCTTGAGCTGCTGCTATCTCTGCCGTATGACATGAAGCCGGTCATGTGTGCCATCATTTGGCACACTGCCCCACGGTGCGACGTGCCACAGAGCAATTAGACTGGGGCCTTCTCTGGAAGCTCAGTAGCTCCTCAGTGGTCAATGGCGGAGGGGGGGGATCACCTTCCGCTCCATGGGGCCCTACGTCTAAGAAGACACTTTATTTTTCTACACTTGAGGTTTGTTGTCTTTTGTGCCTTTTGTGGCATTCAGGAGCCGTTTCACGCAGCTCTACCCCCAGTGAAAGGCTTTTATGCGGCCCCCGTGAATGCCCTAAATGTGTCCATGGCAGGTAGCCCTCTGAGCAAGTTAATCTCCTGAAAGAGCCCCATAAAAGCACTTTAAAGATCTCCTTTGAACACTGAGGGCTTTCGTCAATCGGGTACTTCGCTCCTTTGTCGAGTGCGATCGTCTCTGGTGCACGCAAACGCCTGGCCAGAGACAATGGCCGTTACTGACTGGAGCAGACACCTTCGGGGCCAAACATGGGTAATTGCTTACAAACTGTCTGGGGCCGGGACACTAAGAGTATTGTGCGGGGCTGCTGAAGTGACAGGGGAGGTTTGCAGACAAGACCCAGAACGGCCTTCACTCTGCTGGTGGGTCTCTGTTTATCTGTTTGTCTGTTCTTCTGTGAAAGGTCTGGGCACCTCTGCCCGCCTGCGGTTCCCACAAGAGGGCCATGTATGGTCTATTTGTTTATTGTGATGTTTTTTTTTCCCCTAAGGCAAGGTGAGAGGAGGCCAGAAATGACAACAGCACCACAGTGCTCTTAAAACCATGCTCTACAAAGATCAGTGGGTCAAAGGTCAAGGGCCACGGTGTCATGCAAGCGGCCAACATGCATCGCTTGGCTGACTCACAAAAGGACTCCGCTCCCCTTTCTCCAAACACCTGCTTTTCTAAGTGTTGCGCCCCGCCCTGGATGTGCTGACGCTCCTGCTTCCCAAATGGAGATGTGACGTGCCCCATTAGGACAGCGACAGCAGTATCCCCAAATCTGCCTACATATTAACACATAACACCACAGCATTTACACGAACTGCACACATTATTATTCTAAGTCCACTTCACTTGTTTAAATTAGCAGACTTTTTTCCACTCTTGCTTGAGGTTAAATATGACTTGTGAACATGGTGTGTGGCATAATATGTGTTGTGTAGGGCATGTAAGTTATCTAAGATTTTGAAATAACTTTTCTGCGACAAGAGCTGCAGGACAAACAAAAGAAATACGAAAGCCTGACCCCTTTTCACGTTTTCAAATGTCCAAAGCGGTAATAATAACGGCAAGTGCTGGTGGGCCAAAATAAATGTTAATTAAAAAGGTTATTTCACAAATACAGCAATGTGTTCTAATTATGTGCAATTATAATCACAATACAATTGCTTTTAGGGTTTATGCTTTCATATGTTGATGACTTACATGTCCATCCATCCTCCTTCCGATCTCTCGTGGTGACGACTGGGCCGCAGCAGGAGATGAAAAGGAGAGAGAGAGAGAGAGAGAGAGTATACAGCGTTTTACCATTAGGGAACACTGGAGAATTACCCTTGTATTTTCGTGCTCACCACCGAAATGTTGTGCGTTATAGCTAAGAGCAATATGGTAGATGATGACAACGCCTAATACGAAAAAAATGTATGTAGTATTTTATACCACAGTAAACCTTTTATAAACTCACTTATGAAGACTGCTAGCTGATTCTTTTTTCTATAACCGATACAGACGAAGTACCTAGTTCGGGGAACAGTGATGTGTCCTCGCCAGTGACTAAAGCACGGAAACCCTTTTATTCCTGGTATTTAACCGCTGGGCCAAGAAAAGGTCACCGCAATTCCCTTTATCTCTACACTCTATTAAGGCTGTTGAAAAGAGCTGAACACATCATATGTGTTGACTAGCTGGGTATAGATATGGATAACACAATACGTAGTATCGACTGATTTAAGCACATAAGTACTAGTAAGTCATATTTGCGTTAATTTAAAATAAAAAATCCACAAAAGGTAGGTATATTTATTTTATTTTATCATTTCGGCTGGGAAAATCGAATACAACTGTATTTCAGTCGCTGCCACCATCTGGGTAGCGGTAATTAATAGTTAACGCGGTATTATTTGGGTTCAGTGCAATTATTCTCTGTTTATTCGGGTCTGATTGCAGAGCACATAGCAAAGCCCAAGTCAGTCATCAGCGGAGGGTGAAACCACTGGTTGGTGTTCAGGTTGGTAGGATGCCTGCGGGAGGCGACACAACACCACTTTAACCTCGGCTGGGGGGCTTACACATTGCTTTTCTACAAGCCTTTTGTTATTATAAATATCACGTCGTATACATAATATCTTTGAACGTTAGGAGACGGCTTCATGTCTCTAGTGTGGTAAGTTAAATATTCCATATAAGACAATACGTTTATAAAACAAAGTGAATTTAAAATATATGATTCTACGTGTCTATACCGAAGACGTATGTTTATGTTCGCTGAATGAATGAATGAATGAATGAATGACAGTACTGTGTGCTGGGACGGCAGGGAGACGAGGCGGCTGTAGACTGATCCTGCCGCACAGCACAGTCGGATTCACGGTCAGACCTGCAGCGCTCCTCCCAGCATCGCAACATCTGCTCTGCTTGGAAAAAACAGCCATTCGTACTGTTTTGAAGGAGATCCGCACATAAGTACGTCTAAAAAGGGGATGCACTGAGTGAGGCGACCAGGCGATGAAGGGCGGCCGTGCACCGCACCGCACGGCGGTGGCGAGGGGACAGGGGACGACATGGACCAGCAGCGCTTCGCACGCAAAATGCAGCCTCAAGGTAAAACCTTCATCAGCCACCGGTTTGTTAATTCCCATCTGTGGAGGATATGTTTTTAGGCGTGGTACCTATACGTCTGCTGGAAATTTCTTTTGTAATTTATCGTGACGTATGACTATGTGCATGGTGGTGAAACTGAACAAATTAAGCTTCTGTGCTTCAGCAATATGTTTATTTTTTTCAAGCAGACATTACGCATTCAAGATGTTTGAACGGGCCGAAACCCCGAAGAGGCTATAATTAATGCAGCCGTGTGCGTCATTAAACGGGATCTAACCGCATGACCGCTTTGCGGTTCCAGTTCATGGAGGTACGTGGAAGAGACAGATGTTGACAGATGTGTTATTCTCAAAGCATGTTTACAATTTCCACACAATTTCCAACGGACGGAGACAAAGACAGAGGGAGATGAGTCTAGTAGCATGGGGTGTGTGCACAGGGTCTTGTCCTGCTTGGGTCAGTTTCTTCCAGGTCAGGCAGTGTGACACTCCTGAGATCTCTTTATAGGGACTCTGCATCGCCATGGTCTAATGCACTTGCTGTTTTCCATGTACTTCCAGTCTCGCTATTGCCCCGTGACTCCAGCATGTCACACTCCTCTCCCGCCGGTGGCAGCCATAACTCCAGCATCGGGACCTGGGATCCAGGCACCCTGAGCCCATCTTCGACAGCCACCAGTGCGGTGAAGATGACGCTGATTTCGGCCATCATGTGCACCTCGCTGTTCGGCAACGTGCTGGTGCTGCTGGTGTTCCAGCGCAAGCCGCAGTTGCTGCATGTGGCTAATCGCTTCGTGCTGAACCTGCTGCTGGCCGACCTGCTACAGACCGTTCTGGTGATGCCCTTCGCCATCGCCGCAGCCCTGCCTGGAGTCTGGCCGCTGGACAGCCGTCTGTGTCAGGCCCTGGTGGTGCTCATGCACCTCTTTGCCTTCACCGGTGTCAACACCATAATCGTGGTGTCGGTGGATCGCTACCTAGCCATCATTCACCCGCTCTCCTACCCCACCCGCATGACGCCGCACCTGGGCACCAACCTAATTGCCGCCACATGGCTGGTCAGCGCCCTGCAGAGCACACCGCCGCTCTACGGCTGGGGTGCCATTGGCTTTGACCGGCGGCACGGGACCTGCACCGTCTTCTGGGCCTCCAGCCAGTCCTACGCCGCTCTGCTCTCCACGCTGTCATTTTGGCTCCCGGCGACCATCATGCTGGCGTGTTATTGGATGGTGTTCCGGGCAGCTAGGAGGCAGAACGCCCTGGTGCACCCCATCCATTCCGCCCCCCCCCAGGACCGCCACATTGCTGCAGCCACCCCACAGGGCCCCGACACTCAGCAGCTGACTGCCTCACCCTCCTTGGAAGGAAACCCCAGCCGGAGCCGGCACAGACGCTTCCAGTACCATTGCAAGGCGGCACGGGTGGTGTTCATCATCACAGGCTCTTACGTGATGAGCATGGGACCCTACAGCATCCTGGGATCAGTACTGGCACACTCACATGCTTCGGTGCCGTCGTGGCTGGCCGCGCTGGTGCTTGTCCTCTTCTTCCTACAGTGCTGTGTGCACCCCTACACCTACGGCTACATGCACCGCAGCGTCCGCAAGGAGTTCACCAGCCTGCTCTGCGGTCCCCTCATCTGCATCCGGGATGGCCAACGCTCCCATCGGGGATCCGGGCCGACAGACGTCCGCTCTGGCCACCTGCACCTACCAGGGGTGGCCACGCGAGTCTGTCCCCAGCACATTTGGGAAGAGGGAACTGTTTCATCCTCCCCGACAGAGAGAAGGTCCAAGGACAGCAGGAAGGAGACCACCTCAGTCAGCCTCATCTCAGAGAAGTGACAGGACCGTCGGTCATGGTGTTTGGGTCCACCCCTAACCCCTAAATCTACTAGAATTTTTCTGTTAGTGAAAAGAAAATTGTAGATGATTTAGCAGTTTAGGAAACAATGATGTTGTTAATCTTAACTGCTTCCGAAATACCAGTTGCTCCTGTGATTTGGTGGTGTCCCTGACAGCGGTAAACTCTTTCAGCTTCCCAGTGACTCATTTCCGGCATAGTCTCTACTGCTGGTTCAAAATATGCCACGTACAGTGAGCACGACTGTTCGAAGTGACTCTTAGATCCTAAGGTCAACCTGAGCAAGAATGCTCCACCCACAGACTTGAAAAGAACAGCTCCCTACCTCCCTTTGTCAGGTGCCCCTTCACTGAAGTCCTTTGTACATTACCTACAGAACCCTGATTCATAGTTTGTACAGAGCCTCAACGTTTCAAAACGTTTAAGTCAGTATTTGGAATTCGCCCTTTGATCAGTGGTGCTGTGCCATGGGACGTCCCTGGTAAAATGAAACGGATGTTGACTTCATAGGTTGTGAAAAACATTACCTCAAAATACTGTGTGATTCAGTGTATTCAGCAAAATAATTATTTTGTGTCACAACGTAAACAAGGTGAAAATAGAATTTGTACTGTTAATGCTTAAGTTAATGTTTCCTATGTAATATGTCATATTTTAACAAAAGTGGAGTTACCAAGAGATTTTATATACTGTCAGTGCAGATTATATAATGACATTTATACTACAGAAGTCATTTTATAACAATTTAATATGGTCTTGACATGTTTAAGTATGTTTTATACAGTTGAATAAACTATGTGTCCAATGTTAAAATGTCAGACAGAAGTACTTACTACAGCCCAGCTATAGGTGCAAAACTACTACCATTGCTACTACAGATATAAAGCTTCCGGAAGGCACCGGTTAAGAGGATGATGGCCCACTACCTGCTACCTGCATGTACTGAAGGGCACTGGGTTGGATACGGCTTCCTTTCCAACATCAAAATGAAACCTGACTGTTGAAAAGGTGTCACAGCAAAACGTAAACGGGGGGGAGGGGCAGCGTGGATGATGGATGTACCTCTGACCTCTGACCCAAGTGTGTTTATTACTCTTCATTTTGACCGATATTACAACAAAGTCAAGAATAAATGAGAAGAAAACAAGCAACATGGCTTGTAAAGGATAAAGGAGAAGCAGTGATCTAAAAACAATAATAAAAATCATACAGGCGAGAGGGAGAGAAAAGGCTGCCTAGAGAGAAAGGCATGGGGAGACATGTCAGACGAGCAGAAGCAGGCGATGGGTCACAGGCTCCAGTTTGCAGGGCTGATCCTACAAAGTCGCACTCAGGCAGCAGAAGCTGCACTGCTCCACATGCATCCCCTCTGTCCTTCAAGGGACAAACACTCTAGTCCTTCCACTCAAGGTACTACGGGATTAAAGCGACCTGTACCCCACCCAGCTCCCAATGAAGCAGAAAATTCTTTGGAGATGACACATAACTGGCTGACATTTCCTGCACATGTCAAATCAAAGCAAAAAAAAAATAATAATAATCACCGATAAAGACAACATTAGCTTCAATTATATAAACAGAAACCTAGTTATGAGGGAACAAAATAATCCAATATCGTCATTTTTCTCCACAGAGAGAAGCAGAGGGGTCAGTCCTTGCGTTTGCCCAAATCTTCCATGCAGCTCAGCCACATGCCGACAGTCCATCTCATCTAGCCCTTTGCTTCTCAAACCTGTAGTTCTTACATGTGCTTTGCTCAGCCCTGCCCATCCTGTCCAGCAAGCCGACCCCAGACATGGCTGCTGAAAGGAGACGACTGAGCAGAAACGGACTAGTCCACCTTGACCACACTGTAGATCTTGCTGACAAACCAGAAACAGGCGAAGAACCCGATAGTGCCTGAAAGCAGAGAGAGAGAATCAGCATAGTGAGAGGAACACAGTATCATAAATACACACACACACACACACACACACACACACACACACACACACACACACACACACACACACACACACACACACA
>JAODLD010000002.1:26513189-26523759 GCA_026781065.1 Mormyrops boulengeri | reverse complement strand
CACACACACACACACACACACACACACACACACACACACACACACACACACACACACACACACACACACACACAATGTCAGGTTTATGAGCAGAGACCCTGCTAAACACGAACACTGTAAAACTTAACAGTGATAAAACGCTGACAACCACAGAAAGGTGAGGCCAGAAGGCCATGACTAATGCAACTCCAATGTCTGTGACTAGGGCTACACAATATCACATCGTGGCACATGCACAATAATCACTGGGGCTTCAGATGACAGGTGAGACATTTGTTCAGACTCCGGCTTTTTGGTATTATATGGACGTTTACTTACACCCACAACTTTGTAAGCAGATTAGTGATGCACCTAAAATATTAATGAGAGTTGTATCTTGACACCAAAAAGTCAGTAATCTGTATAAATCTGCCGTATCCTTGTTCATTAAATGTGTAAGGATTTTAAACTGCAAAAAGTACCATCACACCTCAGATGTCTTTACTTTGTTTACTTTTAAAAGATGATGTGGCTGCTGAGCTGTCCCTTTCATCACCGCCACTTCAGTGCTTATCGCTTCCATTATTTACCAAAACAGTAGCATGCAGCGTGCTCCGCTAACCGAATTTAATAAACATAAGGGTTCGAAGAACTTATACAGATTGCTAACTTTTAGGCGTCACAATACGCCTCTCACCTCTTACCAGGATCTCTATGCCTCCAGACGTGCTACTGATCTGCTTACCAAATTGTGGGCATAAAGTAAACATCCGTATAGTACAAAAAGCTGGCGTCTGGACAAATGTTCATACCCATCAACTAAAGCCCTGGTGATTATTGTGTATGTGCCATATAATTGTGATGTGATATCGTGCAGTCCTATCTGTGACATGGGTTTCAAAAAGATTCAGGGTTGACATGCAAACAGCAGGAACACATCAAGGGAGACGACAGCACCACATAGTGAATATTTGGTGATGTGCCACATTTTAGGGCACAGGCTTTGGATTAGCTATGATGCCAAGGCGGCCATTTAACACACACACGCGCAAACACACGCACACTTCAGCTGTCTAAAGCTACACTCAAGCATGAATGGGAAACGAGCTATTTAAGTGCCAGGGGGGCAATGTTGCCATAACGATGTAATCAGAGATTTCAAGACTTGCATGTAACCCATGGCAACAAATATTTTCATCAAAGCCCTGTTATATTAATAAAGCAGATTTGCAGAGTCTTTAAATATGCCCAACTTACAGCTAATTGTCTAAATTTAGACCATCACCAGCTTAGCTACCAGCTCGTGCACTGTGCACATACTTCACCTCAGCCACCAGCCTGGAAAAGGCTTTAAAAGGTGGCAGTGCGGCTCCCAGGTACGCAGTAAGATAATGGGCCGCAAATGTAATCACAGATTAGGTGGACAACAGCTGCATGGTCATGCCGTTACAGATACAACTGCAGGTTCCGAATTCCATTTCCTTAAACTTTGGATTGAATAACATGGCTGCTGGAGGCAGAAGGCAAAAAACTTGGTACTAATGCTGTGTTCCATTTGAACTCAGAAATTCCAAGTTCCAGGTAAGAAATTTCAACTGGAACACCCTCTGAAGTCGCAATTTCGACTCGTGAAGTCGGAAGAACCTCTGCAATCCTGAGCTCAGAATTCAAGATGGCTGTGCCCTCTATCAACAGAAGTTAAAGCTGTAGTTTTATACTCTTTTTTTTTTTTTAGCACTTGTGTCTTTATTTGTGGCTTATTAAATCGGTCGCACACACACTGCTGTCCAACTGCTACCTGTGGACGTGTTGCTATGGTGTTTTTATGTGCAAAATAACGCGTAATGAGTTGATATTAACTGATATTGCTAACAATGGCTAAGAATGAACCTAGCTAGAGCTGGGGCCTGTTTCAGAAAGCAGGATTTCTTGCTTAGCTGGATAACTTGTCAGATTTAAGGTAGTCTGGGCTAAATGTAAGTGAACAATGATAAAGGCCATTTAAACTGGGATATATTAAATCTGACAAATTGCTAAATGGCTTTCAAACTTGCTGTACTAGAATGTGGTTAACTCAGGTGTGATGTCATTCCCAGCTCCAACTTCCAGCCTCCAAGGGAAATGGAAAGCGGCATGATGGTGTGTTAGGTGACACTCCCAGGAAATGAACCATCTTGTCCTTACACTGTCAAAGCAGACCTGGGAGAGGCTCCAGTGTTAATTACCTTGCAGCTAGTCTACACTTCCTGAATAGCTCAAAAGCCTCCTTGATTGTGTTCAAATAAACCATTCAATTGCGTGTCAGAAAAGGCAACCAGAACAGTAGTGTTTCAACATGAAAGCATGTATGCACCATTAACTATTCAAAGCCAACAACTTAAAGGCTACAGGGTTAAGACGGGTTAAAATATAGTCAACACACAAAAACAAAACAGGAGGCCAGGAGATATATCAGTATATTCTTTCAGTGACCCTGTTTATCCAACAGGGAACATGTGGCAATTTTATCACCAGTCTACCCCAATCAATCAGACTAGAGGAACCCCACGGGAAGCTCCTCCCACTAAACTATCCAGACACACTTAAGGCAGGTCTGGGAACAAAGAATTCTGCTCTCTGGAGTCAAGAGTCAAAGGAGAACAGACTTACCTGTGAAGAGGAAGAAAATTAGCACCATAATCATGGTGTACCCAAAGTAAAGTATGGTGCTGGCCATGCCTATGATCTGCAGCTTGGAGAAAAAGTAGTGCACAGCATACACCAGCAAGTAGACAGCTGTGAAGCCGCTGGTCAGGAAGGAACGCCACCACCAGTGGTAGTCCTGGAGGTAGCAAAGGGGGCGGAGTCAGAAGCAGAATGACAGCTATACCTCCACGTACAGCCAATCAGGGTACTGGGATACTTTCTACATACAGCCAGCCATTGTGAGAATATGCTTTCATGTCAATGACCGTAAAATTAGTCATCACTACTACTTTCATCAATGCTACTTTTTTTCCCCCCACAGCATTTTTACAGGTTTTTTCTTTAAGACTTGCACTTCCAGGGTTGGGTGTTCGGGTTTTTCTGGTGAGACATTGCTACAGAACAGTACACTCATAGAAATTCCATTGCCATAACCTCTTGGTACCTGCAGTGATGTTTGCTTCTAAGCTGTCTATAGGTCGTTTTTTGCTACTGTTAAATGTTACTTGCCCTAATGAATTATTTGAACTTGCATTAATTCAAGAAGCATGGAGAATCGTCAAAGTCAGTCAGTATCAACTTGGAAGGGTGACCACCTAAATCCATGTCAGGGGGACACTATCAACTACTTCTGGTTTTACAAACTACTTTAAAACCGTAAGGCTCCTGTGTTCAGCTAAATTCTTTGGTTCGTCTTGTACTTTTACTAGTTTGATTCCTTGATTGAAAGACTCATCCAGCCGTTCCACATTAACACTAATGACACATGTATGACTAGGACACTGACCAAACAGCACACAGCAAGACCTCAGTGCTGAAGTGAAATCCGGGTTGTATTAATCAAAACGCTAGTTTACAAACCCTGTCCTGGCTCATAGTGTCCGCCCTGACATGGATGGAGTGGTCACCCTATTCTGGGGAGGTCGTGGTCCATTCTGATGAAAGGATGACCTGCCTTTGTGCAGACTACCTCAATGCCAGGATAAAACTACCAGCCAGACTTTGGGGATCCTACCCAAAGCATTTCAATAAATTAGACCAAAGCTAGCCACCGGTTTAAAAATTTTAGCTGTACTGAATTCAAAATGACATGTCTGACAGCGGGCTTCTGTTGAGCAGCCATCTCACCTCTGCACATAGGTGGAAATAACACAGAAGCATGGTGGCCTCTGAGCAGGTAATGAGCAAGATGATGAAGACCAGGAAGAGGAAGCCAAACATGTAGTACATCTGGTGGGACCTGTACCAAGAAAGAAGACAAATCAGGCGTGTAACAACACAAGCAGACTCACTGTCTCAGGCAGCCGGGCAGACTGGTTACCAGATGCTGTTGAGGATAAAGAAGAGCTGGATGAAAATACAGCCAAATGGTAGGATGCCTCCCATGACAATCCCAGGGAGGGGTTTTGTGAAGAAGGACTGCTCTGGGATCTGACGAGGGATCTGATTGGTCCTCACTGGGTGCTCAATATCCTATAGGGGAAAGGGGACCATTCAGGAAAAAAGCACAAGACAGACATACTACAGTGATTAAACTTTTTTTAATCCAAGGACCCAAAGTCTAGAAAAACAAATGGGCCCCCCATACAGATTATGATATGGTTTTTGTTGTATGCGTTCTGCATTGATGACAAATATTTCCAATTAATATAAAATTTTAATTTGGTCACACTGCCAAACAAGGTAATTTCTTTTGAAAATATCTAAAGTTCATTTTTTTCCTCAGTTTATGACGCTACTCTCAAAACAGAAGGTGAACATTTATGAACAAAACAAGCATTTAGCAGATTGCTCTAAAATCAGAAGCCTGACCACCATTAAATGTCCGCTCATATTAAGGTATTAACTTCAACACAATGAGACATATATTGCAAGTTACAATATTTTAACAATGTTTTAAAAAGAAATAAACCAAGTAATGATGATTCCTCGCCTTTCCACTCCACCAGCTTCCCCATGAGACACCACTAACTGAATGGTTTGATTTTAGCCGTGGATTCTGTAATTCTGCGTAACATCATGACCGCAGCTCTCGTACTGCTTACAACCAGGAAGGAATACTGTTTGTTTCTGTTAAAACCTTTAATAAACCCCCAATTTTAATGCACAATTAGAGTATATGGATATAGATGGTATTGTGTCATCCTATATCTTGTTTTGAAAGTATATCAGTATATCATAAAAAGTTGAAACAGGCTACAACCCAACCCTAAAGGTACGTCATAATATTTTCTTAAATAGATTGCGTGGCCCCGATTGGTCTTTGCTGATGCCCCCCCCGGTTGAGAACCTTCTGGCGAATTACATTCTGAACTTCTGGAACTTCTGCAATGAAGCAACATAACAGATAAGCATGAACAGAGGAGATGCTATTGAGAGGGAAAGATGCCAGGAGGTCACAAATGAATCCGTAACAGACAGATTCCAACCTATAACAGGATCTGAGACCTCAGGCACAGAGTTGAAATGTTTACCCTTTGCTGGATCAATCAGCTGTTCAGCAAAATACTTAAAGAATTGATTTAATAAACAATAGAACACTGTAACTTGGTATCACTGCAAGGAGTGCAAACAGCTTAGCATGAATCTGCTGTGTACGATCAGGTCAGGAGAGCTTTGCTATGAGGGCTTAAATCTTAAGAGTGAGAGGCGAACCTTCTTCTTGAAGCCAAAGTATGCACCGACAAAGGTGAGGGGGACGGAGATGCCGAACCATAGTGCCAGGATGGCCACCAGGGTGCCGAAGGGGATGGCAGCTGAGGAGCCTTCCACCCACAGGATCAGATTCATGATGAAGAAGTCAGCAAACACGATGCTGGAGGAAAGCGGGGAGCACAGAAGACACAGAACTTCAACCACCTCTATATTAGAGCCTGAAAATGACAGGCCTGCCTGAACTAGAACTTGAAAGAACCTAACGTCTACAGGAGAGCATCTGATGAAGAGGTGAACAGACTGTCCCTCTGTCAGTACGGCACAAATTCCAGAATTCGGTAGAATTCCAAGATACTGAATTTTAACATACCCAGGACAAAGTAGTGCTGTTAGTAGAACATTGGTCTTCCATTTTTCGCCACCAAATGCTATAAAACATATATATACAGACAAACATCAGTTATAATTCAACCATCACTGAACATTCTTATGGAAAAATGTACTGCAGATGGCACCGACAGCAACTCCAGTGCAACTCCAGGTGGATTCTACTCACTCTTGTACATGCGGGCTGAGACATAGCCTGCAGGGGTGCCTAGAAGGACCCAGAGGACCACAGCGCAGGTCATTAGGGCTCCGCGATTGGCAGGGGACAGGAAACCCAAGCAGGCGAGAACTAGGGGCAGAAAAGTGAGCATCAAGGACGCTGTTCAACACAGTATACAACACAGCGGCAACTTATTTTAGAAACACTGATCTGAACTCTGCTGCTCAAACAAATAAGCTTAGCATCCTCAATCCAAGCAAAATGGTGCTAGGCTTAGGATGTGTGACTCACAGAGGGTGATGAAGGTCATGATGAAGATCTGAGTGCCCTGCCCAAGGAAGATGGAGAGCAGCATGCCCTTTCTGGGAGGTCGGAACACATCTCCATGCACCTGCTTCCAGCCCGACTCCTCCTGTGCGTCCTCCTACACGATACAGAACAGTATGAAATGTATCACCATGCCATAAGCAGTCAAGCAAGGACAAGCTGCCAAACATCACCATCTATCCAATCCCAAACCAGATGATTTCCTATTACTAATAATCTGACCTACACAAGTAGGTTTGGAAGAAAAGAATTTTTGCTACTAGCCAACTAGGAATTATTTTTTAACTAGCCAGTGGGCTAGTTTTTTTGTATTCGCCCTTTGTCTATATTACTCGCCGCATGTGTGTGGCTGAGCTTAATTTATAGCTCTGCCTATAGCTCCAGGTTCTTAGAACCACCGGCCAACAGAGGTCACTCTAGTGACTGTTTAGTGTGGCATCTCACGCAGTAACCACACAATTAGACGGTCACGGAGAAATGCCATGGGACTGGCCACTAATGTCAGGCAGAGCACAGAAATCTTGTCTGCTACGGTAATTAAGCACAAGACACACAGGTGAAAGAGGGTCTGGGTTTTGGATTCTTTGGCAAGTCTGTCTCCGAATGTCATATGCATAGCATGGCAGCGTTTCAAATAGTATGCATGCAACACGGAGGAGAACACCTTCTTTTAACCACCTGTCTTTCAGCCAGTTATTCCATTAGAATATAACATGCTAAATAAGTATGATTCCAGAATTTACACAGAGTTATGTTCTGTTGGCAGAAGTCATGTGTGCTAACAAAAGATGGCACACATGGACACCGACCACAAACCCATTAACTCAAATATGATGAGCACTCCGCCATTCAGGGTAGGTGTCTGGGCATCACTCATCCACAAGAGAGGGGCACCTGCCTGGTCCACCTGGTTATAGCGGGCGATGTCCTTATGCAAGGTCCTCAGCATGATCATGGCCACCATGCCGGACAGGAAGAGCACGATGACCAGGGAGTTCATGATGCTGAACGAGGGGCAGAGACACACACACAGAAATAAGAACACATAACCAAATCCAACAAATCCCAAAAAACTAATGCAATTTAGAAAGCGAAAGGCGGGGAACAAATATTTAAAAGTAGTTTCAAATCCCACATAAAAAGACATACATTTTGTGTAATCTGATAAACAGACCTTGATTAAAACAGTAAAGTGATTTGTTTACCATACAGACAGACATTTAAGTCCAAATATGTGTGGGGTTTAGAGTTAAACCAGCTGGGAGGGAGCAAAAATGTGCACTGTCTGGGGGTCCCTAGGGACTGGGTTAGGAAACACTCTGCTAGACAAGGACTGATGGGAATAAGCTCAGGGCAGGTGAGCAGTACATGCTGACTTGTGTCAATGATCACTGTCCACTGCATGCCAAAGTCAAAGCTATTAACTGGGGAATCACTGCTTAGGCTCTCGGAAGCCTTTACCCCCAAACACTGCATTACTCTGAAGAACACCGACCTGAGCGGACCTGACAGAAGACACAGAACTCACCTAAACCACTGGATGTTTGTGTGAGGCATGGACACCAGAATGTAGTCCCATCTGGATGCCCACTTGATGAGGTTGTTTTCCTAATGATGTAGAAAAAAGGCCTTTATAACATACTGTACATCAAAACCAAAACACAGATTTAAATAGACACACATCCAAAAAAGCCCTGCATTCTTTAAATTTCCAATATCCCAGACAGGTGAGGTTTAAGGTCCTAATGCTTAGGGCCCAAGACCTGCCACAGCCACCCACCTCAAAGTGCACGGAGTATGTGTAGGTGATCTTCGCGTTGCTGTTCGGGTCTCCTGATATGCTCATGGGCTCCCCGTCACACACTGGCTTATTTTCGTCTTCATGCTTGTAACTGACAACAAGATCGTGCCAAGCAGTTACGGTGCGTGAATCTTTTCAAAGTCTGTGCCTTGCTCTCTCTGTATGTTAATAATGAGCGGAACAATTTAAAAATAAAAGTAAAATTGTGCCAGCTCCCAGAAAGCCTTTGGCACTGTGCCTAGAGCTGTGAAAAATCTTCAGATCACAAATTCAACTCATAAGCACAAGGCAACCCACTGTTTAGGTTTGGGATTTTAAAAATCAATTACCTTTTTACTGCCTGCCTATTATCACTTGTTAGTTTGCCTTATTTTACCGTTTTATTTATTGACATTTATTATTTAATATTTACGCTTTTCATACTATTTTTCTGCATATTATGCATTTCCCATTTCAGCACACACCTTGAAGCATGTGGAAAAAGCATTTCGCTGCACACATGTATAGTGCCTATGTGATAAATCAAACTTGAAACTTAAGAATCAAGGCCAAACTAATATTCAGTGAATGATCAGGTGTTACAAACTTACACACGCAGACAGACGCATGAGATGTGGTGTAAATCTGACCTCTAATCCCCCTCCTCTAGAAACAGACTTATTGTGATTTAGTACAGTGTCTATGGGGTAATTGGTGTTAAGGGCTTTGCTGAAGGACCCAACGGTAATTTGAACTAGCGCCCTTCCAAATATGGGCACAGAGTGCCAATCCGCAGAGCCACACACTGATGGTATGTATACACACACAAAGAGCTTTACCTTCTGGGCTCAAGCGTTGCTGCCACGAGCCTGGCTCCCGTCCAGCCCTCTTTGTCACCACTGTGATAGGTGATGGTGATGTCAACATGATTGAACATATAGAAGGTGTTCTTCCCATGGAACTGTGTCTGTGAGGCAGAAAGTAAGCATTACACAAGTGATCAAGACCTCATCTGGCCCAATCAGAGCGCACACATTCCTGGGTATCCGACTCAGAAAAGTACTGTTGTCTTGTTTGATCTGTTCTGAGTTGAGCAGTTATAAGTACTTGATTAAATTAGATTGCTTGGTTATTTAAAACGCATTGATTCAAATTTTCCTTGTTGATTACTTGGAAATATGGTAGAAGGAAGACGGCGAATAGAAGATGAGGGTCCAAATAGGCAAAAGAACCAATTATGTCAAAGCACTTCACGTTAAAAGTGAATGAAAATGCAGTCATCTGTCAATACTGCAAAGCAAAGCAAAATTTAAATATCACTACAACCCGACTAGAATGCAAATACACCGAAAAAGATATTCAGGTTCGACCGGCTCGCCAAACAATGTGAAACTAGACTTTGATTTGTGCCATTTAGCCTCTGGGAGCAGCATAGTCAGCCATCAGTTTCACTTAAATTATTTGCCTCAATTTATTTTCTGTGTTAAAATACTCACTGGCAGAACAATGGTTAGACCCATCTTACACAATATGGCCAATAAAAACCATAGAATACAAATTATTTTTTGCAAATGTATTATGCTTAGGGCTGAACGATACTGGAAAAAATTCACCTTATGCTATTTTAAGTTTTTGTGATATTTAGCAGTTGAAAATGAAGTATATAGCCAAAAACAACTTGCATATCACTCTGTCAAATACGTTGGTGGTTTTACCATGAGTTGTTCAACAGACAAGGCAATACCAACAAGTCACTTGCTTTTGTTCAGTATTGTCTCTATGGAATCTAAAATATTTCCACACAGTGGAAGACAAATGTCTTTTCATAACCAGTTCTTGTTCTCTTTTCACCTCCTGTCTCATTCCAACAAACGCGCCACATAGTCTGCGAGTGAGTTCCACTGACCGAGTGTGTGACCGAGTGTGTGACCGAGTGTGTGACCGAGTGTACACCCTGCAATGGCTGGTTGCCTCGCGCCAATTGCAAATGTATATATAATGCAATATAAATATAATAGACGATTACTTAGTAAATGGGGCAGCATGTGGCTCAGTGGGCTGAGCCTGTATGCTTGTAATCACAAGGTCGCTGGTTCAAACCCAGCCTCAGCACGTTTATGGATCCCTGAGCAAGGCCCTTAAACCCCAGCTCCCTCCATGGGTGGCTGCCCTTCGCGGACGGCTTACTCTCCAAAGAGCAAGTTGAGGGAGGCGTAAAGACAATTTCCCCACAGGGATTAATAAAAATGATCATTAAATCAGTAGATTACTCAATTACTGATATATTATAATAATTATAACCAATAGTGAAGCCCTGGTTTTGGGGGCACAGAGAACTGCTTGAGTCTGATGGCTGGCACCCAAACAGGACTGAAGTAAAAACCCTAAGGGAAAATTTCCTGCACCTTCTTTATTATTCATCTGCTGCCTGGGGTGACCTCAGGGCTGCTTGTAAGGGAGAGAAAGGGGAAGACTTTCAGGGACCCAGACACTAGGGGGAGCCCATGAGTGTGAATGAAGTGAGAAGGGTCTGGCTGCAGACCTCCACCAGGGGATCTCCACTAGAGGGCCGGAAACACGTGACCTCCACAAGTGAG
>JAODLD010000002.1:26479325-26489602 GCA_026781065.1 Mormyrops boulengeri | reverse complement strand
AACTCTTTTTGCCTCGTTTGGCATTTTCTGTATTAACCCACCTGCATTTTATCCCATTCCTGTTAATGTGGTTTTTCCCCCCCCCCCCCCCCCCCCCCCCCCAACCCCCGGATGCCGGAAGGCCAGCAGCACCTGGGTGGATGTTACCTTAACCTGCTGAACCAGATCCGGACACTACACCTGTGCTACTGCTCCACCCATCCCTCTGCTGTGTGTGTGCTCACCGAACACGGGTCAGTTTATGCATCTATCTGCTTCATTCATTCCTGACAAATGAGATTCCTCAGTCCTGGGGATCAGCAAGCCAATCACATGCAATGACAAGTCCACCCAACACAAACACAAACGAAACCTGACATCCTGTTAGACACTTTTCAAGGATTCACTGTCCTTGAAACTTGAAAGTTTGTAAAAAAAATAAATAAATAAAAAATGCATGCGCCACCTTTGCATTCCTGTACTTTATGGTCACTTACTCTTAATTGCACTTTGAACTACACTAAACATTAATCTAATTTATCCATTCCAGTAAATGGAAATTCATAATAAACCAAAAATGAGTCATGTTTGTTTCAAAATAAAATTGTTCCTTCTTGGGATTCAAGGTTTAAACCCTACTCTGATAATGAGTTCTTTTCCTTGCATCATCTCCATGCAGATTTAATAACAATAATAATAATAATAATAATAATGCATTTTATTTATAAAGCACTTCTCATTTGAACAAAAGTCCTGACATTAAAATAGGATAATGCATAGGATAGTTGATCTTAGAAAAATCATCATCAGAAGGCCAGATCTAAAAATGGGCAGAGACTGAGGAGACGGTAAGTGATCTGGGAGGGAGATCCACAGGCAGGGTGCAGCAGAGTAAAACGCTCTGTCCCCCATAGAGCGGAGTTTAGTCCTGGAAACACGGAGGTGCCAACCGCTGTGGGCCCTGAAGTCTCGATTGCAAGTTTGGTTACTAAGAAGAGGTATTGGGGGGGGCTATCCCATGAATGCACTGGTGGGTCAGGAGTAGAATTTTATACTCTGTCCTAAAGGAGACGGGAAGCCGGCGAAGTGATTGCGACACTGGAGTGATGTGGTGGTGCTTTCACACACTCATCGGGATTCTGGCTGCATTGTTTCGGATGTATTGGAGTGTCTGAATCCTCCAGTCAGAGGTTCTGAAGAGAAGAGCATTGCAATAGTCCAGCCTTAAAGAGATAAAGGCACGGATGAGTTTTTCAGTCTGCAAAGCTAAGGGTGGGGTGAAGCTTGACTATATTGTTAAGATGAAGGAAGGAGATCTTACAGTTATTTGATATGTTTGTCAAATGTCAAGTGAGGGTTAAACTTACAGCCAAACCTGTAGCACGGATTAAATATTTCTGATGTGAAGTCATGGTATCAATCAGTGTGGTCAACAGACAAAATGAGCCCTTTGTCATGTAGCAGGCATGGGGAACGGCTTTCATTTGTGGGCCAAGATCAACACGACAAAGCTGGGTGAGGCAAACAGAGGAAGACAAACTGCCAAAATGCCATTTTGGCATAACTGAGGGACGGCATTGGGAAAGAGAATGTGCTGTGAGTGGTCATGTGACTCAGGTGGTCATGTGATTCAGGTGGTCATGAGGGTGCTAGGATCCGTGTACTGAAGGAGACAGAGAAATAAACATTTAATCAACAGCACTGAATAACTTGAGTTCCTCTATTTGTCATAAAGCTAAGACTGTTGTTACATATCAGTTGTGTAAATAATGAGCAGGCTGCAGTCAGAGCATGCCCATATTCCCTCAACATTGTGGGGGACGTCCCGTCATGCTCTGGCCCAGAAGATACCACCCCATGAAAAACAGTGGGCAGTGCGACAGTGTCGTCATGGTAGGCTTACAAACTGAACACATCCAGGATCTGTGACATTGCCACATACTGAGATGCCTTGTGGCTGCATTTGTGAAAGACGCTGTATAAAAGTAAATTACGTTGATTTTAATGTCACTTACAAATGTAAGAGTAGGTAGAATAAATATATTAACCAAGTTATGTTAATTAGTCACCCATCCATCTATCCATTTATTTTTTTCCAAAACATTATTATTGCCCGTCAAGAGTAGGTAGAATTAATATTTTAACCTATTGTTACTTATAGTTCAAAGTATTGAAAATCTTAAGGATTGTTTGCCCAGTTTCACATTCATTATTTCCCAAAATGTATCTGTCTTATAATGACAATCATGACAGTCTAATTCATTTTGACAAGCGCACTGTGTGCTGTTGCAGACTATCATGTAAACAATCACAATAACTAAGACCATTTTATTTCACAGGCTGAAGATTAACTTGAAAATGAATTCAATAATATTTTTAAGTAGCTTCCCCAGCACTGGGCACTAAACCAGTTACTTGATTAACCTCACATTTATTTCCTCTGATTAATTTTGTGTATGGATTTTTACGCAGAATCAGAACCAGCTTTATTTACGGTTGCTGTGTACACATACTGGGTCTTCTCGGCGTGAAACAGCCGACAGTGAAGACATCTGACACACAGTGTGACAGAGAACCAGAGGAGAATAGCAAAGTAAACAGACATTGCAAATCTAGGTTAGTATGAAAATCTAGATCAACTTTGCATAAGTAACAGTAAGTGCAGTCCAGGTGACTGGGTTATAAAGAATTTAATGGGAGTGCATGATTTTCAATTTGAATTGTCCCATAAATTATATCAAAATTAGGCTTTCCACCACAAGGTGTCACACTAGCACAGATGCTCTGTCAGTGCCAAGGAAGAAACTTCTGTTTCAGTATCAACTCTATTATAAAATGAAACTTGATGGCAGAAACAAAGTGTACTACTTTATTTTCATTAAAAAAATCCTGAGAAAATCATTCCGTTTTTCTGTACTTTACAGCAGAGTCAGGAAGCCTAAAAATCCCCACTGTTAAGTGTGTGCAATCTAAAATTATCCATCCATTCATCCATTTTCCAAACCGCTTATATGATTGCAATTTCAGCAATGTGACACAAAAGATTTTATAAGGCAGGTGATGTGTGCACATTCATACGCAGCAAAGATCACAGCCTGTAATGACAAGCTGCTTATCAGGGTCTTACTCGCGTGATTAACTGCAGCGAAAACTGCACCTCCTCAGAGAACGAGGGGCCTGGACAGGAAGCCCACAGGAAACGGATCCTCACACAGCAGGGTCTCTGTGACTGCGGGTAAACTGAAATCACATTTGCTTTATCGCATTAGGTTTGAGAGTTTCCAGTTATGAAATACTTTCACTTTTTAGCACCTTGCTTCACTGCCATATGCTCTGTAAGGAGAACCCAGATGTACAGTCCTGATCGCTTGGAGAGATGATGTGCGAGACAGGCCAGGACAGCGCAATGTTTGTCTGCCTTGTGTAACCCATTTGATCCATTCCCTCTCCATAGTTTTGTCTTCTCTTTCTCTTGTGAAAACGTAAATCGCTGGTAAACTTTTCAAAAATGTAACACTCAGATTTCACACCAGATAAAACTACACTTGTTCTGATATTATATCATATTATATTTTAAATGCGGACTGAGTGTCTTTTGTACTCACAGAATATGGTAATAATGCATGTCGGGTACAGATAACAATGTGACCATATGTGTTCCTGTGTGGCAGGGAGGAGCTGGACGCCTTCATGGAGAGCCACGGGGCTGGTGGTTCGGGCGTACTGACTTTGACCACTGGCCTCAGCAAGCCCTTTCTGCGGCTGGAGAAGTACCCCACCTTACTGCAGGAGTTGGAGCGGCATGTCGAGGTGCGAGCAGCCCGGCCACGCGGCACCGCTGGAGGCCCACGTGGTCCGCTAGCCAGGCTTCACCGCCCAATTTCCACATTTTCAAAATCAAAGGTCTTAAGCAGCCCAATGGTGAAGCTTGCTAAGTCAGCACCCCCCCCAGGAGACACTGGCCGTGTCACCTGTAGGGCTTACTGGGCCCTGCAGGCATGTCCTGGCCGGGATCTGGCTCCGTCGCTCTGATGCAGCCTAGTTACTGCGTCTCTTGTTTGCTGTCCTGCCTCTAGGAAGCCCATCCAGACTCTGGGGACATTCCAAAGGCAGCGGCGGCCTTTCGGGACCTCGTGGTAAGTGGTTGTGGTTTCACTAAGCCCTCCTGTCGCCGCGGACCAGCTCTGTACACCGTTGCACTGAGAACAGTTAGTTGCGTTTAGGTCTTATCAGTGGGGGTTAGGATGCTGTGTTTGTGTTTGGAAGGTCACTGGTTCAAATGCCTTGGTTGGCAGAGTGATTTCTCACTGCTTTCTTTAAAAAAAAACATCTGCTAAATAAATAGAATGTCATGTAAATGTAGTACAGGTACCAAATTTCGCTTTAATAGTATTGTGATTTTCCAGAGTCGTTTATATGCAACTCTCTGGCATCGTCATGTGACTTTCAGCAGACAGACGAGCATAAAAGCAGGATCTTGGAACAGGGGCTTCATTTTAGAATGTAAAACATGGAGGAGGAATGAGAACGAAAGATTTTTTTGACTTCAGCAGTGGTGGAAAATGCAGGGTCACCGACCGGGCGTAGGGTTAGGGGAGGAATGACTGGGTCTGGCTGTCATGGGGAGTGAGAAAATGGAAACTGTGTCATACGTTTAAGTACAGGAAGCAGGTGAAGAGGTAGAAGTGCATGTTTTAAACAGCCTGGGGGTTGCACCAGATGGTAGTGCTGGTCAAAGCCCATGTGGCACCACTGGCAACCTCCCCCAAACAGTCTTGGGCCATGTTTGCTGGGGGGGAGGGGTGGCATTAGCGGTCTGCCGAGTCTGCACCTCACCAGGAGATGGCACCCATATAGAAGATGACACCATCAGGAGCTCTTGGGTGAAGCTAAAAAAATGTAATTTAATTTAAAATTTAATTTTCATATTTCTAACTTTTGTCTTTTATGCCTCGATTCATTTTTTGTTTTCTTCTAAGTTTAGGCATGCCGCATTGAAGCTCCCACCAGTCCCCATGTTTACCCCATCTGTCAGACCCGGGGTGGGGTATATGACTCATTTTTCCAGCTGTGGCTTTGTAGCTTAGGTGGAGGGGGGAGGCGGGTGATCCATTTTAAGCTCCCTCCTCTCTGCTTGTTTGTTTGTCTTTGGCTTACCTAGGCCCAGAAATGCGGCAGAGGCCTTGCCGACCATCATAAATATCCAGCGAAGGGAATTCCCCATGGCCTGTTTCCTAAGCTGACTGTGTCACATTTGTGAGCGACTGCTTGCTTTTTTTGTTTTGTGAAAGTCAACTTCACCACACCTCTAGTCAATGCTGAAAAATGCTGAAAATAGATAATCATAGAATACTGGTGCCAAGAAGCTGGTTGGTTCACTGCAGGCTCTCATATAGAGTGCAGAATCATCCCGGCTTCTTGGTTATGTGTGGTATGATGTTGGCTAACACATTATAATCTTCTGTCTCATCTAAGATTGGATCTGTAAATCTGGGTATCAATTTGAGTGTCGTTCTTCTATTCGGGATAGCCTGTTACTTACAACACGTCGCCCTGTCATGCAGCGGCAATCGTCAGCCTCGTGTCAAAGTGTTAGTATCGTTTTCTGTGTGGGAGTCTGGCCCCCGCCTCGACGCAGAAAGTGCCGGGTGGCTGGCCTTATTGACATGCGAACCAGCGAAAGAAAATTCCCAAGCCGGCAGAGAGTGACTGAGCTCAACTCGCCTGATCTTAGCGAGCTATGAACCTGACGCTATCAAATGCGTATAGCTCAGCAATCTGGACTGGTCTGTCCTGGGCCTTTTGAGAGGAGGACCTGCACTCGTCACCCCCAGCCATGATGCATCAGGAAGCACCCTGCCTTTGCTGTAGTAAAAGTCTGCTTCTCTCTGTTTTTTATTTCCACATACACCATCCAATATTTTATTTATGTCTGTTAATATTCTGTTTTTCAGAATTCTATTTGTTTGCTATGTATTTCTGTACTTCTGTACTGTCTTTGTATGTTATGCAGCGTTGAAATTTACTATTTTTTGCTACTGACCAATGGGGCTAGTTCAGTAAAAAACATAGACTGGCATACAGGTTCGGTATTAGCCACTAGTAATGTTCAGTTCTTTGTATTCACCCTTTGTCTATGTTACTCAGCTCAGGCACCTGGGTGAGCTTAATTGCCTCCTGGGATCAATAAAGTTCACATAAACGAATCCTAACCCAACCCTCATGGGCAGTGTTCAGACTTCGTTTCACCCTGTTCTCCGCAGACGCAGTGCCACGAGCTGCGCAGACGCAAGGCGCTGGAGCTGCAGATACTGTCGGAGCCACTGCGAGGCTGGGAGGGCGAGAGCATCCGTTCGCTGGGTCACGTGATTCACACGGGTCACGTGCAGCTACAGAGTGGGCCGGGCCAGGTGAGCGAGTGGGCAGGGTAGCACCACACCAGTTTAGCCGTGGCACTGGCAGATCTATGTGGGCACTCCTCTGTTTTTGGCATTGGGTTACGTGCACAGGCATGACCGCTACGGTTTCTTGTAGGACAAGGAGGAACGCTATGTCATGCTTTTTCCCAGCATGCTCCTTGTGCTGTCCGCCAGCCCTCGCATGAGTGGCTTCATCTATCAGGTGAGTGTGGTGTATCTCAGCATCCCCAGAGGCCTCTTGGTGCCATCAAAATGTCTGCCGAGGCAGCCTGATACCAGACTTCCGCTTCTGTCTTTCCATAGGGGCGTTTTCCTCTTGCTGGGACAACTGTGGCCAAGCATGTGGAAGGCACTGACAGTGGACAGTTTGCCTTTGAGATCGCAGGTTTGTTTGTGCATATGGGTAAAGCTCTTTCTCTTCATCTCTGTCTGAATTTTCTTTTTGATGACTTCCCAGAATGCAGTTCTGTGAAGTGAAAGTCTCAGACAAGCTTGTTGCAGTTGAGCTAACATAGATTCCCCTCAAATTTACAGCGATATAGCATGATCTTATACAGGCGCTACCTTGATTTTGCTGAAACAGTAGGTCAGGGGTGTCTTTTTAATCAAGGTAACTGAATTATCAGCTGTTCTAATAAGAGCAATTAGCATGCTGATAGAATCCCATCGCGCCCACCCAGACAAAGCTAAATCGCCTGGCTAATTTGGTGTCCCCTCAAGATGGCGACCTAGACGATTGCCTGCGTAAAGGGTAAAGGGTTGACTGGCCCTGGCAATGAATCACAATGGTGGTTCTCACTCTACTGGTCAACATAGTTTTTGCTGGTGGTTTGGAGTCTGAGAACATTGCTGATCTGCTGGGTCTCTCGTTGTGTCGTCTGACTTCAGGGGGTGTGATTGAGCGCGTTATAGTGTTCTGTGCCAACCAGCAGGACCTTCAGGAGTGGCTGGACCATCTACATGCCTTGACCAAAGGGGGTAGCCCAGGCAGCACCATCAGCAAGGTACCCCAGTGCATGTTAGTCAGTAAACCATTCAGGGTGCCAGTCTGTGCCTGGTGGGATGCCGTCTCCATGGATATGGGCTATGGGGAGCTTGAGTTAGGGGTGGCGTGTGGCTCGTGAGTTAGGGTACTGTGCCTGTGATCGGAGGGTCGGCAGGTCAATGTCACCTTTGGGCCCTTGAGCAAGGCCCTTAACCTCCAATTACTCTAAGAATGGTGTAAAAAAATAAATGTGCATCCCTTTGGTTAAAAGTGTCTGCTAAATAAATAAAATGCTACTCAGACTTAATGGCAGAGTCATGGACGGTGGGTCACAAGTGCCCTGGAGTAAAGGACCTACCAAACTATAAAAACAAAATTCTTGTTGTTTTTCAGAACACAGAAGGGAAGCCGGCAGCCAGCGTCGGTGCTCTGGCACACCAGAGCCACGGCACGCCCACCTCCAGCCGTGGACCGCTGGAGCCACCTAAAATCAGCAAGCCCTGGTCCCTGAGCTGCCTGCGCCCCGCCCCTCCCCTCAAGCCCTCCGCTGCACTGGGCTACAAGGAGGTAGCCGTCCCAGGCCGTTCCTTAGAACTGTGGGGAAACCCAGGCAGCCAGCTCATGTTTTTGCTGTTTGCTGTATAAATAGTACCGTGGGCATCTGTGGCCGCCTGCAGGGGTCCCGCAATGAGACTGCTGACAGTAAGCGTGCGTACACACCGGTTCCTGTAATCACTGGGGTTTTTGTGTTTCCTCTGCTCGTCCTGTGTACCCATCACTGCCTGCTTCACGTCACGCACCAGGGGATGAGTTAGGACACTCTGCCGGTAGTTGGAAAGTCGCTGGTTCAAATCCCAGAGTCGGCAGAGCGATGTCACTGTTGGGCCGCTGAGTAAGGTCCTTAACCCCCAGTTGCACCAGGGACTGTCTGACCCTGCCTTCTTAAAAATGCATTGGATAAAAGTGTCTGGTAAATAATTAAGATGTTACTGAATTCAAGCGGGATGCAAGTAGCCCTGCTTAACTTTTGGGATGTGTATATTTCTGAGGGTTGGAATGCTTTGACTGTGAGCTGAAGGTCACTGGATCGAATCCTACAGTTGGCAGAGTGAGCTAGGTCCTTAATCCCCAATTGTTCCAAGGACCCTGCATTGTCATAAATATGCGTCGATTTGGTTAAAAAGCGTCTGTTAAATAAATAAAACTAGGAGGGAATCAGCGTCACTGTTGACTTGGCTGTCTGTCATTCTCTGCTTTTTGTGGCCATAAGTGGTTACAGGAGTCATTTGATGAAAACAAACTTTACCTACATGAAACACACTGACCACCCACCAAGGGTAGGATGAGCACAAGCAAAGCCTTGTTTATGTGTCGCTTAAACGTTGATGTTTTTCCTCACATTTTCTTCCTCTTTCTCTTTCTCTCCATAATGACCTCTTTAGAGGATTTCTTGTATCCTGAAGGTAAGACTGAAGCGCTGTGTCTGTCTCCTCCCACCCTAACCCTGTCTGTGGTGAATACCGCATCTGCCCGTTTTATTTCATCCTTGTTGTACGACGTCACTCTTCTTAAACACATTATATGAAAACAAAATAAAAGTGTAGTTTCTGTGTCTTTAGCTCCATGAAGCAGAATCCAGTGACTTGTTCCTTTATTTTGTTTCACGCTTATGCTTTGAAAACAGAAATTGTAACTGTAAACATTATTTTTTAGCACTTTCGTTGCAGACCTCGTCTTGCACTTATTGCTTTTGTCAGCATTTGTTGTCGGTTGCAAACTCATTATATAACCAGAAGATGCAGTGAGCTTCCCGTCTTGTTTGTTGCACGCTTACATGCTTACTGTACATGGTTAATGGTCAGACCTTTGGCGTCTGTGCAGTGTTGCAGGTTTTAAACTGGAGTTTCCCTGCACGAGTACCAGTTCATGTTTTACTACCCTTTTTATGACCTATAATTCACACCTTGGTCTCACAGAAAGCAAAGTGTTTAAGACCTGAAGAAGACAGAGGGTTAATATTACCTAAAAATGATTTAATTACATTTTACTAGTTGCAGACGCTTGTGCCGAACCATGTTGGCATTAAAGTTGTGTCCTAGCTGATGTTTTCTCTGAAATCAAATATCTCAAATAAATCATCCTACTATATGAATATTGAAAATAAAAATCCATTTATAGAGAGAATTATTGAGTTGTATTTAATTTTTCCCATGTATTATGTCTTATACGTAGTTTGTTTTTCCCCAAAGAGTTATGGTTTTTTTTAGACTGTCTTTGCACAGATTCTTCACTTTGTTGTTTTTTATATGTTTGTTTTCTTTCCAGTGTTTCAGTCCTCCAGTGACAGACATTGTAAACAGTTTAGCAAATATCTGTGTCACTTACTAAGGTTTTTGGGGTGAGGGGCGATTCTGGGGAGGGGGGGGGGACCATACATGTTGTGCCCCCCCCCCCAAATACGTATGCTACTTGGGTCTGAAATAAATGTATTATTGCTATTATTACTATTTACATTTCTATATGTGGGCTAAAATTTTGTGCGCTGGGAATTTTGGATCAGCTGGTTAGCTGAGTTAAGCGCAGTTAATGACAGAAAAACATAAGGAAGTTTGTGGAAGCAAGACAGTCTAAATAAGAAATCAGAGTGAGTAACATATTTGTTAAAACTGTAAAATATGACTGCAAAGCATTGCGTAAATAACTTATCGGTTTTTTAAATTGTCATTTGCTTCTTAATGCTGGCAGTCTAATGTAATTCTTGGGGGACATTAAGGTCAAATGCATCTGGCCTCCCTAACAGAACGACTGGCCCCGATCTGGGGGGGGGGGGGGGCGCCGGGGGGCGGGGGGGGGGGGGGGGGGGGGGGGGGGGGGGGGGGGGGGGGGGGGGGGGG
>JAODLD010000002.1:26463905-26479315 GCA_026781065.1 Mormyrops boulengeri | reverse complement strand
GGGGAAATTATGTTAAAATGCATCTGGCCCCCCTAACCTAACAACTGGCCCAAATCTGCCCCCCCCCCCCCCCCCCCAGTTGAAATGGTGTAGAACCACCACCCCTTGGGGTGGATTTTTCACTGTGATACTCATGGTTGTCATCTGCACGATGGATCTAGCTAGGTATGGTCACCTAGCTGTGTAAGAAGGTTCCTTTGCTGTATGAAAACCCCCACCTCCACCGCTGTGTTTGCAGGACTCTAGCAAGAGCCCCCGACCAATAAAGAAATTCCTCCCCAAAAGGAAGACTGAAAGAAAGCCATCCGATGATGAGGTCCTGATGAGGAAGAGTGAGTATGGTGCTGGAAGCCCTCCCAGCCAATGCCTTAAGTGATGCAGCTGTGTGGCTCTCGTGGTTTCGCTGTAGCTATGGGACTGTTTCCATGTTACTTGTCTGCAGGTACCGCAGCTCTGGAAGAAGATGCGCAGATTCTGAAGGTGATCGAGGCCTACTGCACAGGGGTCAGCCTGCACCAGGCCACCACCGGTGAGGACGACCTCGCCTTTCAGGGCAATCTCCCCCTGTCTGCTAGGGCCGTCTTTCCTAGTTAAGATAGTACGTCTGTGTGATGGTGACATGGATGACATTCTGGCTCTGATTGCAGCAGCCAGGAAGGACTGTGCTCCTCAGGTTCTCTTGCCTGAAGAAGAAAAGATTATAGTAGAGGAGGTGAAGAGCAACGGTCAGATGGTCATAGAGGAAAAGTAAGTGTCCAGGTGTCCTTCTAGTAGAACATGTAATCTGATGCCATCAGCATGTTCTTTACCTGATTTGGCATATTTAATCATTTTATGAAGAGTCACATTTTCTCATGTGTTTCCCAGCAAACTGTAAAGTAACACAGTGTTGTTGTGGTTCTGGTTCTGCCTGCCGCAGGAGTCTCGTCGATGCTGTGTATGCTTTAAAGGATGAAGTGCTGGAACTGAGAAAGGTAACACTGTCGGCGTAGGTGCCGCTTCAGCGGAGGAGCGTGCCTCCCAGTGGCCCTTTGAACATGACACGCTTTGTGTGTTTCTCTCTGCACATGTGTTTGCATGTGTTGGTGAGTGGCAGGGTTGGGTCCATTCCAGAATGTATTCGTCAATTCCAATACAAATCAGGAAATGGAACTGGAGTTGGAATTTATATCTCCCTGAAATTCGAATTCAATTCCAATTCTGTTCCCCATACTTTTTTTTCCTCAGTCCCACCTCCAGTTCCATTTCCTGATTTGCACTGGAATTGAGGAGTGCATTGCGGAATGGCCCCAACCCTGGCGGACAGTATGTGGCTCAGTGAGTTAGAATATAGTGCCTGTAATTGGACGGTCGTAAGTTGCTCCAGGGATAATCTGACCTTCCTTCCTCAAAAAAAAAAAAACATATGTTGCTTGAGTCTGCTAAATAAATAAAATGTAAATGTCCTCAGGAGAATAAGCAGATGAAGCAGTGCTTAGAGGAGGAACAGCGCGCACGTAAGGAGCTGGAGCGCCTTGTGCGGAGGTTGGCCAAGCAGAAGAACGACTGCGTTCGGGACGAAGGCGCTCATTAAGGCCCTCGGTCAAGTCGCCCAACCGGACTCCTCGTGTGTATATGTACGTCAGCACCGTTAACTTTCAGCGTGAAAATCGCTTTCGATGAGCATTAAAGGGACCAACGCACAGGGATGTATAAGCAGTCAAATCACATGAAATGAGGCTGATGATGGTAGCTGGCAGTATGGCAACTGGGTGACCCCGGCAGAAGCACCATGAGTCCCTATTATGTCTTCCTGTAAAAATAAACGTGGGGGCAGGGGGGGGGTCACAGGGGACAACGCCTCCAGAGGCGGCTGACAAGTTATCATACCGTGTTAGGACCGGACGAAAAAGATGGCCGTCACAAAATGAAGCGTAAGTGTTCTGGGCCTGCATGTCTGTCCTATATCCTGTGTCCGTTAAACTGATGAAACTGTAATTCCGTCGTGCCCACTGGGGTTTCCAGGGAAGTGGGCCCCATTGGACAAGGTGCTTCTGCAGTACACCTGCTTTCGTTTGAGACCAGTCTAGCAGGGCTTTCGTTTTCGCTGTGATCTTCAGTTTTACCTAAGTTACAGGCGAATAACAAAAAAAAAAAAAGAGTAACTTTGCAGTTATGTAGGAATAACCGTAGCTGCGTGAAGTGAATCCCAAAGCAATATGAACTTGGCATCTGCATGTATCTGTATCGGTATATGTATGTATTCAGAATTTCACTAGTACGTAATATCATTTCTAAAAATATTTTCCAAGCATTTCAAGTCCAAAGCTATCAGGGATATTACAGTAATGGTTTCATCATGCACGTAGATATGTGACGTAAAGACCAACACATATACCTGTCAATTACCTACTTTCTTAAAGCCTTTTTAGCTTCTCGATTACATTAAGATAAAACTCATGCTAATTAATTATTTACCTGATTATTTAGATTTGTTTATAAAATACGGTACATTTGCTACTATAGGACACAGGTTTGGGCGAACGTTTTTTGTAGTATATGCCTTAACTTTGTGTTCGATTCTCTTTTAGCAGTGCATGTGTTTCTGTGGGTCCCTCTATGGGATGGCTTAGGGCTGCCCATCAGGAGACTGATGCCTGTGCAAGCCTAAAGCAGTTTGGCTCATGTGCCCATGCACAGGAATTCCCGCCCCTTTACCAGGAGCCACACCTTCTTGAGAGCTTAAGATAGGAAGTGCGCCTGACAGAAACATCAAGTTTTCAATGAAGGAGATGCAGTGGTTCTCAACTGATGTAACTTTGGGCCTCATGGGTGGGGGGTTCAGTAACATTCGGCAACCCAGTGGTTTGTGGGGGTGTCATTTGTAGAGCAGAAACGTCATTAAAAACATCTTTTCGAAATGATTTTTTCCCGACACACTCTGCGACCGACTGGAAATGGTCTTCTGACCCACATTTGGAGAGCAGAGCCCCGCTTGATCTTCACACACACAGAAACCGCTAAAGGCTTAACAGTGTTAAGAGTGAAGACCTCAGTAATCATGCAGGCTGGATGTCATCATTACCACACTCTAACGGAGACCTCAGTCTCTGCGTACCACACTAATACACCTTTGCTTCCCCTGGATACATCTTAGGTATTTAGCTATTGCCGCTGCAGAGGAAAAAGACTACAGCTCTGTGGTGGTGACACCGATATTTGTCGCGACCCTGGCAGGACATCGTACATCCGCAAACTATCAGCAGGAAAAAATATTGTATCATGGGAATTTCATCGGTGTTGTTATGTTTTATGATTATACCATGAAATATTCATTTATTTATTTTAGTTTTCTTATTTCACTGATGAGCTATGAGGACTCTGAGGTCTGCTACAGTCCCAGAAACTTTAATATTTGTCCCTCAGTAAAGATGTCTTGTCATAAAACATTTGTCCATGTTCAGCTGTGTTTAATTTGGATAAACTCTATGCAATTATCATTAAATAAGGAATTGCTTTGTTTTCTAGCCCCTACGAACTATGTATTTAATGTCGAAGAATATTTTTTAATAAAGTGTGTAGATATACGCGTTTCTCTGTGTAAATTCTTTGACAGTCCACTGTTTCAAATAAAGCTATGATATTTGTTGGTTTTTGTGATTATTTTGAGACCCAGGAAACTAAAAACAGTGTACATGAGACTAACACCAAAATGTTTTATGTGGTAGCTGCTCAGGACGAATTTCCAAAATGTAACAAAGTGCTTTTTTTTTACAGTTTCAGAATACTGCATGCATAATAAGTGAAGACTTTCCCTGAAACATGTATAACCAACAGAAATAAGAAGTCTGTAATTGTTATTGCAGCATTTGATTGTCTGCACATTATTACAGTCAAAGATCCCAGATCAGTAGACACAATCAATGTTAGGGTGCAGAGCAGTTTTAGGTAAATGCTCCTTGCCATGACCTGCTGTCTTGACTATGGTGTTCCCCGCCCCCACTTTCACATAATGGAATATGAATGAATGCCGTTATTGTCATTGCACAAGGTACAATGAAATGGGAAGAAAAAAAGAAAAGACAGGAAGGATACAAACTACAGGAAAATATAAGATAGAATATAATATAAACAGAAAACAATATACGTAAGTAAATACAATGTAATACTGAATATAAAAGGAGTGTAAAGTGTAAATGTAAGCAATGTAAAAATAAATAGAAAAGAATGACAAAAAGTAGGTGTTTAAATAAAATAAGTGTTATGTTACTATTCCTCTCCTTGTGATTCAGTTTCACAATAAATATGAAAATATTGCACATGTTAATGGATAGTGATGGGCAAGATGGGTGGATGATTATTACTTATTCAAGATGCTGACAAGGAACAAGAAGTTTATTTGGAAACAAGCAAAATATCCCATGATTACTACAGAGAACGAGGCACGAATCTTATTTTTAATAACTTTGGAACTACATTGAATGGACAAGTGCAATTGTCAACCTACTGTAAGTCGGCACTGGCCTTTTTTGGAGTGCAGCAACCTACAGACATTCTTACACCATGAAGAGGCCAGAGAAGACCGGATTTAGCTATGGTATGTGTCTGTCTGTGTATGTAGGTGTGTGTGTTTGTCCCAGGACCTACAATAAGCCCCAAAACGCCTTTGTGGAGCTGAAACTATCCAGTTCTTTAAGAGTCTTCACAGACCAAAACTGAAGCTCAGGACACATCTGGAGTAGGTACCTCAGTCACGTTATTTACACATTCAACAAAAGACTGCATACTTTGATTTCTGGCTCGTACTTCCTTGAACAATATTGTGTTGACATGACCTATTATAGAATAACAAGTTATGCTTGTGACTTAGCTTTCATCTCTCATTGAACTGTAGGGCTTAGTTTTGCTTTTTCTCATGGCTGTGAAGTTCGTACTTCTCAGTCAGACTGTATTACTTCAAGACCGCATTGCTCATGCTGATTAATGACAGATTAGAGAGCGTTTGAGGAATGCCGGGTTCTTTAACAAATGTAAAATTATTTAAAAATGTATTTGAAATATATAGGAATCAATTTTGCTTTTAAATGCCTTTCAATATCTTGATGACTGCAGGTTTTTCAATATCGGTACTGGGGGTCGCTAGCGGACACTTCCATTGTTGGAGACAGCGGTTATGTTGGTCCCTTTTATTGTGGCATGGGTTTGGGCTCGCTGATCTATGTTTGCTGCTATTTTTCTGCTATTTATAATCACTTGGCCACATTTAAGCTGTTCCTATAGTGCCAACTGGGTCAGTGGTTTTGCAGATGAAGGTCTGTCTGAACGGTTGTGTTGTCATCCTGACCACAGGTAAAGGCCTAACGATCAAATATACATAAGTGCAGCTAGGCTGAGCTTCCAGTGAATGCTGAGATACAAATGTATTGGAGTATTGGAGCAAGAGCCACACAAGATCTTCCAAATAAAACAAGAACCTAATAACCCTACTATTCAGTAAGCAGAAAGTGCAACATGAAGATTATTCTGGGACTCATTCTAGCAGTGGTATCAGGTTAGTAGAGGTATTCGTGGAACATATGAGTCTTGAGGGTCTTCAGGAGTTTCTGCAAGGTGGAGAGGGAATCTGATGATTGGATGTGGTTTGGCAGCTCTTTCCACCATCATGGAACTACACACAAGAAATGTCTGGAGTGAAACTTCTCATGTGCTGGAGGCATCTCCAAGCAACGTTCATTTGCTGACCACCAAATGGAACGTAAGTCAGGAGGAGTCTGGTCCCTGTCCATAAACGGCTCAGGAAGCCAACACCAAAGACTTGAACTTATGCAATATATATATATATATATATGATTCTGTATACATATATAGAGAGGGAGAAACACAGAACAAACTGATCAGGAAGGCCAGCTCCAACACAGGAATGACCCTGAACAAACTGATCAGGAAGGCCAGCTCCATCAGAGGAATGACCCTGAACAAACTAATCAGGAAGGCCAGCTCCATCACAGGAATGACCCTGAACAAACTGACCAGGAAGGCCAGCTCCATCACAGGAATGACCCTGAACAAACTAATCAAGAAGGCCAGCTCCATCACAGGAATGACCCTGAACAAACTGATCAGGAAGGCCAGCTCCATCACAGGAATGACCCTGAACAAACTAATCAAGAAGGCCAGCTCCATCACAGGAATGACCCTGAACAAACTGATCAGGAAGGCCAGCTCCATCACAGGAATGACCCCGAACAAACTGACCAGGAAGACCAGCTCCATCACAGGAATGACCCTGAACAAACTGATCAGGAAGGCCAGCTCCATCACAGGAATGACCCTGGACCCACTGGAGGCAGCTGCAGGAAAGCGGATGCTGGCATGGGCTGCTCACGGTGTCGGACTCCCTACACCCAACCACAACACACACCAGGACAGCATTCCGTCTTTAAAACAGAAAGTACTAGACTCTCACTACGCAAGTTTCACATTGACTTGTACATGCACTTTATGTATCTCACTGCTATATGCAAAACATTTTCCTACTGGGATCAATATATTATTTTCTTATCTCTTCTTAAACTGCATTTTATCAAAAATCTCCTTTTTCTATATGACTTTATATACACGTAAATGCCAGTTCTCATGTTCAGCATCAAAATTTATGCCCTAAGACGTTATTGAAACTATAAATTTTGAGGCCCACAGCCTTCACCATGACTCAGAGCTGGGTTCCTAGCACTATATTAAGACACAGTTAGTGCTCTTGTGTTCCTTTTTCCATTATTTTATCTTCCTTCTGCTAAGAAAGGTAGTGTGTGTTCGACATGGAAATACTAGTGGCGGGCAGGAGAAGATATGGGACTGAGTGGAACCCCGAAGTGGAACCCCAAAGTGGAACCTCAGAGTGGAGTCCCGAGGTTCCTCATCAGAAAGTTTAGTTCACAGCAGCAGTGCTCATACACATAAACCTAACCATTTCAGCATAGATTTTGTTTAATATGAATACAATTTAATATCCATAACCATTATATAAAAGTCATCTATAATAAATATTCAGAAAATGTCAGTCTTTTCATGAAAAGGCATGGAATAAATAACTTTTTAAAGTAGTACAAAAAAATTATAAAATGATATTTCACTCCACCAAACTGGTGAGAGCACTACTGGTCAACACTCATGTGGCCCCCTAGGCAAGCTTCACCACTGGGACCCCAGTGAAATCTGATAACTTGCCACCCCATCAGAAGATGGCGCCCAAGGTGTCTGCCTGTGTCCCATAATGGGGTGACCGTCACTAGGGGAGAGGTGTGTTTTCTTCTTGATTCAAACAGCATCCTCCCGTCAACAATCAAGTGGTTGCTGGCATTTAATGGTGGCTTGACGGCTAATTTTAGGCACTTCCTGCTAGGCTCCTGCTAGGCGTGGGTGCAACTGCAAGCGCCTGGAAATGTGGCGTTGTGGTTTTGCAGAGCTCAGGGAAAAGCTATTGCTCTGATAGCAGTGAGAGTCTGCAGCTCTCTGATCAGCTGATGAACCTATGCTCTGCTTCACATGGGTCCAAGTGTCCCTCTGTCCTCAGCGTCCATAGGTGTAGTCCCACATTTGACTGTTGACAATCCCAGCACACTTTTTATGCATTTGCCTAATCTTGCTTGCAGACAGGTGGAGAGAAGTTATATAATATTATGTTAGACATGCACAGTATTAATGTTACAATTAAAGAAAACCAAAGAAAAATCCAACTGGTATACAAATAATATACATGTGTGTTTTAGGCATGCACGCACACTGTATGAGTTTATCATAAAACAAAAATCTGCCTAGAATTCCAATATTTTAAATTTTGATCTGTCACGTTAATATAAATTGTAGTGCCTCTACAAATATAATATGCAAATAAAATGCAAAAATAAATGTTAGAATAGGTGAGGAATTGTTAGCTTCAGTCCAGACGCGTGCATCGCTATTTTGAAGGCAGTCAGGGTGTTTTGCAGTTTTATCTGCTGACCTGCTTCCATGTTCTCACCTCTACTTAAAACTGTTTCATTCTCTTGTTTAGCTTGTGCTTTCATCCAAAGCCATGTACATTTTCAAGAAAGCTGGGTCAAACAGTCCCTGCTCAGAGACCCAGTGGGGACATCACTCCAACAGCCCTAGGATTTAAACTGCCGATTTTCCAATCACACACACAGAGTCCTAACCCACTCAGCCAGACATATTGTGTCCTGAATGTCTGTCTGTTCCTGATTCATTAAACTAATTAAACAGATCAAATGTCAGACTTGCAACTCTAGGTTCTTCAAGATCAAAGTAAAAAGGAGGCCTCTCAGGTATTTATATAGGGGAAGCGATGTTTTACACCATAAATAATCCAAAGGTGGTCGCCGTCTCTTCAAAGTTCAGTAGGTTTATGTCGGTCACATTTACATAAAGCTCCATCCCTTCCTCGAGCTGAAACGTGCCACCCTGGAACGAGGTGCACACTTCACCAGCAGTCTTCATCGTGCAGAAAGCCTTGAGCAGAACGTCTTCTGTTTTTTTCCCAGCAGCGGTGGCTCGACGCATGACGGTTTGGGCCAGCGGGATTTTTGGGCGCCACCCGGAGAAGGTCACCTGGGAGTAGATGTAGTAGTGTCCTTTGAGGCGGATCCGCAGCGTTCTGGGTGTGACCAGGTAGTCCACATTCATCAGCAGCGAGTGTTCCTGGTACCACTGCAAGGCCTTTGTAGCTGATAAGGAGAGTGCGCTTTTAGTGTATGTAGGACCCGGGCGAAGCCCACGTGGAGCCATAAGCGAGCTTCACACCCCCCACCCAGGAAATTTCTCCGCCTCATTTCAGTTTTCCTCTTTACAGTGCGCCTCCCGTCCCCCAGACTACAGGTTGGCCAGCACTGAGTGAAAGGTCAGTGACGTGCAAATAGTTGCATGTAGCTTAAGACATTTTAAATGCGTGTGTGGGAGGGGGAGAGGGCTGAAGCCGCAGTGCCTTCGCCACATCTGCATAAATCTACAGCCGTACATGTGGACTAACACATAACTCATTCAGATCTTAAACCTGTTCTCACCATGTGACCTTATGAAAAAGTCAATTAACTTCATCAGAATGGAAAACCTGTGTCCATTTCCACAGGATTACAGCCACACTGATGGGGGATTACAATGTATTTCAAAGGCAACTATCAAAGTTAGCTGACGTTTTGCTAAAAGAGCATTTATTTGGATATGTTTAATGTCCTTTAAAGAAAGTATTTTTGTACGTGAGTGGGTGTGGATGTTCAGATAAGCTTGCTGTTGGTGGGCACACTTTAGCAGTTTTTACAGGATTCTTCAGCTTTTATGCCTCGACATATGGTATAAGAAGTACTGACACATGAATAGAGCTCTTCTGGTAGAGGAGGACACACTCACATGTTGACTGGCTGAGGTCTGGCTTGACTAGCATGTGCGCCATGGCTCCAGGCTTGCGGATGGGGGTGTCACCCAATTGTAGACCCACTTAGGAGGGAACAGAAAAAGACAAATGGGGCCCATGAGCATCAGGACTAGAGGTTACAGAGTCAAAAACTCCTGGTACTGAAATTAGTTTGAAATAATAGGCTTATATTACACACCACTTCCTTCTGCTTGTGAAATCTACAGGAGAAAAATGAGACAAGGCCAGAATTAACAATGAGTGAATTTGGTGTGCTAAAATGTTTTCCACACTAATTTTGTGATAAATGTCCTGGACAATTGTGATGCAGCTGTGCAGTTTTGTTCAATACAGGGACATCTCTTATTGTGGCGCCGGTTTTAGCAGAACAGTGTTTTTATGTTGCATGAGTTATTTTCTAAATGCATTTTATGATAAATTATTTCAGCTAACTGTACACTCCAGGTATGACTGTTTTGCTGATTGGAGAAACGTTTAACAATTAAGTGGCCCGAAATCTGCTGATATGTTTCAGGTAGAGACTGGAGACTTATTACCATTTTGTCATTAACAATGACTTAAACTATTTACTGCATATGTTCAAGTACTTTTCATTTTTTTAATTTCCATCACTCGTTTTTAAACCAACGCACTCTGTTTTGTCTCTGTAGGGGTTGGTTATCTTATCTCGGGGCCCTAGGTCGACATCAGCATGGACACTCAGGTGTTGCAGATTTAACTGACCGTTACATTTTTCCCGGAGTGGGCCGGGGCCTATTGTTGGCTGGGGACCAAGGCTATAACAGAGAACAGCCTATGCATTACTGAGTTTATGTTTAACCACAAGAAATATTAAGCAAACGTGTGTACCTTTAATAAAATTTTCTTATATTTGTCCAGAATCTTTTTACAGTCCAGGAGTGTGCTATATTCCAAGCTGCCGTCATCGCATTCCTGTAGTCTCCTCAGCACGATTAGGTCATCGTGGAACTTGCTTTCAAACTCGCGCTGGAGCTGATGGAACACAGAAAAAAGCCACATCGTGTTTACCCTCACTTGTATGCACATAATTGAGTTAAGAAATGTGTTCGTGCAAAGTGGCTCACAAAGCTAAAGATGATTTTGACTTTGCAGCTTCATGTTTCAGTGAGAAATCGGCATTACAGACCACTACAGGCCACCGTTTAGTCAGAGGGCTGCTTTGGCAACCCTGTAGCATTTTATCCATTGTTCCACTTGAACCTTGGACACCAAGAACCTCAGCATGCATATGACAGCATTTATGAGCATATTTGTGCCTGTGATACGTATAGAGAAAGATTCTGGAAGATTAAAACAATAGTTTGCCTCTACTGTCTCTCAGTAAATCAAGTCTGGTAGAAGGTAGTCTGGTGAGAAAACTGTTTATGCTTGAATCTGGCTTTCTGAGGAAGTGTAGCTGTATAATGCAAACTGAGAAAAAACCCCCACACATCCAGCACACAAACCACTATGAAATCTACTGCACGCAGCCTTTTATTGAAGTCAATTTAGCACTTAATTTCTGAGAACAATGCATTTAGTCTCCATACTCCAGAGCTCCATCAGCCATTATAATTAACATTTAAGGATCCAGCATCTGTCACATTATTAGAAAAAATACAATTCAAATGAGACATCATTACTGTATGTAAATAAAGTTTTCCTCTTGTTACAGTAACAGTCACAGAAACCTGCGGTATTAATAGTAATAGTAATAGTATTAATCGTTATTAATGGTAACGCACGTTTTGCATGATCTTGCATGATTTTTTTCTTTATCCTCCAATATTTGTTTTTCTCCTGTGTCTCTTTAGGGGCTCCACAGTAACCATCCACACACACAAGCAAAATAATTGTTTGCTTGTGGTTTTTTAACCACACAGTAAAAAAAAACAAAAAAAAAACTAGAATTTATTTTACTTGACACTAAAAATAAACCAAAGAATAAAACAAACAATTAATAATAACAATCCAGTGGTGCGCAAGCTAAGTCTGGACCCTGAGTCCACTGCAGCCACAATGCAATTTCTAGATGATTAGGTAGTGAGATCTCATCTATGAACATAGACTAGACCCTTTGGTGTCTCTTAAAGAGATCTGCAGAAGAGGCACGTCTTTTATTCCTAACCAGTCCTCATGTGAGTCCCCAGCTGGCGGCACTGGAAACATCCTCAAGCATCTTACCTCACTGTCTCTTAGGAACAGGTAGACGAAGGCCCCAGCGAATACGATCATCTGCAGTACGAGTACCACCGACAGCAGCCAGTGGCGGACCGGGAGGCGGGCCGGTGCCGAGGCCCTGGAGCTCGTTCGTGGGGGCACCGGCGGTGCGACGAAGCTGGTGGTGAAAGTGTTGATCATGCTGGCGAGTGGGAGCTGCAGAGACTGTGTTGTCTTGGAGGCCCATGCGACTGTGCCGAGGCTCAGCTGAGAGCACAGGCGCTGAGAGCAGAGGGCAACTTCCTGGGTGCTCTGATCTTATATGCTCTGTCTCGCTCTACGTCACTCTCAACCTGCACCTCTCAGCCAGTCCGTCCCCTTTCCCCATTATTTTACCTTTGTTTAATGCATTTCCCAAAATGAGTCTGTGTATAGACTAGAGGTCACATTCCCGACCCATGGACATTAATACGACAACTTCATAAAGACCCAGTTTTCTGAAACTTTAGAGTAGACAGTAAGCAATCAGTACGTAATCAATAACTAACAATCAACTGGTTATTGGAGCACAACGGCAGAATTGATTACATCTTGAGGCACATATTAAGTGCCAAATGACAAATTTTGAGGAATTTCACAGCATCGCTGTAGAGCAGAGCTAAGCTGATGAGAACAATGCTGATGATGAGGCAATTCAGAACAACAGAAGACAAAGAGGATGAAGCCAAACCACAATCCGGCTATAAATATTGCCAATGCACAACAAAGCAGCCTCACGCAACAGTGCAAATGGGTGGTAAAAAACAGGAGCAAAGCGCAGATCACAGCGGTAATTTATATTTAGACATTTGACATTGTTCTCTGTTCTCTTGCCAGAAACATGGTAATATGTTGCAGTCTCTAGTGAATATTTCTGTAACTACTTCTTATCTGTGATGGTGTACATTTATACATTGAAGTGGTAATATTAGTCAACAGTTTCTATCTATTAGAAAGGCATTGGCTTTTGGAATGGTTTGAGCATTTCTTGATAACTAACTGTGGCTACAAGTCTTTCCCACAGTCAAACATGATCTGATACCACACACACACACACAGACACGCACGCACACACGCACACACTCATTAACACTATTTATTATTTAGCTACTATTTATTATTTTATTTTAACCATGTTTACAGTTATTTTGATTTACGTTTTATTGCTTCATCATTGCACAGCCAAACTGCCCCTTATCAGCATTGGTTTTACTGTGCTGTTTGTATTCGTTGGTGTCAGTTGTCCTGTCTTTTTGCACTGTCCTGTAAAGTTTGCACAGTTTTTGCACACTATGCACGCAGCGTTGCTAGGTCGTTATGTGTTAGTCTTGTGTTAATTTATGTAGCACCTTGGTCTGAGAGAAACACGGTTTCCTTTCAGTACTGTGTACTGTACTGAACTGTGCGGTTAAAAATGACATTAAAGATCTACTTGACTGGACTCGACTTGATGGATGTCACAAAAATGCACGCAGTCCCATCTGTGGACACGCAACAGCAGACAAGCAAAGGCATGGCAAATGTTTATATGAACAGCAATAGCAATTAAGTCATCGCTTAAAGTTTCGGTTAATTTTTCACACAAGGAATGTATAGAGAGACATGACTTAAAACTTAAATATTCAGCTTTTTGTCATACATTTCATTAACTGTTTCAGGGTCAGAAGACTTTCTTGAAATTCACAGTAAGTCATTGTGGCAAGGTCTTAAAAGGTAAAAGGGAACAAATCTTTATGATGAATTTATAAATATTTTACAAGGTTAAAATGCTTGGAGCAGCATGGCAAAACACCGGACAGGAATTAATTATAACTTCACCCTGTACTTACACTGTATTAATCCAGTCTACATTATGTTAAATCTGGTAGCTCATCACTACTAAAACATCCTTTCTATACTCAAAGCACAAGGATAAGCAAAGACACTCCCCGGGTTATAATGGTCCGTGTTACACCTTTCCAACTTGACGATGGGCAAATCTTTTTCACATTCAGTACATTATTCAATTAATTATATTTGACATTTTATTATGAAATAAGCCTTGTGTTAATGAATTTGCCCAAGAGTAGGCTATTGTAAGTGTTCTAAGTATGTTTTTAAGGTACACTAGGCCATGATGTTTGTTTTGCTAGGTGTACTGTATTAAATTGCATTTACGCCTTACGATATTTTCACCTTACGGTTGGTTAATCGGAACGTAGCCCTATCATAACACTAGGAGAGGCTGTCTACATTTACGATAAAAACATCGCAATGGATTCATAAATAAGAATTTTTCAATACAAATATTGTTCAGTTTAGTTCATAGCTGCTAGGTACCAGATAAGATCCTTCTCAATCCATTTTGTTTTAGTTTCTTCACGGTTTTTCTCTCAAACCAAACCCTGAATTGTATCAAGCCATAAACACAAATAGATGCTATGAGCCAGAAAATGGTGCTTTGGGATTTAAAGCCTTGCTTTGAATTTAATGTGCTGACTGCGAGATTTTCATTAGCAGCAGTGGCTAAACCTTAGCATGGCCGAAACTCAGGTGTGAGAATGATTCAGCTACTGCTTCCTGCTGACCTTTACGATTCGAAACTTGGTTTTTGTTTCTGTCCATGTATGCCATACTTTGGAATAAAGCAATACTGCTTTGTGCATGAGTAACTTTTAATACAAACAATGACTAATACACAGTAGCAGTCCGCATTGTTTCAAAATGAACGAGAAACAGAAGCAATCTTGGTGCAAGGCTGTAGGTGGATGTAAAGCTTACACCCACAGACACATTCTGTCGTCTTCTCTTTTTCTGAACCTCCTATCTGTAGACCACTGAAATTCATTTGCATTATGAAAAACCTGGAGGTTTTTTTCTGTCTTGCAGTTGTTGCAGCACTAATTACAGTGAGAACATTCGCAATGTATGCTAATCAAATAATTTATCGCTAGAGGAAACGGAAGGTGAAAGTCATGTCCCCGTTCTCTCAAAAACTCATAGTTACACTGAAGAAATCTCCTGTCCCCCAGGAAAAACATGCTGTGGATCATTACGGCAGGCAAACCCCTCAACTACAATAAGATCATAGTCCTGCTGACATTACACAGGTAAGAATCTAGTGTTTGGGTGTGTACTGCTATCGCCATCATAACATCACCTGGGGGTCCACTGTCCATTCAGCCTTCTGTGGATCAGTCTTCCATCATCTTCAGGACTGATTCAGTCCTATATTCAGTTTCGTATATCCATGGCATGAGCACAGTGGATGTCCATCCATTTTACACAGCACAGTTGATGTCTGTCCTGGAGCAGCTGTTTGCTCTGGGGTGCCACGGCAAAATTACTCTGCCAAGCACAGGATCTGAACCAGCAAACTAACTCACTGAGCCACACACACCCCAGATACTAATATGTGGCCAAAAAAGATGAAGAATACACAGCAGCATATGCACTTGCACCAGCAGCTTTATTTATTTTGAGCTAGATTAAAATAATAGGTCTTCTGCTAGGCTTTGAGTTCTGTGATTGACGGGGCATCACTCAAATTCACTGGCAGACCATTCCAAAGAACAGGGCAGTGTTTTGTTCAAATCTGAGTCAATACAATGTCTTTAACAACCTGAATCTGTGTCATGACCGAGTCCAACAGGAGGGCGAGTCCAAGGTGAGACCGAGTCCATTACCAGACCTAAATAGCCAAGTCCATTACCGAGTCCATTACTAGAACTGTGCAGTCGAGTCTGAGTCCGAGTCCATTACCAGACCTAAATAGCCAAGTCCATTACCGAGTCCATTACTAGAACTGTGCAGTCGAGTCTGAGTC
>JAODLD010000002.1:26441487-26456115 GCA_026781065.1 Mormyrops boulengeri | reverse complement strand
AACTGGAGATGCTGGGATTTGAACCCAGGGCCTCATACATGCGAAGCATGCGCTCTACCACTGAGCTACATCCCCACCCATACAGTAAAGGAACAGACACAATCTGCAAAAAAGAAATATTATGGAATTTTAATGAACTAAAATAACAGCCAAGTAGACTTATGGCAGATTATATACAGATGCTCCTCTACCAACGAACGAGATACGTTCCGAATGGCCATTCGCCCCTTGAAATGTTTGTAAGTCATTGTTCACCATCATTTTAAGGGCATACGCAAGTACAAAGAACTAGGATGCCGCGCTGCTGCGTGGCGGGAGTAGCGGCCAGGAGTTGCACTAGGTGGAACTGGAACGCCCAGTGAACACAGTTTGGACTTAAAGGTCCTCTCCGTTCGGAAGTCTGAAAGTTCGTAAGTTGAACGTTTGTAAGTAGAGGAGCGTCTGTATGTACATACACATTCACACCAGTCAAACCCATGCACATATGTACATGTATGTCCTCATCAAAAAATAACAAAGGTCAATTCATGTCTGATTTTGGGAAGCTGTTTTTACCTGGCAGAGGAAACAGAGACAGTGTGTACACATATATTTCTAGGAAAGGTGTTAGTTGTTCAGCTGCAAACAGGAAAACAGTTACAGAAAAGTAACAAAAATTTGTATTTATATTTTCTTTGTATTACTGATATCTTGTTGGATATCTAGATGAACACCACTTCAGTTCCCAAACCTCTCCTCAGGGGCACCCCAGCCATTTCGTGTACTTGTTAAATTTCCCCACTAGCAAACTTAATTAACTTCACAGCAATAATCTCCAACAAACACTGATCTACAACCAGCTAACCTATGGAGCGCTTGGGTTCACTGGCATCGGAATGAGATATGAAAACAGCGTGAACATTAACAGAGCAAAAAACTACAGAATACATACAGGTTCAAATAAAGGTCCTTCAGCGTGACAATAGCGATCTCTGACTAATAGAGCTACGCACAAAATCACCAAGAATACCCACAGTCTTAGAAAATAAAGAGAATGTGCCACCAACCGCAGGACTGCATCCAGCTCTGTTAGAATACCAGTAGTTATCACCAACCAATTGAGGCATCCCACTCTCTGAGAGACTGGAGGAAAAAGCCAACACAAAATCACCAAGTACAGTAACAGTTCAAAAAAACGGCATAATTGAGAGAAATTTTAACCCAGGTCCTTCAGAACGACACCAATCACCAATAAAACTATCCAACCCATTATCTGACAGGAACTTAAATCTGATGCACATATACACCAAGAACATTAACAGTCCAAAAAAACTACAGAACAGATACAGGCTTTAAACTGTGTCCATCAATACAACATCAGTACCTGACTGTAGTGTGCCCCCTAGTGGGGAAAGGGGGAGGCAGCATGCAAATGGAAGCACATCCAACCTTGCCAGTGGCCTCCTCAGAAGACGGCACTATATGCGGTTGCCTACATGACCAAGCATAAGGTTACAGGCAGCACAGGGTATGAAGGCAGAGAACACACTGGATATGGGATTGTTTTCTACACTGAAAGTTCCGGGTATCATTCAGCATCCTTATTCTATCGTGTTTCTTGTTTATTGGAACATCACTTCAAATGTCAACTACAATTGATACGATCGAACTTGCAGTTACAGAGTTAGTTTCAAGATTCAAGAGATTCAAGATTCTTTATTTGTTACATACATATTGTAACAAGTACAACATGTGGTGAAATGACCCCCTGACCGATCCAAAGCCTGTGCAAACAAGAGCCAACAAGAATCAGAGTTACAATTTACAATTTACAAAATTTAACAATATATACATAGAATAGAATAAAAATAAAAACCTAAGAGGAATCTTAGATCGCACTGTGAACAATTGCAAATGTGTGTATCGCAGTTGACGGCAGGAGACTGCAGCATATCTAAGGTGCAGTGTGCATGAGTTGCATTAAAAGAGCATCTTCAGCACACATGGGTAAAGTGGCAAGTGGTGACAGATGAAATGATTGTTATGCAATATACAGTAAACAGAAATAAGTAATGCATTTCAAGTGCAGTGTACATTGGCCTAGGAGAGTATATACACACAGTTATATTTATACAGTTGTCCATGTAGTTGTTAGGATTAATAAGTGGATAGCAGGGTGTAAATGATGGCAGTTTATGCATCAGCTGTATGATATTTAAGAGGTAGTGGTGTCGTGTCCTGGTTGAGAAGTATCTCCGTTTTTGCCATGATATTCCTAAAGCGTTTGCCAGATTTTAGCAGCTCAAAAAGACAGTTACTGGGGTAACTAAATTACCGGAGTTAGTCGTCCCATTGAGTAAAAACTTTGGTGTAAACCGTTCAACACACACTGACGTTACATTACAGTCAGTCTTCCTCTCAGATACAAAACAAAGAACGTGTTGAGCTAGCAGAAGTTTTCTTGCAGTGTTTCAATCAACACTAAGCCTAATATAAACTCGGCATTAAAGTGGACAATCATGCACGGCCGTGGCGGTGACGTAACCGAGGGATGCCCCTTGTAAAGGCATGCACTCCACCACCTCCCTCCTCCGGCATTCCTGAGACGTGGCAGCAAAATCCCTTGGCCAGGGGACATCTAGAAAAATCATCCATTTGTCCCGTTACGATTGGACTATCAGTGACCCTCTTATGTTTTTATTGGCGGAAGCCGCAGTCAATCATATTTTGCGAAAGCCTATTGGTCGTTAGTAGAGGGGTGGGGCTTGTCTTCTGAGCCATGATAGAAGATTTCCCAAACTTAGGGTCTACAAGAAGGGCGGACGGGAACAAGAGTAGGAGGGCTGTACACTTAGACTAAAACAACAAGAATTTATCTAAGGACAGCAATGCATTCGCTACTTAATGCGATCTGTGTGTCATTCCTTTACTTTACAGTCTGTGTGACGGCTACGGACAGAAGGACCTTAGATCCAGGTAATGTTGTGGTTTAAGGGATTTCAGATGTTTCCATCCAGGTCGCATTTTACACCTCGGGGCAGCCATAGCAATGCGCAGTTACCCCGCAAGCCTAGCCTGCGCATCCGCTTATTAAGTATCAATCGATCGATAAGCCACGGCTGCCGTGTGTCAAGACTGTCTGCGTCTTAATAAATATTAAGTCATGTAAAAGATAAAATAACCGGACGGAAACGGCCGTGAGGCATTTGTTTGCCTGTACTTGAAAATCAGTTACCTAATATGTAGTACATATATGTAGTGGAAAACGGATTGCTGGCGTGTATTAAAATCTTGGTCTGGATTTAAACTCTGAATGATATGTAACTAACATAAGTTCTCATCTGAAATAGTATTACTGTCATTTATAGATGGAGAGTATTACGACAGACATAGTTGTAACTCTAACCATTAGGGATACCGTTTTTGGCTTGCCTTATGTTGATACTGTAGTAATAGGAGTTGAGGAGTAAAAAGACAAAATTACTGAATGAAACACGACTTACAATGGGGGCATTGATTAAGTCGGACCCTCCCCCTACATACACGTGTACAGCTCCTACCCCCACCCTAAAACGTGTGCGATGTCAGAGGTACCGGGTAAAATCTTACTTACCTGAATATGTGAAGAGATCCTGAAAAATACTTCATTTGTTTAACGGAATCTCAAATATGTGATACGAGTTAATTCTGAATGTTTGGTTTTAATCACCAAAGCTCAGAAATGTGTATTTAACATATTAAATCTCCTTGAAATACACTCTTCTCTTCTAATGAATATTTTTAGTTGTATCAGGAAGGTGACTGGCGGGAGAGGAGTTGGATGCAGGCTCGTCCTGTCGGTATTTGTAAGGTTGAAGTCTCATCTTTGAGCCGAAGCCGAAGAGCACATGTAAAGAGATGCTCCCGTGCTTCTCAGAGGTCCAGAGACACTGACCAGCAGGTTGTTTCCTGTTCCACAGAATAGATCAGCTCATGATTGGGCTGAGGCCTTCGTGAAACCCATGGCTTACGGGTTCATGGGCTTTAAGACATTCTTATCTAGTCCTGGTAATAATGATATTAATAATTTGGGGAAACATTTTGTCCAGTGACCTGAAGCTAGAATATGGTATTGTGGAGAGAGTAGCCTGGATTTTTATCCATTCACCCATCTCCTGTTTTTTTTTCTGGTCAGTGTCAGGAGGCCCTGCAAGTTACCTGCAAGTTAGTTTCCTCTGACCTCAGATTAAATGCATAGTAAAACAAGTCATGGTGGATGCTGGTTAGCTGTTATCTGTCACAAAAGAAAACATTAAAATGTCATTGTATTGATGGAACCTTTGCCAACCAATGTATTTATTTATACCTTATTTACCAGATGTCTTTATTCAAAGCCATGTGCATTTTTCCTTGAGGAAGCAGGGGTCAGACAGTCCCTGGAGTAATTTGGGTTTAAGGGCCCCTGCTCTGGGGACCAATGGTGAAATTACTCTGCTGACCCTGGGATTCGAACAAACAACCTGATCACAGACACAGCTTCCTAACCCACTGAGCCACACTCCGTGCCTGTTTACAGAACATTGTTGTGTTTGCTTGTTCATTTCATTTTCCTGCTATCTCCGCACACACAAACATGCTCTCTTGTGTCTCCTGGTCTCAGGAAACCTCCTGGTCATCACTGTTGCCACTGAGGAGACCGATGGCTTCAACAGGTTCATGAGAACTGCCCGACAGTTCAACTACACCATGAAGGTATCACAACTCCACCCGCCTCTTTCATGCCCCTGCTGATGGTTGTCTTTAAACATGTCGACTTCACAATCCTCGCTGTGTCCATACTCTCCTCTCCTCCCGTGTCCTTGACCAGGTTCTGGGCCTGGGTGAGGAATGGAAAGGTGGGGACGTGGCCCGTACCGTCGGCGGGGGGCAGAAAGTGCGCTGGTTGAAGAAGGAGCTTCAGCGGTACAGCGACAGAGAGGACCTTGTCATCCTCTTTGTGGATAGGTCAGTGCCTGGTATAGAGGATGCTGAATCTGGATTGGTGGAGAGTTGCAATTGCTTCTTAAGGAAAAGGCAGGGCTCTGCAGCTCTGTACAAGAAGTTTTATGGTCCCTGGGGTCTCTGTTTCTCTTTCCCTGCACAATAACTTCCTCTCTTGAGCTCATTTCTGTACCAGCCTCCCTGGAGATATTCTGTTCTGGTCACTGCTTTCTCCCTCTCCTCATGTCTTCTCCTCTTCCAGCTCTCTCTGATTACCAGGGGGCTGCCAGTCTGCCCGGCTGGCCCTCAGAGTGATGAATAGTGGCTTTATCCCTGTCTCACTCTTGTGATTCCATGAGCGCTTTCCTCTATACTCTGTTCTGCCTGGCTTTGTTTGGTGAAGTTAATATCTGAGATGTCACATTATTCTGTATTGGACTGGCCCCAAAAATCTTGTTTTTCTTGCATTGGGGTAATTTTATTCTACCCTATAGCCTGTCCTCCATCCAGAAAGGCCGCTTGTTCCATTTCCCATAATCCTCCTCCTCAATGACAGTCATGCCAAATGAAAATGGTGGACTAGCATCCAAGTTCTCTGATGCATGTGCTGTTAGCTGCCCGCTTTTTGCTCCGCTGGGTTTTTGGCCCAGAGGAGAGTGCTGTTTCCCAGTTCTGCAATCCTGTAGACGCTCAGCTGTGAGCAGGTGTCGCTGTAGAGCGAATGTAAGGAGGAAAAACAGGCCGTTTTGCACCTTCAATAGAACGCAGGGCGGTTTTTTAAGTGTCTGTTTTCTTGTCGTCTCTCTGTGGTGTGGTGTGGTGTGGAGTTGGTCGGTTGTGTTGGTGAAATGCCTTATTTTGCATCAGTAGAAGGAGCAGGGGAATTTTTAGAAGTCCGTTCCCCAGTCTGGAGCCTTTAATCAGGGCATTGTACTCCACTGTGAAATGAATCATTCTTCAGTGGAGGGCTGTCTGCTGTGGCCTTTGTGGTCGCCTCTCATCCCTAATAAAAGCAGACGGTGAATGCAACCTTAAGCAGGATGGCGATGGAAATCCTTCATAGAACAAGGCAGAACCTCAGCAATCAGACGGCTCCCTACCCCTTACTTACGACCCAAAATGGCCATCTGGAGGATCCTTTCTAGAAAATTCTGCTCTATCGTGGCCTTTGCAATATTTTGAATTGATTATATTTTGTATTTATGTAAAATGCTTTAAGCCTTCGAAATCCTGCAAGCTCCTAATCTCTCACATTTATCATCTGATGTATGTTTGAATAATGTCAGCGTCCCCTTGTGGAGGGCAGTGCTCACTGCTGATGTGTCTTCAGTGTCTTGTTCCCTGGAATATAATCCTTTTTTTTTTTTTTTGGCTGGGGGGGGGGGGGGTGTCCTTTTCAGGAAGGCACTAACTGCATGATGATATTCATCTCTGCTATATGCTGTTTCCAATCAGCCGATGCATGTTCACAGGGAAGACTGATGTAATTGCATCTCTCTGTATGCTGTATGTGGTCTTTGGTCTGTTGCTCACTGGCGCCCTCTGCCTCCCTGTAGCTATGATGTAATCCTGGCCAGTGGCCCCCAGGAGCTGCTCTGGAAGTTCTCCCGAATGGGTCACCGCGTGGTCTTCTCCGCAGAGGGTTTCTGTTGGCCCGACCAGAGGCTGGCGTCCAAGTACCCGCCCGTCCACACGGGGAAGCGCTACCTCAACTCTGGAGGTGAGCTCGCTGAGTGCCAGTGGGGCGGGGCGGGGCCGGGTTTGGCGGGGCGGGGCCCCTGTCCTCGCAGACTGACGCTCTGTGTTGCCCTGCTGCTCCAGGCTTCATAGGCTATGCCCCCGATCTCAGCGCTATCGTGCAGCAGTGGAAGTACAAGGACAATGACGATGACCAGCTGTTCTACACCAGGATCTACCTGGACCCGGCTCACCGGGTAGGGGCTGGTGGGGGGGTATTAGGGGGGGTTTCTAACCACTGGTTTGCTTAGTTGGAACGTCCCTATCTGTCCTAGTTTATTATGATTGTTAGTCCAATCTAGTTCACTGTGATTATCCATCCCTTTGTCCAACCATCTATCATCTAACTGCTTATTCATGACAAGGTTGTGAACTATTTGTTTTTGTTTTGATTGTTGTTGTTCTTCATGCCTCGACGTCTTTCATGACCTCCCTGAATCAAGCTATAAGGCATTTCTTGCTTATTTAGGAGTTTGTGTAACCCCAGAAGTGCAAAAGTCACTCATATTTGGTTCTCCCTATAGAAAAATTTCAATATCACGTTGGACCATCGCTCGCGCATCTTTCAGAACCTCAACGGGGCCCTCGGTGAGGCTCGAGTCTCTCGCCTGCGGCCTGCTGGCCTTTCAGTTTGTTGCGCTTTTCTGTTCGGTGTTTCCACACACTGTACATGTTCTGTTTTGTGTCCCCATTTATCCAAACCTTTCCCTTAAGCAACTGCTGCCTCTGTTCATGACAATGAAATTCTGTGACTCGTAGTCTTGAGCTCCTGCTGTGACTCGTTGTCTTGAGCTCCTGCTGTGACTCGCCTCCATTGGTGGTCACTTGCCAGCACTGACACTTTGCTCTGACTTGCCTCTCCATGTCCCCCCTGTACACAGAGGAGGTGGTTCTGAAATTCGAGAAGGAGCGCGTCCGGGCCCGGAATGTGGCCTATGACACCCTCCCTGTCATCATACATGGCAACGGACCCACCAAGGTAAGCAATTAGTAATCCTGCCGTGCGTTACAATGCAAGCAGATTGTATTATGATCCATTTAACCGAAAAAAAAGATTGGATTGGGGCATTTCCTTTTAATTAAGGTTGAATTTTTACTTGTTAGGGGTAGTTTGAGACATGCTTTCGTTCATGTGCATCATGGGAATGTTCTCCATCCTCTATACCGGTGTCTCCTAATCCAGTCCTTGGGGACCCACAGACAGTGCATGTTTTTACTCCCTCCCAGCTCCCAAAATGTGGACTGTCTGGCAGGGAGCTAAAACATGGGTCTCCGAGGACCAGATAAGGAAGCACTGCAATACTCTGTTCTGTCTCCTCTGTTCACTCAGCTGCAGCTAAACTACCTTGGGAACTACGTGCCCACGGCCTGGACGTACGAGGCAGGTTGTGGCATCTGTGACGACGATCTTATGGACTTCAGTGACGTCCCGGTAAGCGCACGCATTCACCCTAGTACCCCAGAGCAAGTCCCTTAACCCTGAATTGCTCCAGTGATTGTCTGACACTGCTACCTCGGTTATGTTGCTTTGGTTAAACAAATAAATGATAATATTAGTGTGGCAAGTGTCGACTAATAGTGGGTGGTGTTGCCTCACCATTATGTGATGTTCGGATTCTGTTTGTCGAGTCGCTAAGTTCCAGTGCATGTTCCCTGTCCTGCTCGAGTGCGCTACTCCCTGGCCACAGCCTGACGCTGCGCCGTGCCCCTCTATGTCTCCCACAGGATGAGGAAATGCCCCTGGTACATGTGGCCGTGTTCATCGAGCAACCCACACCCTTCCTGACTGAGTTTCTGCACAGGCTCACCACGATGAACTACCCCCTGGACCGGATCAGGCTCCTCATTCACAACAACGTCAGTACCTCCTAAGCTGGACCTTTCGGCAGGTGCTGTCAGGGCACCCCAGCCTGAACTCGGCATCCTTCTGGGTTCCTGTCTGTCTGAAATACAGCCCATGTCTACTTTGATACTTATGTTCACTACTCTACTCTATAGCTTCCCTGGTGTACATGGTGGCTTCCATAATCAACTGTTTACTTCTGCATCAATTTCAGCTTCACTGAAATTATAATCACAGTTCGGAAAATGGCCTGCTTCACTCTAGTGCTCAAAACTAGGAGCTACAGCCTGTGTGGTGCCCTATAGACCACTTTCAGGTCATGTTATACTAGATGTCTTTCACAGTTTCCAAAGTTCATTCTGAATATAAAGAGGTGGATGTTGTTGTATATTGTCGGATTTTGCATATGAGGGTATTTTCTTTTAGTCATCGACGGTGCTATTTTTGTGAAAGGCTACTCTAGTCCTCTCCATTCAAGTGCAACCCTGACACAGTGCTGAGTTTCAAACAGGAAGTGAGTGCCCGCATAGTCTGCAACAAACAGGAAGTGTGTCTGCGTAATCTGCTGCAAATAGGAAGTGAATGTGTGTGTCAGCATAATCTGCGGCAGTTTTCTCACATACAGTCATGCTCTGTTCATCTGTTTAGTGCTTTTCCACCTGCCTCCAAGATTAAGATGCTTGAAAGGAAGTATGTAAAAACAAAACAATAGGGATCTCTAATAAGATTATCATCATTCATAGTTATTCCAAAAATATAATGGGACTGCAAAATAAAACAATAACAGAGTAGGAGATATTTGTCTTGTCTTTGTAATCTGCACAAATTCCTTAGTTTGATGCAGTGGAGGGTTAGATGGAGAAGACTGATGCTCAGCGGGGGAAATTTAGGCACAGGTGTTACGTGTGATGAAGTGGACGTCAGATATCTGTGATTTTACGTTCTGAAGTTCTCACCGGCCTTTTCCCTTGTGCTTCTCCCAGGTCGTCTACCACGAGAAGCACATCCAGGACTTCTGGCAGGAGCATCAGTCTCTGTTCCCAGATGCCCGGATCGTGGGGCCCGAGGAGAACCTGCAGCAGGACGAGGCTCGGACGATGGCCGTGTGAGTTACAAGATAGCATCCATCTCCCGACTCCCACGGCCACAGTAACTCTCTAATAAAGGCATTCCAGCCAAAGTAAGGTTCAGGTGTGCAGGTTTCAGTTGGGTTAGGTTTACATGTCACATGAAAGCTTCAGTTTGTGTGGAGCAGTTCAGTTTAAGTTCTTCTTCATCCTATAGCAAAAGCCAACTAGCAACATTCTGATTGTATCCATGACCTTAACTACAGTGCCACCTGCAGCTCCGTTGCAGAACTGTATATAAGACCCCACCCCTGGATCTATGGTACCTCAGTGATCTGTAAGAAACGAAGAGTCTCAGTCCAGTGGCTCCCATGTGACTAGCCCTTCCCCTCCCTCCTTGCAGGGAGGCATGTCGTAAGGACCCCACGTGTGATTACTACTTCAGCATCGACTCCGACGTGGCGCTCATCAACCCGGACACACTGAGGATCCTCATCGAGGAGAACAAGTGAGTCGTGAGACGCCGCCCCTTCAGAAGCGAGTGGTGTGGAGCCCTGGTGATCAGCTCATTCTGTGTTGTTAGAGGACTCCTCTTACGCAGATGGGGTTAAGCTGTCTGTGGGTGTCTTTACACGTGCACGTATTCCATGGATTTTTTTGTGTAAGTCTGGATTTATTTAAGTTTACTTCTCGATTAAGTCTCGATTTCTTGGTTTCACATATGACCTCTCCCAAAAATGAGAGAGTACAGCTTTAAGAAGTTACTTCTCAAACAAATATGTTCACATATATCGGTAAATCACATGACTGACACCCCCCACCCCCCCCTTCATGACAGGCCAGTGATTGCTCCCATGTTATCTCGCCATGGCAAACTGTGGTCCAATTTCTGGGGCGCACTGAGCCCCGAGGGCTACTACTCCCGGTCAGAAGACTACATCGAAATCGTCCAAGGCAAACGCATGTGAGTATGCCATCTTGGGCAAACGAATATGAGTATGACATCTTGGGCAAACGCGTGAGTGTATACAGTCTAGGGCAAACGCGTGAGTGTATACAGTCTAGGGCAAACGCGTGAGTGTATACAGTCTAGGGCAAACGCGTGAGTCCCACCCTAAGTGTACATACCACATGATTCGTTTTGTTTCCTTTACCCATGAAGCGCTGTGTCTCCTTCTTTTTTTTTTTTTTTTCTTCTCTCCCTTCTCAGAGGGGTCTGGAACGTTCCCTACATCACCGGGGTGTACCTGGTAAACGGGGAGACGCTGCGTACCCGCCTGGCCAAGGTCAGCCTCTACATGCAGGATGGCCTGGACACCGACATGGTTTTCTGCAGCGCCGTCCGAGACCAGGTGTGTGTGCTGTGCCCTGGGTGCTTCCCTCCCGCTTCTTGCTCTCTAGGCGTTTCGGCCATTAAAGGCAGTTTGCGATTGACAAATGTAATCTGTTCCAGAAACAGTTACGCAAGTCATATTTTTAGCAAAGTCAGATTTACCTTCCCATACCATTCAAGACAACTAATGGAGAAATACAATAGCGAAAAATTGTGCTAGTAATATGTACTAGAGAATACATATCAAATGAAAAGATAAAGTTTAAATATATTCAGTCGTTTTTTGTCTTGGCACTTCATTGGTGCATATCTTTTTTTTCTTTCTTTTTTTTTGCGTAACTGTGTTATCCTCCAGCTCACCGTCTCTCGGTTTCCCTCTTAGGGCATCTTTATGTACGTGTCAAACCGGGACGAGTTTGGCCGCCTCGTCGCCTCGACCAACTACAACACGAGCCACTTGTACCCTGACATGTGGCAGATTTTTGACAACCCCGTGGTAAGCGTCATCCGCTCTCTTGCTTGGTCGGCCTTTCCCTCATTACCTGGATGAACAAGGTGATTTCCCTAAACGAGAAATCCTTTTTTTTTAGGATTGGAAAGAAAAATACATCCATGATACATACTCCACGATCTTCGATGACGACACGAATGTTATTGAACAGGTATGCACCGAAGCCAGAGTCAAAACGGGAGCATCTGGCTCTGTCTATCCTCTTATGTTCTCATTCTTTGGGCCGTCCGCCCTCCCCTCTGTCTGGTCTAGCCCTGCCCTGACGTCTACTGGTTCCCAGCCTTGTCGGACAGGATGTGCGACGAGTTGGTGGAGACCATGGAGCACAACGGCCAGTGGTCGGGCGGGAAGCACAAGGTAGCTTTATTTACGTGAATCTTTACGTGTTTAACAGCATCTATGTAAACACACAAGTGTTTAACATGTGTCTGTGTGTTACAGGATGACCGTCTGGCCGGTGGGTATGAAAATGTGCCCACCGTGGACATACACATGAACCAGATCGGCTTTGAGAAAGAGTGGCTCAAATACCTGAAGGAGTACATCGTGCCCGTGGTTGAGAAGCTGTACCCTGGATACTACTCAAAGGTGAGGCCCGAACTGTGGCCTGCTGATGCAAATGGGCGGTCTTAAACGCAACCTCGCCGTAGCGCAGAGAGCTGGGGTACAGCTAGCTACCTTGCCAATTAATGAAATTAAAATTTAAGGTTGTGCCCTGTAATCAGTGTGATTCGTGAACAAGGTTTGATAGCATTCGGTGCTTTGCTGTGAGCTGAGTAGACCAGCTAATAGGACGCAGCCTGGGGCAGGCATGGAATTTTAGACCAATAGGGGTCCTGAGCACTAAATTCCTTGTCTTTTGTGTACAAACGTCATTGTTAATTAGTGTTTACTTACACCCTTCATTCAAACTTAGTAAGGTAAGCAAAGAGCTCCATGCTGAGAAGCAGTGCTTGACGTTACGGCAGCATTGAAGCCACAAATCTGACCCCCTCTGCCTGGCCGGTTGTTAACCACCCCCGTGCTTTCCTGGTCCTGGTCCAGGCCCGTGCCATAATGAACTTCGTGGTGCGATACCGACCCGACGAGCAGCCCTTTCTGAGGCCCCATCACGACTCATCCACCTATACCATCAACATCGCCCTGAACCACAAGGGCAAGGACTTCCAGGTGTGTGCTGATTGGCTGAAGCTGGCAAAGGCTGTGTCCCGGCCTGCTTACGCCTGACCGCGGCGCGGAGCTTCTCTGAGTCCATAGCAGTTCATGTGAGGGGTGAGGTCAGCTGCAAGCCGACCATGATGATCTCCAGACAGGTTTGCCCCAAAGCAACAATATCACACATGCTTTTAGAGTAAAAGAATTATGCAGAGCATGAGGGGGGGGGCAAATTATAAACTACCAACCTGAAGAATAGAGTCTTGTGAAAATAATGCCCATGATAGTCATTTGGCTAAATGCTTGCTGCATCTCCAGAAGGAAAAGCAACTTTGTGTATAGATAGCATGGATGAGATTTTGGTATTTTTTGGGTAATGACTGGCTTCAGAAGGATGGCCTCTCAGCTTCAGAGACTGCTCTTTAGGGAATGTGCAGCCAGTGCTGAACCAAAGTGGACGTTTTGGCCAATACTGACATATTACTGATAAGCAAAACCTGCTGAAGTTTGAGCGCCAGAGATCTGCAGTGAAGCTGATATCAGTGACATTGACTACTTAACGTCCCGTGAATTGTGTTTAGCAGACTCATCGTATAATGCAGACCGCGAGACATCAGCCAAGTAGACTGTCAGATTGCAGTGAGGTTTGGTGTCCTGTGTCCCTCGTGCAGGCATTAACTGGAAGCTCAGTCTAGCTGCACTTGGGGCATGTTCGTTTGTAATGTGCTATTTGCCAAACTTCTATGTAGCTTTTGACAGAAGAGTCTGCTAAATAATGTAAACGTAAGTGAGCTGGCAAAATCCACCGTCCTACACTCCGAGAAATGCCTTATTGTCCAGAGAAATTGTCTACATTATTTTAGTAGTTGTAGCTCTAGTGCTGCTGATCTGAATATTGATTAAGTTGAAAAGTTGTCCAGCAGTACTGACCAGTATCGACTGTCTTGATTTTTCACGGACATCGGTTATACAGATATGTTACCTGATATATCTTGTGTCTCTGTGCAGGTTAAGTTTCTCAGTGGCTGTGTAACAGCCTGTGTGTGTCTGATTCTGTCTGTGGTCTCTAGGGAGGCGGGTCACGATTCTTGCGGTACAACTGCCAGGTGGAGACCCCCCGCAAGGGCTGGTCCTTCATGCACCCGGGCCGCCTGACACACTACCATGAGGGGCTTCCCACCACCCAGGGAACACGCTACATCATGGTGTCATTCATCGACCCCTAGGCGCCGGGGCCAGATTCCAAACCGGAGGGGCGGCTGGCGTCGAGGACGATTTGAGGAACATTTCAGCTGGGACGCGGTTGCTTAAAATGCCTTTTTCCACTTGCCATAATGGAGTTTACGTTGACAGGATATCCTCTGGAGTGAGATTACAGCATTTTACAGTAAAATAAAATGTAGCGTTAAACATAACGAGAAAGCAGAAAGCTCCAATTTCCATGAAAAGCGATGTGACTAAATATTGCAATATTTAAAGTTCTGTGGAAAACATTGAGAAGTAGAATCGGAGGCTAGTACTTGAAATACTGGGTATTTTTTGTGGGAGTGGCTTAATCGTGGCATAAACTGTATTAGCCATGGATTAGTGTCAGTCTAGAACAACTGTGAACCAAGTGTCCTCAGTAATGAACCGTTCAGCTTGTTGGTTCTACATAGTGGTCTTGTCATTTCAAAGCCAAACTAGTAGCAATTTGGGTCCCTACGGAGTGCTTGTGTTGTTATCATGTGTAACTTATTATGAGACTTGGATGAGCCAAGATCCCATTTCCCAGCATCCCCTAGCAGCATCGTCCTGTTTCCACGTCAGACATCAATGTCATTCTGACAATCAGTTACATCCCGGCTGCTGTAAAGTGTTTTTTCTTCCTCTTCTTCAGTCCAAAGCTGTTTTTCTGGGGAGTTCAGTCTGTATTGCACTTTCATCAGTCTAGACCAGGAGTAGCCAGTCTTATCTGCAAAGGGTCTGTGTGTATGCAGGTTTTTGGGATAACCTTTAGCTCAGCTGTTCAAACCCAGGTGTGAGGACTTTTCAGCCAATCAGT
>JAODLD010000002.1:26424065-26434534 GCA_026781065.1 Mormyrops boulengeri | reverse complement strand
CGGACTAAATACACAAGGTAACGAGCAGGAAGTGGAAAACAGCAGGTAAACGGAAGGATTCCACACGGGGTTAACGAGGAGGCGTGATCCACAGAACGGTGATCGGGGCTGGGCGTGACAAACACAATGCACAGTTTTTAACTTATTTGATTTATTGAAGGAAGAATGTTCTCCAAAATCTATATCACCCATGTGACAAAGTAACTGTCCCCTTCAGCACTCCTTCAGTACACCTTACCTCCATCATAGGAAATTCCAGAAGGCATGAAAGTTACTGAAATATGTCAGTTGGGAAAGGGATACAAAGCAATTTCTAAAACTCCAGCAGACCACCATGAGAGCCATCATGTCAAAATGGAGAAAACTTGGAACAGTGGTAAATCTGCCCAGGAGTGACCAGTCTAGGAAAATTACTCCAAGAGTGCATAGAAGGCTGATCTGGAACGTTACAGCAGGCCCAAGACAAACATCTCAGGAGCTGCAGGCCGCTCTCTCTGCCGTTAAGAACAGTGTTCACGATTTCACCTTTAGAAAGACATTAGGTCCATGGGAGAGTTGGAAGGTGAAAACCACTGTAAACAAGTATTTGCCAAAAGATTACCTTAAAAGATTGATTACCTTATACCCATTTGGAGAACGTTCTGTGGACTGATGGGTCAAAAGTGAAACTTTTTCGAAGACATGCCTCCCGTTACGTAAAACTAACACAGCTTTCCACACAAAGAGCATCCTGCCCACAGTCAGACAGGTCCAAATTAATGTCCAGTAGGTTTTCTGTCCTACTTGCCTTCTAATGAGCCACACCCCTTCCTGGTATTTCCCTGAGAACAGGTGTGGCTCATCAGAAGCCAGGTAGGATTGAAAACCTACTGGACTGTAGCTCTTCAGGACCGGAGTTGGAGACCCCTCATTTAAACTCTGCATAAAATCCAGGGTGCTATTGGTTTATGGGTCATGTGACCCACTGATCCCTGTACTCATATTCTCCCTTGGAATCATCAGAGAGCAGGCAGAAATCCTCGTGTACAGATATCTCTAACATCAGCAAGTATCACAAAATCCCAAGTCACTGTACCACTGTGCTCCCCGTTGTCCTCAGATGACTTAATCTTCTTCTCCAGTTTTCCATAAGGGGTCAGTGGTTTGCTTTTATCCTTTGTACAGTTTTCACTGTTAACTGTAACCCATTTACCATGCAGCAATAACCTCTATACATTTTTTATGATGATTCTGTGGGTCCCACAGTATTGCAGTAATGGCTCTTGATTAGATATCAGTTCCTTTGTCTGATTGCCACACCAGCTTGCCCTCAAATAAATTGCACGACATTTCTAAATCTCACAAGATTTCATAGCCTTTCAAAATATTGCAAGCAACTGTCCAGTTTAATGCAACCAATCCAGACAGAAAATATATGCACAAAGTGCAACAATTGAACAATATCTTTAATACAAAACAACAATGCGCACATGAACAATGACAAATTGTAAAAAGTCATACAACATGCATGGGACTCACACTATTTGTACTAGTATTACAATGCAGCGAAATTTGATCTTTGCGCTGTTTACAGAAAAATTAATGCATTGATGGACTGTATTGTCACTCAGTAAGTGATGAGCTGGTGGCTGTCAGGCAAGAGAAATTCCTGCCACTTGATGGTGCTCATCTCTACTCAATCACTCATCAAATAGCAAGACACCCATGACATACATGTTCATCCTGTGTATTTTTGTCCTACTATGACCCACTTATGACCAAAAGACATTTAAGATTTTTAAATAATTTACTGCTACAGGTCAGAATGCTCATATAAAAAAGTATCCAACCATAAACTGTTAAGAGGACCCAATGCTTTGGTCACCCATTCCTTAAAATTGATTATATGAAATAGGATATCTGGACTGTCAGTTTAGTTCCTTCTTAGATGATTAAAAAAAATACATAGAATTAACTGATGTAACTCAGGTAGAGTACCATGCTCACAGGCAAGATATCAAAGCCCTCATCCTTCCTTCAGGACCTGAAACCCTGTCATCATCATCACAATCTTGATTGACCATCTGCTCAAAGACATTGACCTTAGTCATAGTGAAATGTCACAGAGCAGACCTGCCTAATGTGGTCATGACCCCCTTCCTGCACATTTCCCCATTATTAATTATCCCATGGTAACCAGCAGCAGAGCTGTAATCAGACTTCAAACTTCCCCATTTACAGGGAAGCCTACACTGCTCACAACACAAGCAGAATATCATTTAGACGTGCATGCAAATACCCAAAGGCCCAAAAGGCCAAGAAGGAACGAGCCCAGAGTGGTGCAGACAGAGGATGCGGAGAAGAACAAAGGGCAAGAACTTGGGTTAGCAGGAAGATCTAACACTCCTCTAAGAGGTGTGCAATGACCTCCCTTGATTCCTGGTGAGGTTTCATGCTCCTACTTTCACCTTCCTGAAATGCTGTACCTCTGATTTAGTTGTAGACTGTTACTCAGCCATGGTTGTCGAATCCATTAAACATGCTTCAGCCCAGCTGAAATTAGTTACCCAACACACAAGGGGCACCAGTGTTCAGTTACTTTAATTTAAGTACCCTTCAAGGCAACAGGCAATAACAGGGGCAACAATAATATGGAAAATTGTAAATGTTAAAAAACATCAACATTCACCTCATTCCTGAGACAGACAACACACAGAACGACCTTCTGATTCAATAGGCATTATCCTAAATGAGTCATGGCTGCCCAGGATTTGGTTGCCATCATGTTTTACATAGTGTTTCCTCTAATGAAAACATTTTCTCCTCCATTCGGACAGACATTGGCTGTAATCTTCCCCATGTTATTTTCCTGTATTCTTCACGTAGCAGGATAACGATAATTAAAATGTAGGGTGACAGAGGCTGGAGAGCGAAGAGGTAGATGCTGAGAGACTTGATAAAAGCCAAACACTAGATGAAGGTGAGGTGCTTGTCCTCTGAGATGCCGTAGTTTGCCTTGTTCTCCTCGAAGAGTTGGGTGAGTCCATCTTGGTAGGTCTTGTGGAGAGCATCAATGTCCTCTCGACTTGGGCAGGGGTTCTGGACAACTTGGATGGGTCGGCCAACTAGGTAGTAGGGGAGGAGAGGGAGACATTTGTTTGGTGAGGAAGAGATCGTACTCTGACCTTCCGGCCAGCTTCTATCAAACAAAATGTCACATGTGACATTGTGCTCTTTGCCCTGAAGGCGTTCTGAGGAAGCCTCTCTTACCGACTGTATGGATGGGCTTCCTGTAGGGCAGCAGACCGAAGCTATACTGGAAGACGCCCCGGGCGTGGAAGAGAGGCAGAGCCACGCCCATGACCTTCTGCAGTCGCTCCTGGAGGCTGCGCAGCGGCGAGCCCACAGGGTTCTCCATCTGATCAAACAGCTCATTCTCCCCGAATGAGAATACAGGCACCAACTGGGCCCTGAGAAGCACACAGACACAAGCATTTATGCAAGAGAGCCACCCAAAATTATGGACACGATCTTTACACAGTCTGTCCAATACCCACAACCATGCACAAGTGCACACACACACCATTTCAGATCTCATACCCGTGTTTGAGAGCCAGCTTGATGAAACCTTTCCTGTTGAGCACTTGCAACTTCAGGGTCCCTGGCCGTGCATCCAGTGACTCTGGAGCGCCCCCTATAGCCACCACTGCCACATGACCGCCTTCAGGTTGGCTTAGGATGTAACTTGCGCTGCTCTTCTCACTGGACACTAGACCTGCATGGAGTCAAAGAGCACAAAGGCAGGGGGGTTAAAGATGTGCCGACTACTGGTTTATGATAAAGGTGTATCTCCAGTGGTCATTTTCATGGGATGACTGGTATCCTCTTTGTCAGTCACTGTCGTGTGACCAATCGTCTTTATACTGCTGGTATAAATGTAAGGACGCTATTGAACAGAACATCAAACTAACCACACAAATTGTCTCTCTCTGTTCACCACTGTGAGCTTTATCCTGGTACATACTGATAAGATGGGAATTACAGACAGATGCCAGCTCCATGTTTTATGCCTATCCAGCACTGACCCAGCAGCGTGTGACAGTGCACTCCCATTAGTCAGTGTCTAACCTCTCAAACATTTCAACACAAGAGTTTTCACAATGTCTCCTTACGCAACACGAGCCAGAGAACTCGAACCCGTCACTGAGCAAACACGCAGATACACCCCCCCAGAACCTGTCTTTATCAAGTAGGCTCAAAGCCAGGAACACATGATCCCCAGCAAGGTGAGAGACAAATCAGCAGCTACATCAATCATTATCTACGACAGCGGGGGGGGCTTTCATTATACTTTCATTATTGTTTCCTTTATCTCCGTGTCGAATCAGGTCCGTAGGTCAGCAACTCCTGAAACAGGAAGTTGCATATTCGCCATTCAAACTAATCTGACCACCTTATACCAAGTGAGCAGACGTGGCTTCTTTAAAGGACATGCTGGTTAACCTCTTCGGTTGCCCATAGTTGAATCATTCTACTGGATACCATTTATAACCTTCTGATAGGCTTACGATGGGGCCGTCAGCCAATCAATGCATGCACTCTGCATTCCGATGAATATGACCTGTATGCCTTCTAATGAACTGGCATCCCATCCAGTATGTTCCCCTGCTCTGTGCCCTGTACTTCCAGGTAAAGGCCGTTGGCTTCCCTTGACCATGTACTATACAAATAGTTATGGAAAACTGATGAATAGCTATCAATGAAAATGCTTCCCTTAGATACCGAACGCTGGTTTCCTTGCAATGTTCACATTGTTTGCAGAATACGTCACTACATATGAATAATAAACACAGAATAGTTCTGAAAGAGGTGTGTACAGCACAAATATAACCCAGCCTAAGCTCAAGTAAAGAGAAGCTGTGGTTTTACTATCCAGCCCATGGCTGAAGTGTGTTCAGAATGAAGTTACAGGGGCTGGTAAATCAAGCTCACAAGGATCGACTCCTATCCCAAGGTGACCTCGATGGGTAAGAGGAGACACAAGAAGGTGCTCACCACCGGACATGATGTAATCCCTGAAGAACGGAACCCGGAACCAAAAAGGCAGCATCAGCAGGTATGGGGTCAGGCCTGGAAAGAGGGTCGCAAACCCAGAGGCCTCCGTGCAGAAGTTCCCGAACCCCCCGGCCACCAAGACGCCATGGGGGTGGAAGCCAAACAGGTAGTTGCGTTTGGGATCGAGATCCACAGTCTTGATCAGCTGTAGATGAAAGGAAATTTAACAACATCAATAGCATTTTTATTACACATTTACTTATATAAGACAGAGAAAATTAAGAGTTTCAAGATCCTTTACATGCATTATTCTCCCGTGGAAGTTTCATCTGTCAGAAAACATGCTAAGTTAAATATTTAAAGACTGAAGGCTAACAGCGGCTAATAATGGTTAGCATCACATAAAGCCTCTGCTCTCCTGTGACAGATGAGGACTTCACCCAGAAACCCAACTGGGAGACGGAGAAAGACAGATGCATAAACACATGTATGTATGCAACAGGACCCACCGAGATGGGGAAATAGTCCCTGAAGTAGGTCCACATGGCCCAGCTGCGGACCCAGTGGGAGCGGCGCCCCCCCCTGATGGGCGTGTCCCGGTCCAGGTAGAGCCAACCGGCGTAGAGCACTGCGAGAACCCACCACTGGCTGAGGCACAGCAGCAGGAAGAGAGCCAAGCAGCACTGGGCTGGCAGAGGAGGAACCAGGATGGAGAGGGAACATGAGTCAGCAAGGCGAGGATGGCTATCAAAAACAGGCAGGAAGGCAAGGGCGACGCATCTTTCCAATACCCCTCTAATCAGTGCTACACTGCCTCTGAAATCATGACTTACGTTTTCATTTTGACAACAAAATGTCACTGCATTTTGTGATGTATATTATATAGACATAATGATTGTTTATCTGTAAGCTTATGTGGATAAGTGGGAGTTTGTGGAGTTTGCATGTTCTCCCCATGCACCTTAGGATTTCCTCTGGTTTCCCCTTGCAGACCAAAAACACACGATATACGCGAATGGGTGTCTGTAAAATTATTTGATACCAAAGGGTCTGACTGTGAGTGTGTACCCTGTAACAGGCTGGCGTCTCGTCCATAATGTCGCTTGCCTTGTGCCCTGTGCTTACTGGGATAGACTACAGGTTCAGTGACCTCGTTAGGCGGTTATGGAGCAAGGGGGCGGGACTGTAGAAAGGAATTTACATTCAACATAAAGTCACGTGTTACGATATCTTGAGGCTGATAGCAACAACGATCCTTAACTTACTCGCCACAATGCTGTCAGAAGACGGTGAGTCATTAACCAGAACTTAGTAAAAGCTTAGTAATCTACGTAAACAACTGACCGACCAAATCTTTGATTCGACCAAACGTATTCGTAAGTTAAACACCACCATACCTAATCTGCTTCATGATCTTAGCCATGGTGGACTGAGAAAGGCATGACCAGCAGCCAGTTACTGGGAACCAGGCAAGCCAGAAAGCGTGCTGATGTCCACCGGCCAATGAGTCGAGGGATACAATATAAGATGGTTAAATACTTAGTATTGATTACTCACCCAGAGCAAGGAAGGAGAAAACCCACTGAACGACAGCCGCCGTCTGAAGGCGCCTTCGCAAAGGAATATTTAGCGGAGCAAACTCGATCTTCATTTCGCTGGGTTCAATTTACCATTTATTAATAAGTCTCGGCAAAGAATGCCTATAAACCCACCCGCTGTGCTTAAAATACCGAACTTCTGCTTGGAAGCCGTAAAATTGGCTGTAACTGATCTCGAATCGATTCCCCCAAAAAAACGACTTAGGGTAAAAAAAAAAAAAAAAAGTTGGTTTTTGAAATACCCTGCATTAACCTACTCACCACAATCACACCGACTAAGTTTCTCATTTAATAAAGTTTTGCTGAACTTGGAGACTACCCAAAGTCGTACGTCAGAGACCCACCTCCGCTTCCCCCGTCCCTGCAGCCAATCGGAATGGACGCTGTGCTGCGCCCTTACGGGGCGCCTCCCGGGACTCCACGAAGCCCTCCCTCTGTGCCTCTTGCGAAGAAAAGCTTTTTTAGTTACATTTTTGATGACATAATGTAAACTGGATCCGATTTGTGTTTTCTGCGCTGTTTTTAAAATAAAAATTTGGCTTCTTGATCGTACATTCTCACTGAAGTTTTGTTGTATTCCTTTATTTAACCGGTAGCTGTATTCGTTGATATTTATTTGCTAGCAACGAAATGATTAAGTACGGATGACGTGACAAAAGTACACTTTATGTGTACTGGAAAAAATGGCATCGATACAGAAAGCCCCCCGCCCCCTCCTCCATAACTTCCAGAATAGCCGACACGTGGTCACTACGCCCACCCTTTATTTATAGCTTTGTGCATTGTAACTGGAACACATCTCCGTTTAGTTTCTTTAATATTGTGCTTATTCTACCATTCTATTACAAATCGGCTAAACACTCAATCGACTTGTATTAAGCAGAAGCCTTGGAATACAGGAGATGGCTTTACTGGGGAAAGCTTACTCGCACTTTTGTAAGGCGAGTTTATTTGTCACAAATGTAAAGCTCACTACAAATAATACAGCTGTTTACAATGAAAGCCTTCCACATAAAATGAAAACAACGTAAGATAATATGGAAGGGTTACAAGAGAAAGTTATCCGATAAACTATATTACCTACTCACCACTATAGTCGACCACTAGATGGCAGTATCGTGCAAAAGTCGCTACTAACGATAAGAATAAAGGAACATCCTCCAGAACACAATAAAATGCAAAACATAAAGTGCTCACAGAATGTCTTGGGATGCTTGTTTGATTCATTGCAAATTTTTCAAATTGTTTTTTCAAACAAAAAATATTTATTTGATTGTTTACAAAAAAATATATCGCATCAGAAACATCCTATAGTTTTAACTGAAGCGTTCATTTTGAATACTTATAAATTGAAAATGAAAGAGCTCACAAAAAGTGCTGGAACAGATCTAGTTAAAGCTTTTTTTAAAAGAAATAGTCGATATTTTGTTGCATGTCCCTTGTTTCTTAACAATAGCGTGAAGTCATGTTGGCATGGAGAGCACAAGTTTGCTGTGGTCTTCAGAATGGAGGCTCACCCAGGCTTGTTTTGCTTTCTCGTTCAGCTCAGCCTTTTTCTTGGTCTTTCACTGTGGAGTTTCCTCTTCAGAAGGCAAAACACTTGTTCTGTTGGTTTTAAATCGGGGCTCTGCGATGGCCACTCCAGAGTTTTCAATTTTTTCCTTGTGATAAGCTCCCAACTGGATGTAGCTCTACACTTTGGGGCATTATCAGCCTGCAGGACAAACCCACGACCCACTAGTGTAGAACCATTATAGATATATACAGGCTTAATATTTTTCTATAGGTTTCTGAATTCACTACATGAGAAGCATCATCACTCATGTCCTCACTATGTCTCCTGGTCCTGAGGCTGCCGCCAATGCCCCTGCCGTCAACCCTTGTGCTTCACAGGGGACATTGTTTTCAGGATCTTCAGGAGTTCCCTGCTTTTGCCACACATTTGCCTTTCCATCTGACTGAAACATGTTTATCTTTGTCTCATCACCACCATATGTGGTCCCAGAATAAAACAGGCTTTCTAATATGATTTTTTTCCCCACCGTAGTCTTGCCTTTCAGTTCTTGATGCTGATGAAGAGGCATACACCGTCCTCTTCAGCCGTGGTACCCAGCTGCGTGCAATCGATACCGGATCATCTGTGCTGAGATCCAGACCTTTACAGTTCTTGCTGAATTTGTGTTACAGTTATTTACTGTTTTTCTTAGCCATGTGAATAAGTTTCCTATCAGCAGTTGAGTTTGTGGATTTCAGGCGACCAAACCTTGGAAGGTTCAAAGGAGTTCCTCTTTCTTTCCAGTGCTTCAGGACCTTATGAACACTTGATTTTGAAATGCTTAACATATCAGCACTCTTCTGCATAGACATTTTCTTTTTTATTAAGTGTCATTTTTTTGACTGATAGATTCAGTTCAGTTCTTGTCATTTTGCTATGTATGCCTATTGCATTTTCAGTTGTAGCTATTGTCTCCCAAAGGGATACTAAACACAAATGTTTGATGTTGTATGTTATTGGAAAGGTGTTACTAATTAAAATGCACCCAGTTTGACTGTTTCTCAATGAGCTTTTCAGCTCAGATCAGCTGTGACCCCCACTTTCTGTCTCATTTAGAACTGTGATTTGGTTTTCAATTTATTACTATTTGAGATGAATGCACCATCTTCATCACCATCAAAAAAAATTATTTTTGTAAAAAGTCAAATGAATAAAGTAATGATTTTTGTTATTAAATCAATAAAGTGCAACATTTTTACTAAATTAAGCAAGCGTCCCAAGACTTTCTGTGAGCACTGTATATCTAGGCATTATAAATCTATCTAGTATTATATAATATTTCATATAAAGTGTGCAAGATACTTAAAGAATACCAGAGGTGATCCCTTTACGATCTAAAATCTAATGTATGATAGAGTTGTCACTGAGGTGATAGGTTAAGTTTGCAGGCTCAAGGAAAATATTAATGGCCAGCTCAACAAATCGCATTTAACAAGACGCCCTAAGATAACTTTATGAAGTTAGAAGGTACCTGCAAACTGTGTGAAAACTGCGATATTCTTGATGAGTAAGTTTGTCTGACATGCACATCCTTGTTTCATAAAATATATAATAGCATTTATATTAATTACCGATTCGTAGGACCGACTACGTCTTGCGATAAAGCAACGCTAAAAAAAATGATACATTTTGTCGCCGGCAGATGGAGCCTAAGTCGCTTTTTGGTTTACCTTTTGACCCTATTCGTGATTGTTTTGGTCGTGTGATTTCGGGGTGTGTGATAAATTTTACCTATGCTTTTGAAATTAATCCGACCGGCTTTACTGGATGCACTTCGAACCATCTACGACAGGGAAAGATAAGAGGAAAAATCAGACCGTTCAAAGTAAAATTGAGAGGAATTTTCAAGTGCGGTGTTAAAACCTTTCGTCACTTAGGTTGAAAAGTCTTTGTTCTTTGACTGCAGCTCTTTCTCTTAAGCATGCACCCTCTGTTTGACCAGGTACGTATAGAAAAACACTTATGTCGTGGACTGGGATTAAGGTCTACGTAATTAAATGCATGTTTCTAAATGCCAGATCCTGATTTGATATGCTACACGTAGGCGGTCTGTCTTGGGCTCACATGTGTAACTGAATGCAGCCTAAACAGTCCATTGCATATTCTTCCAGTTCTCTCTTCCACGTCTGACTCCTGTCTTGCTATAGGCTATTAATAGAGGGATCCCTCTACCGCCCCCCCCCCTCTACAATACAGGTGGGTCCCTCGCCCGTACTCCTACCTCTAGAATACAGGTGGATCCCTCTACAGCACATATCCCTCTAGAATACAGGTGGGTCCCT
>JAODLD010000002.1:26398922-26410616 GCA_026781065.1 Mormyrops boulengeri | reverse complement strand
CCCCCATCAAAAAGGGGTTTCCATTGAACCTTCATTCCTTGCTTTTACTATCCATTCTGTTTCCTCCAGTCTTCACAGTCTTGGAATTTCTGGAGAGGTGTGTGCGTTAGGACTTTGCGCTCATGAGCAGAAAGTTGCTGGTTCAAATCCCAGGATTGGAAGACTGATGTCACTCTCGGGCCCCTGAATGAGGCCCTTAATCTCCAGCTTACCCTGCTTTTTTGATTGTATATTGCCTTAGATAAAAAGTATGTGCCAAAAATGTGTCTTTATCCTCACTTGTTTCTTTTTTTTCAGTGCTCTGGGCCCCCCCAGGCTCATATCCGCGTTATGTCACTTCCTGCCCCCCACCCTTTCCCACGGCCTTACTGCCAGCTTCCTCCTTCCCTCCGGCAGCTTGTCGGTTCACTGAGTCACCGGTAACGAGGCCCCCTAGTGTCCACACACTCTGGCCCACAGACTGGCATGACCACACCTACCCTGGTTTATGAGTTTTTGACTGAATAAAAGAATGTACATGCCCCTCAGGATTAGCGGCGGACTGTGCAGAGATCCGTCGCCCCAGTCGGGGAAACCCCAGGTAGAGCGCTAGTGGGGCACATCCCCTCCCCGCTGTGCAGACTCATCAGCTCGACAGCTTCATGTAGACTTGCTGTGATCCAGAGGGCGGGCTGTTTACCGCCCATGCTGAGATACTCTCACGCCCCTATGACTAATGCCCCCCCGCCGCCCTGCAGCCTGGCCTGGGGTAACTGCGCGGCCACAGGGTAATTGGGCTGCACTCACTCGCATCGCGTGTGTTTTCTGCTGCGACTGTGTTCGCACTTGACCCCTGATAGCTGGGATATTTATAAACTTGAATTAATAGTTCAGACTACAGAAGGAATCCATCTAGCATGGTCTAATATAATCTACCCACGCCTTTAAGCAAAGGCGATTGTAATGCTTGAGTCATAATACTATAGCTCTACCAATGATAATAACAATAACTATAATGGATGATAATTACAAGTATGAGAGTTTTGTAGCTGCCCCCTGGGAATACAGCCCATTCAATTAAATCCTCATTCTTCACTTTTCGCAGAGGGAGGGGAGGAGAATGTGGAGAACTCCAGGGGCAGCCAATCACACAGGGACTGGTATACCCTGTGGGTTTGAGTAGCCAATCACAGGGGGGACCTGTGTTTTGTATGGGCTGGTGTAGACAAATATGGAGTGACGTGCATGGGTCTGCAGATTAGGACTCTGTGCCTGTGGTGCTATATATATGTATATATGTATGTGTGTGTGTGTGTGTGTATTTATATATATATATATATATAGAGAGAGAGAGAGAGAGAGACTTGTGTATTGTATTGTGAAACATACAGGCCTTATACTCGTATACTATAGGAGAATTGTGGAAACATTGCAGCCAATTACAGTGTGACCTGTCTCCTGTATGGAGTGGAGCGGTCAATCACGGTGTGACCTGTGTCCTGTATTGGTTGTAGTGGCCAATCACGGTGTGACCTGTGTCCTAAATGGGCTGGAGTGGCAAATCACGGTTTTACCTGTGTTCTATATGGGCTGGAGTGGCCAATCACGGTGTGACCTGTGTCCTGTATGGGCTGTCATGACAACAGTCACATAAAACCTACTCGACACACCAGGACGCCGAGGAAATTCTGCCCCACCACGAGGCCCCTGCTGCATCATGTGACAAGTCCTGTTACTGCAGTGTTTTGACAGTCCCCAGCAGAGGGTGTTGAGGGTTTGGGGGGAGGGGGGCAGATCTTCGCGTCCTGTCGCTGCGCCTTAGACTCCCTCTTTTTACCCACATGGTGAAAGGTACATGCAGGCTGTTCCCAGCATTACTTTGGTGGATGAGAGTGTCCTCTTGCTCATTCAATCAGCTTGTAACTCACTGACAGTCCTGAAGTGCTACACATCTCACATTCACCAGCATTCAACAGTCAGTCGGCGAAATCTGGTTACCAAATGCTGAGTAGAAAACTGTATTATGCCGTGTGTGTGATACATAGCGAGAAAAGCAGAAATAAATGCAGCCGTAGCATATTTTGATGGCAGTATCTACACTAATAAAACCTCATCTTTGTCTCCAGGTTCTGCACAGAGGGAATTTCTGTGAAGCCCCTCCCCCTTCTCTCTTCTGATTGGCTGCTGTACAATGAACTCTGGCGCCGCCCAAGATGTGGCAGTGGAGCGCTTCCTGCAGGACATCGAGAGGCGGGGCAGTCAGCTGCACTGCGCTGTGATTGGAAAGGACAGGCCGGGCACCCACACTGACATGAACCTGCTGTATCGCAAGAGCCGGCTGGACTGGAGGAACCGTGAGCCTGACAGCAACAAGAAAAGGTAAGCACCTGAGACAGGGGGGTGGACTGGGGGGAGGCAGCACATGCTGGCTTTTGTCTGAACCTTTAGTTGCTTTGTTCAGGTAATTATTCAGGGAGTGAGTTAACTGCTGTTTTAGGTGTCAGGCGCTAATTAAAACCTACCGTCGAAACCATATGACTCCAGTGATCAAGGCTGGGCCTTTCTTCAGGATTTTGGACATGCGATGATGCATTTGGGGCGAAGGTTGGGTGACTTGATTATGGGGGAGCCCGGGTCCTCCAGCAGGGTGGCACTGCCCTTGTCCTGTAGGGGGCGATAAAGGTGATTAATACATCTAGAGTCTAGACACTTTGGTGTGATGCTTCAGATATAACAAAACTGAATCTCCTCCATCTCTGTTATCATCATTCTGTTTTTCCAGTCTTCAATTCTTAAAGGAAAAGCGATGTGTTTTCAAATTCTGTTCCTCATTCTTAATGTTGACATCTAAATCAAAAGTCCATCCATCTTCCAAACCCATTTACCCAGTACAGGGTTAGGGTCAGGACCTTGCATCTCATTAGACTCATATGGCACAGTGAACATGAAACCTCATAGCGAGCAGAGGTGAGATTCAAACCCTCAAACCTGGAGGTGTGAGCAGGGCTGAATTTCGGGGGGTTGGCCCGAACATCATTGTTGGGGCCCTACCTACACCATGGAATGCTGCTGTCGACTGCCTAAGACCTTTGTGCAGCACCATATTTCCCATCATTCAGGCCAGTGTTTCCCAACGCAGTCCTGGAGTACCCTCAGACAGTTCACATTTTTGCTCCCAAACACATCTGCACTAGGTATTTGGCGTTCTTGATTGGCTGGGAGCTGGGAGAGAGCAAAAATGTGAACTGTCTGGGGGTCCCTGTGGGCTGATCTAGACTCAACACCTATCTGTAGCACTCAGAATTAATGGCCAATTAGAAACTGGGGAGGGAGCGGGAGGAGTCAGAACTGCGGGAGTCAGCTTTAAAAATATTCCTTAAAACACTAGGATTGGCAGATACTGAGACAAGTGAAACAAAGACAGTGTAATAGGTGCTTCCAGTGCAAACGAGAGCAAAAGCTTCTCCTGAGAGCAAAGCATTCTGTTATATCACCAGCACTGTCTGCTGCACATGTAATATATTTCAATTTGTGTACTCAGGAAATTGTCTGCCGGGCAGCGCAAAATGTACTTTTTCAGTGGAATCCCCATTTAATTCAGGTTGATTTACTCAGGAGCCGAGGCAACTTAATCACTGCAGACAGCCGAGAGGAGCAGGTAGATGGCATTTGAGGACACAGACGGTGAAATGTGCTGTGAAAATAATAATTTAAGAGGTGTTTCTCCTCCTCGCATGCATCAAAAGATTGGGATGTATTTTTTGAAGAATGAAGACTGATTGAATACTTAGTTTCCTTAGTGAATGGCTCAGGTTTAGGGTTGCAATTGTGCAGTCCCGTCATATACACGCCCATCAGCCAATGGCCATTTGTCATGCTGTGATGTACACACAATGTTCAAGAAGGCTGGTGCTCATTGGAAGCCAGTGTCACAGGCCCCTAACTCAGCGATGCTTACCCAGCGATGAGGCCTGCCCTTCCCTGGTCTTACTTCCGCTATCCCGGGTCACAGTCAGCAGATGGCTTAGCGGTGCTTTCAGCCTGCACTCCGGATGAGGGCTGCTGGTATTTTTATCCGTTATACGCAGAGAGAATGTATAATAGTTTATTTGATGTGCGTCACTACAGAGAATTTGGCAGCATGGTGGGACAACTCCTTTGATCAGTCTCACCGGAGAGCCGCGTTCGCCCATGTTCGGCTAGCGAGCGTGATGGAACGGAGCATTTCCCTGGGGGAGATCAAGCCTCTCCTTGTCCTCCTTAACACCGCGAGACCGGAGGAGAGGGATACTGTAGTGTGCCGCAAGATTCCTCTGCATTTCCTACGCAGGCCAGCACACCGGCTCTGAGCGTCGTCACGATCGTGTGTAACCTGAGCATGCTATGCGCTCGTGTGCCTGCCTCACACCCTAACCGGAGAGCCGGTCTGCTCCTCTCTGTGTCACTATGAGAGCAAAACCACACTAATGATGTTATAAAGCTCTCTGGGCTCAGTACACCTGTCCTGCAAAGAAATCATCTGTTGGATCATGAACATCTAAGAGGGGAGAGGAGAAGAGAAGGAGAGGAAGAGGATGTGACCATCTCAGCTCCCCTGTCAGGTCGCTGATGCATCATTTGTAAACGTAACACCTCCCCACCCCCACTCACACAGGTTGAAATACTCAAACAAAAGTAATACGGGCTGGGAGTGCTAAATTAGTCAGTCTGTTGGCTGTTCCCCTCGGGGGGGGGTCAGGAGGCTAGCCCAGGTTTAGAGCGTCACTGTGAAGCATGGGGGGTATGAAGGCCGTGCTTCCAGGAAGGTGGATGCTGAGACGGAACAGCAGTGATGTCAAACAGCTGAACCCATGTGCGGCTGACGACAGACACTCGGAAAGGGTGTAGTTTTTCATTTTCAGCATTTTTAGGAGCATCCGTTGATGTCGAGACTCCAGCATACAGGACAGATTTCGACAGAATGATTCTTATTTCCTTAGGTTACGTGATATGATCTCACAATGTGTGACTTTGGTGTGTGGAGCAATTACGCACTTTTTTTTTACTACAGATTTGATTCAAAGAGAATTGATTATACAAGTTAACTAGGGGCAGACCAAACAGAATTTAGAATGAATTTTCCCAGATCTACTACAAAATCAGTTTTCACAAGAATTGTAAATAGCAATACTGTAGGATTTCTAGAGGATTTACATTTGCTTTCTATTTACTTAGCAGGCACTTCCAAAGTGACATACAGTACTTCTTCCTTTTTTTGGGAAACCATGGTCAGAGTTCCTGAATCAAGTGTGAATTAAGGATGTTGCTTAAGGGCAAGCCCTCTGCTGAGCCTGGGATATGAACCAGCAGCCTTCCAATCACAGGCTCAGCATCCTAACCCACTGAGCTGACTGTAACATATCTGATCCATGCTGAAATATCAATGGAAAACCAATAGAATGGGGAGTTTATTTGCTACAAAGTCACCTTTGAAGGCAGAAATGTTTAATAATGTGGGCAGTGACACCTGGTGACACAGAGCAAAGCCGAGGTCAGCACAGGGGACACGCTTCCTGCTTGCGTCCTCTGTTCTGGGGATCCATGCCAAGGACAGGTGAAATTACGAAGCTGCGGTCTGTGTTCTTCATTCATTCAAGCAGAGCCTGCAAACCCAAGGCAGAGGAAAAAAACACTACGGTGACGTACGCACACCAGGAAGCAAGCGAGCCTTCTGTTCAAATCCCACATACGTCCAATCGCATGCGCATACACACCCTCCAGGAACGAATTCCACACGGAGCCACTGACACACGCAGACGCAAACCCACACACACCCACACACGCCCACCAGGAAGTCAGACCTATGCTTGCTCTACTCTTCTCCCTCCTCTTTTCCTATGTGGTGCTTCATTCATTCATTTTTTTCCTCTCCTCTATCTCGCTCTCTCTCTCCCGCTCTTACTCTGTTCCTGTGGACTGTGCCGGTTTCCAGGGACGAGTTAAAAAAGGAAGAACAACACAACTGATGGTCTTTAAAAACCAGAAACTAATCTACCCCGGTGACTTTTCATTTAAATTCAAATGAGGCGCTGTCAGCTTTTGGGATTAATGTCAGAAATATAAAAATGTATTTGTAAATGAGGGCCACAGATGTATTCGAATCTACGGGTCCTGTACAGACATGTCACACACATGAGCCGTTTTGATCACGAAAAGACATGACCCCTCCCTACCATCTTGAATCCTAAATGTGACTGGTCACACCTTTTTACACAATAACAGGAGATTTATAGGATTTATTCCAGGCAGGTCTTAATATTTATCTCCGGGACATTTTCATATAAATTACATCATTGTCCAAGCTCCCTGAATTCATCAAATTACAAAATACCTGCTCTGTCATTAAAGCATGTGTTTCAAATACATTAAATATGAATCCATGCCTGTATCATTTTTATCATGGTTGCCACAGCTGTTTACTCATTAATCCATTTATATTTGGGTTCGCCAATCATACTCTTACACCCTGGTTTTATGCATGACATTACTGGCCCAGTCCCTGGAAAGGGAATCAGACTTGATCTTACGGGGTTGATTAGTTATGTCTTGGCTTATATCCTCAAGGAAGTATTTCAAAACACCTATTTCAGCACAGTTCATGAGGCAGCCTGGAATGGGGCTAGGGCAGCTTTGGTGGGTCATATTGACAGGTTTTATCATAACGTCTAAGCAAAGGAATAGTCCTCAACCATTCCTCGACACATTGCTTCTTCTGTCAGTGCATAGCAACCTCCTGACGTTGCTGAGGCATTGTGGAAGTGCTGCAACATTTCACATGTCCTCACAGCAGATCAGTGCAGTTCACAGCATCTCCGACCACTTCTCCCAAGGCAGGGACGCAAATATGAAGGAGGCACCGTGTCTGATTACACGTCTTCCTGTGGTATATATTTACCCAAAAGGAACAGGGAGGAAGACTGGCTCGCTGCAGGGGGACAGCCCCATTTGACCGTGACTGCAAATCCTTATGTAAAAACAGAATAACAAGGCGTGGCTAAGTGAAGATGATTTGGGAGGCGGGGCCTGGAGCAGCCAATCAAACAGTCAGAGAATGCTGCGCTGACTGGTTTCCTTGGCAACAGCTGGGACGTGTGCCAGTGTCTGACTGACAGGGGAGAAAGAGAGCCCAGCAAGAGAAAGGAAGAGGGAAAAAAATGGATAAATCGACAGTTTCCTGACAATAAATATTTAACTGAATCTATCCTACAATGTGCAAACGTTACAGTGTGTTAGTTGGCCCCTCTGTTGTCAGTTGGTGTGTTGGGCTTACTCTAGTCAGACCTGCTTTCAGTTAGTACAGTTTCCACACATCAGCCTGTCAGACAAGATGTTGTAGCAATAAGCTGGCGAGCGTTTTGTTTAATTCAGTAAGGCAGCCATGGCAGAATGCAGTCTGACGCAACTGTATTTATTAAGCATGTCAGATAGACAGGTGGTCTAGTCCAGTAAGATAGACGGGTGAGCTAGGCCAATCAGACAAACAGGTGAGCTGGTCCAGTCAGATAAACTGGACAGACCAGGGGGCTAATCCAATCAGACAGACTGGGAGAGTAATCCAACCAAAGAGATACGTGACAGACAAGTAGGCTAGTCCATAAAGAAAGGTGAGCTAATCCAGCCAGGAAGAGAGATTCAGTCAGACACACTCAGACAGACAAGTCAGTTAACCTGGTCAAACAGGTCACCAATTCAGATAGATAGGTTGACTAACCTGATCAATCAGGTAAGCCATTCAGAAAGACAGGTTGGCCAACTCAAACAGGTAAACCCATTTAGAAAGATGGGTTAGCTTATGTAATATTTTTTGTTAACTACTGGCTCTTTAATAATACTCCAGCCCTCCAATCAAAGATGGTTTGTTGGCTTCCAGTTTCAGTGCCACCCCCAGGGTCACGGCAGACTTTGAGAGAATCGCTCTCAGATGTGGCACCTTGGTGATGGCAGCACACTGAAGGTCCTTATTCATTTTCAGGCGCCGCCATGAGGTGGCTTCTCCAGCCACTCCGCACACGCTCAGTGGACACGCTGTTCCCATCTGTGCCCGCGAGCAGCAGTGTGGGCGGTTTATGAAAGAAACGAGGCAGAGTGAGAGTGTAAGAGGGAGAGAGAGCGAGACTGAGCAAGAGAGAGGAAGGGCAAATCAGTGTGGGAGTTTAAAAGGGTGAACAAAACCTACTGACACAGTTTCTTGCCTTGTGATGATGGTAGATATGGGGATAGTTAGTTAAGGAGCATTGTGCTGCTCCTCCTCTTGACCCCCTCCCTCCTCTTTCACCACCACCTTTCCCTAAAAACACCCCCCCCGCCAGCCTTCCCATCCCCCACCTGTCGATTCCATCCATTTTTATTGTAGCCCTCTCCTCTACTATGCATAATCGAGGATCCCATCTTCTCCAGTTCCATACTTTAATACCGCCACCTTTTCTCCTCTCCTTCTCTCTCTCTCTCTCTCTGTCTAGCCACGTCTATTCTGCCCCCCCTTTTGTGTCCCCCTTATTGTTCAGCACTGAGTTTTCAGGACTCTCCCCTTCCAGTCCCTTCTCTTCCATTGAGAGGACATGTTCTCTATGTCGTCCCCCACCTCGCATGCCTCTACGTCCCTCTCTGTCCTTCTTTGTCTTGCTCATACCTCACCCAGTTCCTCTTTCCTCTTCTGAGCCTAGCCGTCATCCCTCTGATCCTTCCTAGCTGGGCAAGCAGCTAAAATCAGGCGTGGTAGTTTGAACTAATCGCCCACTGAAATGAAAGTCAGATCCAAAATTATAATATAATCATTGTGATACCATGCAGTGAAAGACATGAAAACTTCGGGACTTAAAGGATTTTTAAAAATCTTATAGAATGATGTGATAATTGTTTACCTTGTCAGCACGCCTCCAATGCACACGTGCACATGCGTGTGCACGCATGCACAGGTTTGTAATTATATCTTTGTGGGGACTCTCCATTCATAACTATGGGGAAAACTCTAGTCCCAACATGATGACCTTAACCTCTACCCAGCCCTAACCTTAACCATACGTAACCAAACCAAATACAAGACTTTTCTCATTTTTACTTTTTTGATTGCAGTCACAGATCTTTGTGGGAAAAATGGTCCCCACAACTTAAAAATAAAAGGTTTTTATTACATTATGTGGAGGATTTAGTCCCCACAATGTAATATAAACATAATACACACACTCACACACCCCGAGCTTTACAGCGTCTGACTGCTCTACTCAGCCGTGCCCCTGTTCCTCAACCCTCCCATGTCCTCTTGTGGCAAAAAAAGAGGGGGAAGCGGAAACAACTCATCCAAAATGCAGCAGAGCACATCATCCGTGCGCGGAGGAAGATGTGGGCGCGGACATCACACCCCGCCTCCGCCCACGAGTGCTGACAGTGGAAGAGGGATACAAATAAAGAAACAAGCATCCACTGCGAGGGACTGGTGTTTAAATAAAAAACTGTATGGAATTTAGGCAAAAAAAAAGTCACGTAAAATCATTTATAGACAGGCAAACTCATTCTACAGCTCTTTATTCTTTTCTTATTGAAATGGGCTTTATTGACGTCACAATTGTGCTTCAGAAACGCTTTTCTTCTCCATCGGTCTGTCGCTTTCTGTTTCTCTCCCTACCTTTTCTGTTATCTGTACTCTTAGATTATTCAGTCCTTTTCATTCCATGTCCATTTTTTTTAGTTCTTTTTTTGAGTTTCCATTTTCCCTAACCCTTTCCCAAGTCTGTCAATCATCCTTATGTCCTCCATTTCTCCCAATTTCTTCATCTTTTCTATCTCTTGTAGTTTGGCTTCGCCTATCCCTCCTCCTCATTCATCATCACCTCCCTCTGCCTCCTCTCTCCTTTCTCACCTCCTCATTAATCATCACCTCACTTCAGCTTCCTCTCCAGTTCCTCCTCACTCGTCACCCTCCCTTCAGCTTCCTCTCTCCTGTTCCTCCTCACTCATCATCACCACCCTCAGCTTCGCGTCTTGCCTCCTCATCCATCATCACCTCTCACAGCTTCCTTTCTTGTCCCTCCTCCTTCATCACCTCCCTCCCATCAACCTCCTCTCACATGTCCCTCTTTATTCATCACCTCCTATCAACTTCCTCTCTCCTGTCCCCCTCCTCATTCATCAACCCCATTCAGCCATTTCTTCCCTTTTCCTCCTCATTCATCACTTCCCTTCAGCTTCCTCTTTCCTGTCCCTTCTCCTCACTTCCTCACTTAGGTTCCTCTTTTCTGCTCCTCCTCCTCGTCCTTCAGCTTCCTGTCTCACCTCCTCCTATCTCAGCTTTCTCGTTGCTGTCTCTCCATGTCCCTTACTTCTGCTCAGCTTGTCCTCTTCCTTCCTGTGTCACTGCACATTCCTCTGGCCCTTCTACACCGTGCTCTTGGAACAGATAAATATGGTACCCAAAGGAAGGCCTTCAGTGTGGCAGAGTGAGAAGCTTGTCAGGCACAGCGTGAGTTCTGTTCATTCTACATATTGTCCACTCCCAAATCTACGTGCTTGCTTCAGCAATTTGATGCAAGTCTATTTCTAAAAGAGACAGTAGCAAAATCTTAAGAGCACAATGTAATCCCCTACAGTCGAAAACCCCAAGCGTGAAACCTAGCTTCTGAACCATTAGTCCTGAGTTCCACCTTAAACAGCATTCAGAGTGGGTGTATGATTTCAGAATAAGTGTTAGAGAGGCATGTGGGGTGAGCTACACAATAAAAATGGGGAAAAACTAAGTAGCAAGTAACCATTTCAGGGGGATTGGCAAAGCCAACAGAACAGCTTGTAGCATCAGTGTTGTGGCATAGACACGACCTCCATATGACCAGGAGAAATGATGATCAGGTGGGAGACAGCCATCCTCCCATGATACCCCCCCAAAAAAAACACATACTGACAGTGAAAGAGGCGTGTGCCATCCCATAATGACGCACGGGAAGCCCTGGATGCAGAGGCGGAGTCACAAACCACAAGCCAAAGTGTACAAACACCCCATGTTTTGTTACAGGATGCTGGTTAACTGGCACCTCCCCGCCCATTCGCTGCCCGGGACTCAGAGTCAGTGATAAATGAGCAATATGTCACAGCGAATCGTACGACATCGTTCAACTTTGGGGGAGACGTCGGCTGAAATGTGAAATAGTAATCAGTATCATGTACACACCCAGCTGCAGTTACCCCAAAGGATCTCAGAAATAGAAACGCTAAATGAGTAATACCTGTGATAGAGAAGGTGCACACTGCTGTTTTTTTAGAATAAATTCTGTGTGTGGTGTGTGCAGAGCAAAGTCAGAATAACTCCCAAATTAAATGATAATCATTATCACACATAAATGTGTGGCAAACCGTGCGACAGGAGCACAGCTGCATGGCCACGACACAGACACCCGAATCACACCCAGACACACACGCTCGCATGGGCGCTCTCAAAGTCTCTCTTTGTCTCCTCCTCTCTCTCTCTCTCTCTCTCTCTCTCTCTCTCTCTCACTCTTTGTCACTCTTACGTTATCCCGGGTCCCGGCCATCCTTATGAATTTTAATGGTGTTTCTCGCACACAGATGTCGTTAGCCGATCCCTCTGCTTTTGAAATGATCCTTCACGTGCGGGGGGGGGGGGGGGGGGGGGGGGGGGGGGGGGGGGGGGGGGGGGGGGGGGGGGGGGGGGGGGGGCGCGGGGCGGCG
>JAODLD010000002.1:26387287-26398857 GCA_026781065.1 Mormyrops boulengeri | reverse complement strand
GGCTTGGGAACAGCCCCCCCACCCCCCCCAACCTGAGCGGGTCGCTGAGGTTGCCCTGCCTCGGCCGTGGGGGACAGAGCGGTGCGGCACGGAGCGTATTAATTTCGCAGTGTGGCGGTAATGTGGGCCAGCTGGTCCAGGCACCGCCCGGTGCGCTGTTGACGTGGCCGGCTCAGCGTGCCCACCCCCCCAGCCCTGCCTACGACACCTTTTCTCCGTCTCCATCGCTGTGGCCCCTGACTCCCCGCAGACCTCCATATGTGTGTTCACCTCTCCTTTGTGCTGCTTCCTATCCCTCCTCCTCCTCGCTTTCTCTTGGAGGTTCCTGCTCCATCTGTCTCCTGCTTTCCCGCGGCCCCGCGGGGGGGGCGTGCTTCTCCTTCTTCCTCGCTGCCCACCTTGGCCCCCACCACTATTGCCATCCAAGAAACTGCCTCTCTTTTAAAAGTTGGAAAGTAGCCTATACCCTCTCCTCCTGTTTCATCCTCCACTTTTAATTCTATCCATTGTTTCCACTTTTTTCCCCAAATTTCACTAAAAGTTCATTACCCACAAGTGTTCACCAGGAGGCAGTCTGTGGCTTAGTGAGTTAGCAGTTTATGCCTGTAATCGGAAGGTTGCAGCCAGGGCCGGCACACTGATGCTACCACTGGGCCCTTGAATAACCCCCAATTGCTCCAGGGACACTGGCTGACCCAGCGCTCAGACCCCAAACATCACTCTTAGCTGTATGTGTGTGTGTGACTCAAAGGAGAGCATGATGGAACATAGAAAAAGAAGCATTCCAATGAACTTGTGCTCATGCTTGTACCAATGCATACAAAGCATCATTTCAAAAACAATTAGAAAAAACAAGAATTCAAAAATAAACAGTGGTAATGTTACTGGTGTCCAGTCTAGGGTGTCCCCTGCCTTGTACCCTGTGCTTCCTGGGATTGGCCGCAGGCTCACTGTGACCCCACCTATATGTGTTTGGAAGACTGCTAGATGATTGGTTGTAGTGTGATTGCCTCCAAAATGATTGGTTGTAGCATGACTCTCTCCAAGATGATTGGTTGCAGCGTGACTCTCTACAAAAACACTGGTTGTAGCATGACTCCCTCCAAGGGTATGCTGAAATGTAGACTCACTCTATGCCTTGTGAGAATCTGGGGTTTCTGAGGGATCTCCTGATGGGCCCTCAGGCCTTCTCATTTGTTGTTTAATTAGATTTCTTCTTGTTTTAGTTGTTCTTGCCACTTTTTAATTATGTGGGTGTGATATATTTTGTGCCGGCAGATCTCTGCTCTAAAGCCACCTGCTTAGTGTTGGAGTGACTGAGCTTCAGCCTGGTTTAGGTAGGACCGTATTGTTCGGACTTCCTCCAAGTCCAGAAGCAAGACGGTGAAACTGTTAAATTTAGCCGATGTCGATCTCCCAGGATTAACAGTGAGGCACCTGCAGCCCAGGATCAGCAGCCAGGGATTTTCTGTGTAATCATACAACATCCTCCTCAAGATGTTCGGTTCCAAAGTGGGAAGAACATGAATCATTTTGGATTTTTTAACCTTGAAGCTTTGCTCCTCTCTGAGTGTTAATGCAGATTTTGTACAATACTTTTTTCTCTTTTAATCTGCGATTAAGGATCTTGAATAAAACGCTGCTGTTGGTGCACGCTTGGCTTAATGAGTGTTTAATTGAATCTCCTTATTTCACAGCTGCTCATTTCAGGTTTGTTAGATCTGGTGTGAAAAATCTACGATTCTGCCTTGTTTCTGCAGTACACTGGCAAAGCCAGAGACTGGGTCCACGCTGATATATTCTTCTAAATACATGCTATGTGGCTTTTCACTAATAATACATAAATATGGCCCAATTGATCGAACCACTTTTTTGGAGTATAAAAGTGGAGAGGGCATTCCTTGAAGACATAAACATTTTTAAAACTACTTAACCCTGGGTGGCACATTTCATCCTCATCAGAAAGAATGATTTTAGCTTGAATCTGGCATGTTTTCTTTACGTTTCACGGGACACCTCCCATGTCTCACCCGTCTTACAGCCGTGCTGAGGCTCAGAGTCACCAAATCCAGGCAGGTGCGCTTACTGGCCTGCTCTAAAGTGGTGTGGTGCTAGTATCTCTGACATTCAGCAAGCCACTGCCCACATCTGACTGGCTTTCTAAAGAATCAATAGGTGTGTAACAGGCCTTGATGTCTTACTGACAAACCCAAGTGATCTCTGTCCCTTTCCCCTGTCTCTCTCTCTTCTTTTTCTATTCCTTTTTCCACCTCCTCTTTCCCATCCGTTTTTCTCCTTTTCTCTCCCTTTCTGCTTTTTCATCCTCTCCCTCCCATCTCCCTCACTCTGTTTCCTCCTTCTCTCCCTTTCTCCTTTTTCCTCTCCTTGTCACATCGCCCTCTCTCCTCTTCCTCCTTCTTCCCCCACCTTCTTCATCTTCCCTCTCTTTTCTCTCCCTCTCTTCCTCCACCTCCTCTCTTTGTCCTATCTCCTACTTCTCTCTCCCTCCCTTTCTCTGTCTTCCCTCTCTCTCTCTTTGTCCCTCTTTCCCAGCTCAGGCAGTAAGGAGCCCCAGTGCACCGTGGGAAAAGTCCGTGACCTGGCCACCCTGCGACGTCACTTCCGGATGGGCTTCATGACCATGCCCGTCTCTCAGGACCTATCGCCATGCCCATCCGCCATGGCACCGCGCTCACAGTCCTGCCACTCCGTGGGCTCTGAGGGGGTAGGTCTGGAGAACGGGGACCATCTTCCCGCTCCTGCTCCACCTCCCACCGCTGGGCGCCGACCACCAGCCAAGCCCAAGCGCCACCCCAATACTCGGCTCAGCTCCGCGGCTGACCCCCGTGGGATCCCTCCAGACACGCCACCTCCGTTACCCCCCAGCCAGCCTCCGGCCAAGCATGCCCACCTCAACAGGAAGAATGGTGAGGGGGTGGGCTGGGTCTGTGAGGAGAAGCCTGATTGGTTAAGGTTGTGAATGATCTTCGCTTAAGGCAGGGGTGTATACAGCAGGGAAACAGGGGCAGTGGTTAAAGTTGAAAGCTGATTGCCCCCATAGTGCCCCCTCCCCTGTCACTTACAAGTTAAAAACATATCATCAGGAGATGAGCGCCCAGTGTTTGAGGAGATGAGCGCCCAGTGTTTGAGGAGATGAGCGCCCTGTGTTTGAGGAGATGATCGCCCTGTGCTTGAGGAGATGAGCGCCCTGTGCTTTAGGAGATGAGCGTCCAGTGTTTGAGGAGATGAGCGCCCTGTGTTTGAGGAGATGAGCGCCCTGTGCTTGAGGAGATGAGCGCCCTGTGCTTTAGGAGATGAGTGCCCAGTGTTTGAGGAGATGAGCGCCCTGTGTTTGAGGAGATGAGCGCCCTGTGTTTGAGGAGATGAGCGCCCTGTGTTTCAGGAAATGCTGCAATGTGAGGAAGGTGGTGACTGACCTGTGTTTGAAAACATGCGATTTTCCTTGAGATAAGACGTCTTCGTGGCAGAGTGCTGTTTGTCTCGTGTGTTGTGCCTGTGTGCCTGTGGTCTCGGTGGCGTTCGCAGGAGGTGAACTTGCTAATATGGCAGTTTCAGCACATCAGCTCCTCATGGTCATTCTCTAGTAGCTGGAAGTGAATAAGTGTGGCCCCTAGTTCTGCAAAGCCACGGCCATGGCGTGCACAGAAATTCAATCACTTTCGATGACTCTTGAGCCCAAGTGTTTTCAAATGGATTGCTGTTATTACATTGCATGTCTTTGGCTCTTCAAGCCTGATTTTTAACGCGCCATGTTGTGTATGTTGTGTTAGTGTTTATGAAACGTGGATGTTCACTCTCGAGCACCAACAAGGGCTTCACACACACACACACACACACACACACACAATCGGTGTTTTCATTGTGTTCAAGATACTATTTAATGAGATCATGTGTGTGTCATTAGATTGTATGGCAGCTTTGGGAAAAAATGAAGAGACCACTGCAAAACATCTGCATATTGAAATCCTGGTTCTGCTGGCAGAGGGCTATGCTTAGGAGCAGGATGCTTCCAGGTTCAAAATTTCTGTACACAAGAATAAGGTGAAGCAGAAGACACTGGGAACAACCACAAACCAGCCAGGTAAAGGGCAGAAGCTGCTTTCTAATGCCAGAGATGACCGTCAACTTATCTGACAGTTTCTCCTGAATCGTTGGATGACATCAAGTGACCTTCAAAAGGAATGGGAAACATTAAGTGCAGGTGTGAAGTGCACTGCTATGACAGGTCACATCAGGCTCCAGAAGCAGGACTGAAGTCCCATAAAGCAAGGAAGAAGTCCTTCATTAATAAGAAACAGCGAAGAACCAGGCTGCAGTTTGCTAAAAAACAATATTATTCACAGATGCACACCCATAAGTTGAGAAATGAGTGAAACAAAACATTATGCTGTGGTCTCTTAATTCTTTCCAGAGCTGTATATTGATGGTGGAGCAGGGATTTGTTTTCCCCGTGTGCCGAGTCTGTCCTCTGTGTCTGAGCCCTCATATCCGCTCTGTAGATCCAGCATAATGCTCAGAATGTTGCTTCCCTCCCTTTCTTCCTCCCTTGACAGTCATGAGGAAGTCAGAATCTGGGGACATGTCCAACAGAAAGGTGCCTCCCGTCAAACCAAAACGCAGTCCCAACACCCAGCTCTCCTTTGAGCCCCCGCCAGCTCGGGTGCCCCCCCCGGCCACCCCTCTGCCTCCCCCATCCCAGGAGACCCAGGTGCAGGAGATGGGCAGCGAAGAGCCAGTCTACATCGAAATGGTGGGCAATGCCCTCTCCCCTTGCACTGCCACCATTAGCTCCACGCCGGACTCAGACTCGGAGCAGAGCGAGGCTATCTATGAGGAGATGAAGTACCCCCTTCCCGAGGAGGCAGAGACCCTTAGACAAGACGGTCCACCACCTCCCAGATCTGAGAAACCCTCTCATGCATCATCTTCTCGCTCCTCTGCTTCTTCGCTGTCTCACCCTGTCTCTTCTTCCTCCTCATCCAAGCCCAAAACGCCCATCTCCATCTCCCACTCCTCCCCCCTCCCTGCCTCTTCTCCCTCCACCCCCGTCCCCCAAACCCAGAGGGCGCCTACCCCCTACCTCCTCCCAGGAAGCAAACCCCAGGTGGAAACAAGCAACAAGATCCCTGCCCCGTTTCCCAACCTGCTCCAGCATCGCCCCCCCCTGCTGGCGTTCCCCCAGCCTGCTGCTGCCTCTAGTGGAGTGGGCATCGCGGCCAAACTGGGCACAACCGGCACCCAGAGCTCTTCCAGTTTAGCTTCAACCGGAAGCACCTCTTCCTCCAAGCTCCCTGTCCTACAGACCGTCGCCAAAGACACCCATCAGGACAAGCAGCAAGCCGAATCGACGGACTCCCGCCTGGGTCACTCTTACTCTGGTCACTCCCACCCTGTTCCCGGCCTGAGGGCCCGGAGCCACTCCACTCCCTTGCCTCCGTCCTCCCAGTCCTCCCACTATGGATACCACCAGCACCACCACTCCAACCATCACCCCTCACACTACCACCAGTACCGCAAGGTGGACCGCGAGCTCACCACATCCCATAGCATGAAGCTGAACTCAAAGACCCAAAGCACCAGCCACCTCCCCAAGTCGGAGAAAAGGGAAGCCACCCACCACAAGAGTAACACCAATGCCCCCCAGGCCCTGTCCCCCAACCCCGCTCATGCCACCCCCTCTTCCCGCTCCCTCCTCTTTCGCTCCCACACCCCTCACAGTTTGCCTGCCTACACTCCCCCCCCACCTGACAGCCCTCTGCTGTGGACCTACCCCTCCACGGGCCTAAGGAGACCCCCAGCCTATGACAGCCTGCGTGGTGGCCAGCTGTCCTCTGACCCAGCCACTCCCCAGCCGGGCAAAACTGGGGGTGGGGCCAAGCAGTCAGATGCGGGGAACCTTTTACGAGAAGGCAGCGTAGGCGGGACCACGGTGGACGAGGGCCCCTATTGGACGATGCAGAGGAAGATGTCCTTCAGCCAAAGCAGCAGAGATGCAGAGAGTGAGTGATGAACTGAATGAACAGGATTTGATCCTCTGTTAAGCAAACCTCTCACCATGTTTGTAATGCCGCCCCAATATTATCACGGCCCCATCATTGTGGAGGAAACAAACAGCCCAGAGAAAATCTGTTACTTAATGGGTCGATGGAAATGGAAAAGGAGTGTGAATTATGGAGTGTAAAGTAATAATTTTACTCAGTCTGGCAAAGAGGAATAAGGGAAAGAAATACACCCGTTTCAAGGCTGCCGTGGCCCCTCCACAGAACCGTTTCAGCGCTGGGCTGCTGAGCTCCACGACGACGCAGGCATGACAAATCGATGCAAGATGAAGCCAGGGATTAGCCTTTAACTGGCTGTGCATAACACATACAAGACTATACATGTCCTTTCATGTGGATATAAGGGACATTTATGCGGGAGATTGAGCTTTTGATATGTAAATGGGGAATATGTGAAACAGCGTTCTGAAATCAGGCATGCGTGTAATAGACAGTTAGGACCTATGATAATGAATCCACCCGTGAGATGCTACAGCCCTGTAATACCGCTAATCTCCATCACATGTAGCACATTAAAATAACGTCCAGCCGTCAAATCATGCAGGCAACTCTAATTACCAGGTTGGCTTCGCTGCTTATTTTACACTTCGATATTTATTTTTCACGTATCCTGCTACAGTATTTCTTTGGTATTCATTTTCTATACATATTGTAATAGCTTGTATAAGACTGAGCCATCTTTAATAGATATTTTTCTGCGTCCTGCAAAATTATGTTCTTATCTATTTGTCTAATATTTGGTTCATGTTACACATGCGATCCGTGCTCTGAACCTGAATCAGCAGGATAAGCAGCGAGTGTATCGCAAGGCTCAGCACTCAGTTCAGTTCGGAACCTCTCGCTTCTGGGCTTGATGGGCTGGGTTTGATCTGTCGGTATTTTAATTCTGGGTTTTGGTAGGATTTACCAGCGTTTAGTTTCCAGTCACGGTTTCCGTTCATCCACCGTATCGCCTCAGGTTTTTACGCGGTTTGGTTCGCTGGCGTCTTGTTTCCGCAATAGCGGTGCTGCGCCGCGTAAGCCACGTCTTCTGACGGATCTTTTTTTGCACTTCAGCCCCATTTCCCAGTTGCCGTTCCCAGTGGTTGTTTCTCATACACGTGGTCCTGGAGCAGCTCATCCAGACAGCAGCCCCTAATCTCTTTGATCACCGTCCTCCCACACTAAGATTTCCTGTGGTTTCCGGGACCAAGGGCGTTGTAGAGACTTTGATATTAGGGGGCATACAACTAATTATTCTAATTTAACGGTATATTATTTTTGCGGGAATGGGGGACAAATTAAGCCAAATTAGATATTTGGGGGGGAGCGATCTGAGTCCTGCTCATGAGAATATATGTGTGTATATATAGCGTATGTTTAATACTCTGTGTACCTTTGGCACTCTTATGTATATAATATTGGCACAGTTAGTTTAATGTTCCCATTCTCCTCAGAGGACGAAGGCACTCGCATTCGGAGCGATAACAAGGATACGCTCCTGCGACGAGACGAGGACGAGCAGACGCAGTCCACCTCTGGCGAGGGAGTACAGAGCTCAAGCCTCCGCGCTCCAAGTCGGACCGGGCTGCCCCTGCCATGTCAAACATTCCCGTCCTGCCACCGCAATGGAGGTAGAGTGCAGTTATCCTCTATTATAGCTCCACCCCCAAAACAGCAGTGCCTCCATCAGTTTTTAAACACTTATGCACATGTGTACATAACAGCTGTGCCCGTGTGCGTCCGTGTCACTACATGTGTGTGTGTCCTGTATGTTACAGAGCTGGGGCGACTGGGCCGCTCAAGTTCCACGTCAGGCGTGAGGCAGAGCGGTACCAACATGCAGCGGCAATTCAGCCTGCCCAGAGACACGCCCAGAGACACGCCCAAGGACACGCCCCGAGAGATGGTGAGTCTGATTGGCCGCCCATACTGTCCATCAGCCTGTATTCGTTGACATTGCGTCTCCTGTCCCTAGCCATGTAATCAGTCCCGATAAGAGACAGTAAAGACAACACAAATTTTATTTGAATTAAATCGCGATGCTAGGTTTTAGCACATTATTACACGGCAAGTGGATTTGGGTTTAAAGTACTAGTCCATAGAATATGTAAAAATACATCCACATATAAAATTTAATGTTTGTGCATTTCCTTGGAGTCACAAAGCCATGTTAGGATGTTTTAGATTCTTCTAAAAGAACGAATATACTGGCAGTCATAATAAGTAATGAAATGAAGGAACCATTATGCTGGTATGTAAACTGTTAAAGGCAACAAACAGGTGCAGGATTTTCCTATAAGCCTCAAAGTGTTTCTCCTCATGGCTCAGGACAGATGTCCGGCCTCTTAAAATGAACCTTTTATTCTGATGGGTTGTGGATAGGGAAAAAAAATCCAGTACACAGACACAGTTTGGTTCAGAATAGACAAGAACTGATGGATGGATAAATGGATGGATTCACAGACTGCTGGGTGGAGAGAGGGAGGACTGCTAGAGTGATTCAGTAGGGAACCACATGTCCCAATGTTTCTCGCTGTCCTTGCCTATGTCTGAATGCTGATGCGGGGACCCTGCCCATGTGACCTTGCTGAAGTCTGCAGCCTGAGTAACGGAATTATATCGCCACCTACTGGCTACTGCTGGTTACTGCAGGGAATCTTCTCCTGGTGGTCGACATGGAAACTCCATCTCTACACTTTGCACCCTGTATTAAAAGAGTTGTTGCCTGTGGTGCCATTTTCCTAAATTTGCACTTAGTTTTATTGTTCTCCTGCTTCACCCTCAGAGTCACGCCCACTCTCCACCCACCCGCGCTCTGACCACAGCACACCAACAGCAGCAGCTGCCGCAGCAGGTTCACCTACACCTGCAGTACCAGCACTTGGCCCAGCTTGCGCAGTGCCAACCTCCTGCCAGCGGGGGCACTATCTCTCAGGCCCAAAGCCAGAGAGACAGGAAGCTGCTTGAAGTGATTGAACGGAAGCGTTGCTTGTGTAAGGAGATCAAGGCCCATAGGCGTCCGGAGAGAAGCCTCTGCAAGCAGGACAGCATGCCCATTCTGCCCAGCTGGAGAAGGACCCCAGAGCCCAGCAAGACGGGCACCTCTTCGTGCCAAAGGCAGCAAGCTGTGGTGTGGGACACTGCAATATAAAGGGCTTATGGGGAGTGGGTGGGTGGCTGGATGCAGAGGAAGAGCCACAGGAAGAGGTGTAAAGCAGGTCGATGGTCACGTGGCAGGGGTGTGGTTATTCTTAAGGTGTGGCTCTCCTTGGGGGTGTGGTTAACTACTGGGGGTGTGGCCATTCATTAGGGATGTGGATATCTGAGATGATCAGGGGTCGTGGGCCGGACACAGTGTACATCGACACACAAATGTTCATACTGCCCATTAATTAACAGAGGTGCGGGAAGGCACCTGGGAGGTGCCATGGAAAGGCAAACGTTGAGGAGAGGAGAGAGAGAAGGAAGAGGTGGTGTACAGGACACGACTCAGATGGTGGGTGGAAGACGTAGAAGATACAGGCAGTCAGGGAAGGTACCAGTCAGCATTGCTTTCTGCTCGATCTCCAGCGCAACTTTGTATCTTCCTATAACTTCTAAACTTTTTTCTTCTTTCTGGGGGATGATGTTCCTTGACACGGTGGGCCCTAAAACCCAAACAGATTCTTCAGAATATTCTGCATGACAAATAGGGCCCCTTAAATTGCCCCCGGTGCCAAATATGGTCATACACTGGACAGGCACCCCCCCTTCATAAACACCAGAGTCCGCATGTAAGTTTATTCAGATCCGATACGTGGCTGACAGCTGAAAATTACACCCTAGCTGCCGACTGTGCTTTGCTTTACCTTGTGTTACTAATTTTATTTCTATTCTCTGCACCCTCAGCTGATGACTGGTTTATATGGAGAGGATGGTGCTTTGTCATATAATAGGAGGGTGTATTTTGTGGAGCATGACAAGGTGAGGAGAGGGAGCTAAAAGAAGCATGACGGATGCCAAAGATACGAGGCACGGTGCACCTGTCGTGAAATAGGGGAGTTTTCCAGCCAGTCGGCACAAAGGGAGCTTCTACCTACAGGGTCACGCCACAGAGACAAAGGAAATACACGGACAGTACACCACTTAGCACGTAGTCGCCGTTATCAGCAAGAGCGCAGCCCCACGTGGGTGTACTGATCCAAACGATACCGTCGTACGAAGCACAAAACGTGTGGCGCAGAGCTGCGAATGCGTCTCACGCCAAGAGACGTGCCTTAAGCGACAAAGACCCAGAACATACACCTTAAATGCAAGGAAGGATGAGAACGTCTGTATTATTCTATTGACCAAATGCCCTCGTCGAGAACATGGCATAGGCTGCGGCCTAGTTCACTTTGAATTGAAGGAATGAGGTCTTCCAGGTGTTGTGTGACAGGGTTTCAGTTCAGATGTTTTTGTTTGAAAAACCGACTCTTTGGGTTACATGTCCCTGGATCCATCATTAGTAGGCAACTTATGTGTCGCATTCAGTTAGAACAGAATTTTGTGAGAGTAAAGGCTGTTGTGATAAAGGCACAGGAGAAGATCATTCTAAAATACAAGGAAAGGACACGGGTACCATTTCCCAAAATGCACTACAGTCACTGATAAAAGCTTAGTATTACCCTGACTCATGTTTCCGCTAAATAACTGGCAGACCACATCTATATCCCTGCATGCACACCACCTCTCTGCTTAAAATCTGTTGCTGCTGGCATTCGTTTATTTATTTGTTTGTTTTTTATTTATTTTTTATTTGCTGCTAAGATTAAACTTATCCATTTGGTCAAAAACAATGCAGAGTGTGAAAACATTGTAAATATCGCTGTAACAACAGTTATTTTCTTTTGTAAGGAGTTTGTACGCACAGTAGATGGATGACTGTACGTTTTGGTACCGCTATTCCTTCATGATAATGGACAACCGCTTTCTTCGCTTGTTTCCTTAAAAAATGTCTCTGTTTTAGTTGAAAAAGATTGTGCTTGTAATATATCATTTTTAAAATGTTTTTGAAACTGAAAATATTTTAAAACCATTTTTAAAATAATAATTTAGTACATTGGTTAGCTAAACGGGCTTATTTTCACAAGGAACTGACAGTTTGTTTTACTGAATTTTAACGTGGGTATCACAGTTCTTTTGAAGTCCTTCTGAAGCAGTCTGGAAATGAAGTTAACATTCACATTACTTAAAAAGAGCAAATACCAACATTTTTTAAAATATAAAATACACATAACATTTCTTAAGTGATGTCACCCGCAACAAAAATCACTCGCTTTTTAAAACAGATTATCCAATGGATTTCAGTTGTTTATTGTAAATTCATTTTCATTTCTGGTCTTTGACGCGACTATTTAAAGCAACTTATGAATTTACTAATTTGGTATATATTTCACAAAAGCAACTCAGATTATCTTGTGTTCTTCTGTGCACATATCTTTCTCTCTTTTTGGGGGGGGGGGGGAGTACCAGTATCCAAGGACTTCA
>JAODLD010000002.1:26344477-26369974 GCA_026781065.1 Mormyrops boulengeri | reverse complement strand
GGCCGGGTTGTGTTTTGGTTTGGGGGTCCTTGCCGCGGGGGCCCCCCGCCCGGCACCCCCCCGCCCGGTTTCACCGGGGGGGGGGCACAAACACCGGGGGGGGGGGGGGGGCGATGCCACAACAACCCTCCAAAGTTATGAGTCCTGGGCCTATAACAAACAGGCTGACCAGAGCCAGCTGTCCGCTCTCCTGGCAACAATGATGCCTAGTAATATTCGCTGCCTGGCCCCCACCCCCAGCCCGAGGCCACCTTTAGTTCTGACCCAGATTCGCGGTGGCGAGAGTGACGTGTCTGCCCGGCCACGCTGTAAAATATGACTCCCCATCTCCAGATGCAGATAATGAAAAGCGGGCCTGCAACAGATTGGACATAGATGAGATGGCCCCTGTGACTATATGCACTGCTGTGGCATGAGGCTTTGCATTCCAAACAGCAGAGGCCCCAGCGCCGGAGGCTTTGCCGTTAAAGGGACACGTACCCGCAAAGTCCCCCACACCGCCTCCCCCGGACCTCATTCTGGGCCGGCCGATCTGAATCTAATCAACTCAGCAAACGATGGGTGACTCCCTGCAAACAAATGGCCACGAACAAACAAGCAAATAAATAACCAAAACGCACAAGTAAATACAGCGAGGGCCAAATCGAAGGCGGAGAAACGACAGGCCGCGCTCAGTGCCGGGAGAATCAATTAGGGCTGATTAGGGCCACCGATTATGAGGTGGTGGTGGAGTGGAGCGGGCGGCCAGGAGGGCGGCGCTGGCAAGCTGCCAGTGTCTCATGTAAAACACCTGTTGCCGCTTGCAAGATAGGCCTCCCCATCGCCCTTCCGGCCCCCCGTGGCAATGGCACACACCAGGAAACAGGCTTGCGGGGAGCAGGAGATGAAGTTCGGCTACACAGGCAGGACTGGGCCCATGTTAGGATGAGGCAGGCTCTACAAGGGTGTTGCTCAGGTGTGCCAAGCTTAATTCAGTGGCGTAAGGCTACATTGGGCTGGGTCTCGTGAGCACGGGTTCCAAGTGCTCTGCTACATTCACATATATGGAAAAGGTTCTGAAGGGAATACAAAAGCAGCGACGACAGTGTGGCACCACGAGCTGAGGTGAATCTTCGACTGTACACACGATCACTTCTGACAGCACTTTGGTGCTGTTCAGCTTTTGGTGGTGCCGAGACAAACCGACGACCCTGACGGGGGGGCGGGGGTGGTGGCAACATGTCTGAACGGACACCTTACTTTATCACACAGGTGGGAAGAGACATCCTCACTGTCGCACAAAGGCAGCGGACAATTGCACTCAGCTAGTGCCAGCTGCCACGCCATAGCGGCCAGGGGCTACTTCACGGCCGGCTGGCACACGGCCTCTATGGAAAGCCGGGGGGGGGGGGGGGGGGGCCCCCCCGCCCCCAGGGTCCCCACGGTCCCCACAATACAATTTGCTGACTGGGGTATATATATATATTGCAGTAAATTTTGTCACTAAGATATAAAAAAACCCGGAGTATGCCCAAAATTGCGCAGTGTACCATGTTATTGTTGTGCCATCCAAGCTTACATGCTTGCTTCTTTCTCCAGTTCCCCATATTTTTGGGGGTTACACTGTTACACATGCATAATGTTTCCCCCACTCTCCAATACCCCAAAGTGTAAAGCATAGGAAATCTCTCGTGAGCCAAAATGGCATAAAGTGAAGAATCAATGATCAGTAATTTATATGGATTTTTTTTCACACCATACCAAATAACACAAAAAACCTCAACACACAGAAATTAAATATTTCACAGAAATAATGCACGTGCAATGTAGTATCACTTACCAGAATTAATACAGTCATCCGTAGCTTACTGACAAGCATACTTTCAGAGAAATGCGCTATTAGATGATTGTGAGAACATCATAGAGAGTACTTGCACAAACCTAAATGGTGTAGGTTACTATACACCTAGGTTATTTGGTATAGCGTAAAAAATGGTAAAAGTACAGTATATTGTGTAAATAAACCAGTGACATAGCTGTTATCATTATCAGGTACTATGCACTATACATAATTATGCATGCTATACTTTTAAACACCTGGCAGCGCCGTAGATTCATTTACACCAGCATCACGTAAACATAAACGTAAACACATGAGAAATGCGTTGTGCTACAACATTATAACGGCTACAACGTCATTAGGCAATAGGAATTTTTCAACCCCGTTATAAACTTCTGGGACTACTGTAATATATGTCGTTGAGTGAAACGTCGTTATGTGTTTTATATGGGGTTCATCGCTGACCGAAACATCATTATGCGACATCTGTAATTAGCTCACTGATAAACAAATGCTAAATGCTATTCGCTTTTCTCCTTTTTTCTTGAATGCAAAAATCCTCTTTGGATTTGTTTCAGTTAGTGAAAACTGGTGCTAATGTAGGTCTTTCATAAAAGACCTCTGCCTGTACAGCTGGTGAAGGATGTTGACACGTTATGGAATGCTGTGGAAGTTGACCCACTTAACAGTGACTTATTCCCACTGTTCAGGTCATCGGGCTGTTGCCAGGGAGGGATGGCATTTCCCCATATGTCAGTTGTGGGGCCAAGGTGAGTGTCTACCTACCGCCTGTCTGAGATCCCAGACTACACTACCCCTTAAAAGTGGAATATCTCGCAGGCCATCACTGTGGTTCATGGTTTTTTTTGTATTGCAAGGAAATTATTTTCTCCTGGATGACAGTATAGTTAAATCCAATGTCTCCTATGAGCCACTGATGTTTTTTAATATGCAAAATTAAACCGAAGTGATGGAGTTGATGCTTGTTGTGCAAAACCTGGCCTTGAAAAGCCTGAGTCATTGTTACCCATGCAGTCATCACCATCAGTGTGACATTTAACATTTTATTTATCCATTTTATTCTTCTGTTCATATTCTGTCCTCATTCTGTAGTTGAGTCTTACTTCCTCATACTTTCATTTGTCCACCATTATCCATTATCACTCTCCACCCTCGGACCTGCAAATTGAGCAGAGATGATTGGACGAGGAGACTCCTGGTGGAGATGGAGAGAAGCTAAGCTATGGATTATACCATTGATAGAGTAGCTCAATTATATACTCGTGGATTGAGACGACAAATCTTACACACTCTAGTAACATGAATTAAGTGTCTGCACCATGAACAGCTTGGCTGATTCATGGACACATTTGGAACCGTGAATTTAATGTCATGGTTTGTCACGGATAATGGTCTGACACATAGATACTGCAGTACCTTGAATGTGCGGTGATTGGTGAGTAGGGGCAGTGAACATTTTGGAAATAGAGTTGACCCTCCCTCTTTGTGCCAACAGAAAGAAGATGTTGATAACGTAGGTGAGCTGGAATACTATCCACCCAACGGGACCTTTAACCTCATGTACTTTCCCTACTATGGCAAGAAGGCCCAGGTAAGAGCTATGGTGCTATTGTGTGTGGTATTCATATACCACCCCCATGTGAAGCAATAATCTTGACTATCTTGGAAAAACGGTGCATGACAAGGTCTGGGATATATTACTCAATAAGCTAACATTCTGTACTTGTAGTCGACATGATGAGTGCAGCAGAAATGAGCACTCGGACCACTGTCAGCAGATACTCCTCAAGGTGGACCACGAACACCCTGCAATGCTCGCCCTTTCAGAGAGGCTCTGACCCAGTCATCTGGCCATTTACTCCCATTTCTTCTGCATTCAACATGTTGACTATGAGTACCGTTTACCTACCGAGTACGCTTACCACCTAACGTATCCTAGACCTTAACGTGCATGTTTTTTTTGAGATAGTCAACATTTTTTGCTTGGCTTGGGGGTCATGTTTTGGTTCATCGGTGTACATATTCATATATATATATATATATATATTCATTCAGTAATATTAGTATTAAGTTCTTGCTTTGTTGGAAGATAATGTGTAGCTCTTGCTCCAGTTTTACTTACACTCGTACCTGGGCACTCTTTGGAAGTCCGGCCTAGCTGCACTTATGCCTAGCCGACTCCTTGCGAAGTGCTGTTTCTCATTTGTACGTCATTTTGGACAAAAGCGTCTGCTAAATGAAAGTAAATGTAAATGTATCCATCATTCATTTCAGAAAGTCGAGATTCTCACCTTAGTTCTTGAAGTGTTATCTACCTTTGGGTTTTAATTGCGATCAGAAGTCCCACGCTCCATGTGCTGAGCTCTGAGTACTCAAAGTTTGAACCTTGTTCCGGAACCTCCTGTCCAGTCAGTGGCTCCATCCCCAGTGGGATTGTTGGGCTGCAAACCTGGCAGTATGGCTTGAACCAGGTGACCTTTTTCTGGTTAATGTGCCTCCAGGTGAATTACTCCCAGCCCCTGGTGGCCGTGAAGTTCCTCAACATCTCGCTGAATACAGACGTCGACGTCGAGTGCAGGATCAACTCCAACACCATCAGGCCCCAGAGCGACAGGGACAAGTTCGCCGGACGCGTCTCCTTCAAGCTGCGGATCAACAAATAGGCCGCCTTCGCCTGTACGGCATGCACATTCTCATACCCGTCCTCATGATTTCTACCCCCATCACCATCCTGCACCTCATATTAACCAACCCCCACGTTTGGTGGCTCCTTGTTACTGTAATCATTATGTTAGCATTAGCCCCACATTGCTTGGTCTGTCCCCAAACTTGATTCCCATTCGGCAACTGACAAGCATTAGGAAGTCAAGTCCTACCATCTCCCACGCTATACCATCTAAACTAGTTCCTCCGGTCTTTAAGGCCCCCTCCCAATCCCATGATCTGATTACCAGTGGAGTTACACGTTCCTGGTGACTGACATTAAACCAATGCATTGGAGCCAAATAATACAGCAATCATGTATGAAGAATCCCTTTATTTATGTTATGTGATGCATATTCCCCCACCCACACAAAGACACTTACGATGCGCACTGTGGCAGACACAAGGCCCCAGGTGCGTCTGTATATTGTACATGTACTTACCAGCCTGTTTTGGTGTCCTTATAACCCGAAACTCAGCTGTTTGAAGCTGTGCAGTTGTGTATATCATAAATAGCATGGCTTTAACCACATGCTCTGCTCTGTCTCCGCTCTCCTGAGGAGTGCAGTGACTACAGGCAGGTTCTCCTTCACCTCTGGCCGCTACATCTAGGACACCTGCTTCCAGGTGTTCAGTAGACTTGAGTTCCCTCACTTATTCCCACTGAGCACATGGACCCTCCTAACTTAGCATCAGTTGGGGGGGGGGGGATGGAGACTCTGGCAGCCTGGTTTGTCCACTTGAGAAGCAAACTACGTAGGCTGGAGATCCATGTCCACAAGACTTTTGCTTCAACTATCGGCCGCTCCAGCTTTCAGTCATGGCTGCAAAAGGCAAACGCTGTTGAAGTTGAGCAGCTTGACACTCCACCCCCTTTTTAAGGGCGCTAACATTCAGAAATCCTTCCCCTTGGTAAACTTGCAGGCGTATTTCATGTGTACATACAAGCCCAGCGATGAGAGGGATTCACACGCATCCGTGGCTCCAGCTTGTCAATGAGAAAATGTCTACCTGGGCTTAGCATGTATGTAACCATCCCTGTCTATTTCATGCATATTGTGGATAAACTAGAAGCAGATGTCTTTATATGTATGTATTGATTTGCACTGGATTTTCACCTGTTGCTTAATATGCAATCATTACCTGAGTCATGTTTGAGCACTGCCTGCCCAGATGTTCTCAATGACTTGGTCCCTTAAGTGTCCGCTTCCTCTCTAACCCAAAGGTAACACTTCATATCACAGAGTGTAATGGTCGCCGTGGCAACCCCTGAGTTAAGGATCTGTGGCTGTCGAACCTCTATGCAGGAATGTTATAGCGCTGTGTTAGGGCAGGGCAGCCACTACGTTCTGTCTTGGCATCATATCCCCCCCTGAATAACAGGAAACATTTTTATGGTAGGGGTAAGGTTGGAAATTTATGGGGGGTTGCACTGGATAATGTGGATGCTTACAAGCAGGTGGAAAGAGAACCTAGCCAGTAGCTACATCCACTGCACACTAGGAGCTCCCAGTTTAAGAGTAGGCTGGCACTGGATGGAACCATCTCCCAGCATCTGGGGGGGGGGAACTCCCACACCAGTTCCACCCCTGTTTCTGTCCTGTATTAGTATCTTCTGGTTTGTCCCTTATCTCCTTCCTTTGGGCTTTGTCTGTTTTTTTTTTAGCATCTCTAAATGCCCCCACCCCTGTAGTATACATTGGCAGTGCCGTCTGTGTCCCCCTTCATCTTTTTGGCTCACCCAGTCCACGCAGGGGGAAACCTTGGCATTTCTCCAGGAATGACGCTCTTTGCTAGTCGTTACCTCGGTATATCCCGGTCTCCTCATCCACCTGCTTTTTCTAGAGCCTTCTTTACCATCTTGTATTCCATCCAGCAGTCCCCCTCCCAGCAGTCCCGTTGAACATAATTAGATGTTTCTTCAAATTCTTCTCTCCAAAGGCCAAAGGACTCGATGAACGGTGCAGCCCTGGTAGGGTCCTTAAGCGCCGCTCTACATCTTATTCGGTCAGTTTCTTCCTTGACCGCATGGGGGAAATTACCGGATATCATGTTAAAATTAGTTATTTTACAGCCTGAAGCACACAGTGTGGTAGTAGAAAGACCATTGATCTGTAAAGGACAAGAGGTCTTTTTAAACCGTAGAGGGTTTTAAGAGAACTAGCCCTCAGTGTTTTATTCATGCTTGGGGCCAATAAATATATGAATATAATCAGTTATATTCATCTGTTTATTAATAATTTGCTTTGCACGCTTTTAATGCATTTAGCAACTTTGGTTTCGTTCGTGTTTTATGTTGTACTTGTAATTGTTACCCTCAGTTTGAGTTTTAGGTTCATTCGTGTTCATTTCCTGCCCTACCGCTTTTTGCGCTACGACCTTGAATGAGACCTTGTCCTGCGATTGTCTTTGGATTGAACAAGTGCGGTTACTTTGCCCTTCTAGGGGTTAAAAAAGAATACTAGGCATGTGACCGAACCGAGCTTCTCATTGCGTCCGTCGGTTGTTAGATTTGTCGTGAGTATTAATCCGGCTATCAGAGAAGCGCGTACCCGTCTCTCTCTCGCCGGAATGTCGCTCTCCTGACGTGGCTGATTGCGCTGAGGTTTAACCGCAGCCTCCGTATAAATCCTTTATTGAAGTGTGATTCGCGTGTCTAATCACCTCAGACTTTTGAAGCAATATAGATAAACACATATATACATATAGAGGTATCTAGATTATATACTTATATTTCTGCTGTGGTTGTGCTTACATATTTGATCCCTTTCTCAGTTGTTTCTAATGATACAAGAGTAATAAGCGAGAAAAATAATCGATACATTTAAAATGTATATCTGTATAATCTTAAAGTTTTGCCCATGCACATAGTATTATTTTAATTTTTAAAACGGGTTTTGTTGGTGTTTGAAAGAGGAAAGCGGGGTTAGGCCTAATTGTAATAATTGTTTGATTTTTAATTAGGTGCCAGGTTAATAATGAGCGATTTGCGGAGATGTATTGGTCTGTATTGGTTTTTAAAGGAAGCGGTATGTTTAAGGCACATTTTATTCTGTGCTGTGCCCAATTGTTTGTTGTTCACATGTTTCAGGCTTTCTGGACACATTTCTCCTTCATTCCCGTCAATGATAAAAAAGTTGAATCATTGCAAAGTTTGCTTATGTAGGCTGTTCAAGATTATTCAATCGCAAATTCGACTGCGTGACACTGCCGTGAAAATCGATCATGAACATTTTGACGGAAATGTTGCGATCATTTAACATTTTCACTTACAGTCCTCTCAATGATGTTTACTTGAAAAATGTTTACATTATACGGAGAAATGCTGACGAAACATTTCCAACATAAGGATGCTAACAAACATTCCTCTGTATTAATCCTAGCGTAATTATTTGTGGCGTGTTTACAGCGCAGAAATGAATGAGGAAGTGTAACAAAGACTTGTTCATGAAAATGCGATTTTAATTACATGTCAGGATGTTCATTTATATCTTAAAATATATTTAGGCATATTTAATTTTTATTACCAATGATACAATTGACATAGTATGACATCTTTTATTTTGTGTACACAGAAGAATATTACAGGCCAATAAATGTATTAATATTGTAAATGAAGGCGCGCTTATGATGTTATGTATGTTAACACAGCTTTGTAAACATGAAGACGAGGCGTACCAATTAATTACTAGGCCTACTAACTGCTGCATTGTTTAAGCTGTGCCGCCGTAATGTTCGTATTGAATATTTTATTTTTAACTGGCCTTGATTTCTTGAAGTTATTGCAAACGAACATCCTGAACTACGAATCCCTCCTACAGCCCTGTTTGTGCCACATTTTGTGTGCAATTATCATCTCAAGGCAATTCATTTAAAAACCATTTCGTTTCAAGCTCATACTTTTCAGATGAACCACTTCAGGTCACTGCTGAGTTTTCATGCTGTCGTTTTTCTTTCCTTGGTCTCACTGTCACTGGTGTCACTGTCCCTTGTTTCTAATTTTTCAAACAAAAGTGAAGGTGTAAAATACGCGATGTAATTATTAAGATAAACCGATATTTATTGCCTGATACATAAAGCGTGGAACGTGGAAATAGAGACAAATATAGACGATAACTGTAAATGAAATATGGAACATAAGGAATAAAGATTTTGTGTTTGAAAATTCGCTGTATGTGTGTTTGTGCATCGCAGCCAGCAGTCGCCGGATAATCAAGCTCTTGCATATTTTAACGAATCATCTGTCGCCATTTGCCTTCAAAGCGGCAGAAGAAATTCACGTTGAGACAAAATAATAATAATAATAACACGCTGTTCGGTGCCACTGAATATGCTGCGTCCTTCCTCTCCGGCGGAGAGAAACATTGCCGTTTTTATACGAAGGCTGCCTGACATCCTTTCTGAAAAAATGACAGCCCATGTATTAAGTCCATGGGCTTCTCGTCTGTCGCGTAGATACTCTCTCAAGCATCACACCGTTTTGTGTAGGCACTATGATCTGATGGGCGGACCCATGAAGCTGCCCGTGAGGGTAGAATGCGTGGGCTGTTGGTCCCCCCTCTTCACCAGGAGCAGGAATTTCTATTGCCTATAATAAGGCAGCTGAGGACAGGTTCACAGTGTGCCATTTCCTCTCCACAACCCCAGTCTATCTCTCTGCATCCCAATTTGCTTTGTTCCGTCTTGCGTCACACAGAGATCCCATATTCCAGCTAGAGAGAGGGGGAGACCCGCAGCTGGATGACACAACTACACTGCGAAATTTGCTTTACGCAAGACAATTCTTTCCATTTACAGAAAGGCAGGGTGAGTGAAGGCAAGTGCCCAGCCTCTGTTGTCCGTGTGATATGGTTAAAGACCGATCACATATGTAGTGTGGTCCTACAGATCCAGTATTTGGGTGCTACACTTACATTTATATTTATTTGGCAGACGTATGTGTCCAAAAGTGTCGCGCGAGTGAGGTAAGCGGCACATTACAAACATATGCGCTGTCAATGAGTCGATTATTTTGTGCCAAAAATACATATACATTATATTTTTACACGGAACAGCCTCGCATGAAGCTATAGCACATATACATACCATATAAATAAACACTGGTTTAAAAATGCGGGAAGAGACGCGTAAAAACTCTGAGCTGCTGTACTGAATAAGTTTGTTGAACACATTGAACCGAAGGTGCTCACACTTTGTAGGTAATTATCCCTCCGCCCAAAGGTGAAGTGTATCCTTGGAATACATCATTTCTTGGTGGACTTATGGAATTCTGGGTAATGCTGTTTCATCCAGTGATAGAATACATTCAGTACTGTATATACTGTATATTTTAAAAGTTATGTATTTAATATCTCACCAGTAGTAAAAAGAAATTCTCAGGTAAGGTCATTTAAATCATTAGTAAAACAGGTTCTGCAATATCTATTTCAGTCATTATTTAATTAACATGTGCCATTAATCCATTAGTGACACAAACTGACTAATGTTAAATGAAGACTTGACTTGAAGCATGGCTAGGGTGAAAGTTTAACTGAGGATTTATTTGGAATCTTGATTTGCTGTAGTTTATACTTAAGTATGAACTTCCTGGAGGCTAGTCAGAGAGCCTCCTATTTCTTTGCAAATCCTGGCCATGAGCCGAAATGTCACAAGTACATTCGTTGGTGTTTATTTTGACACTTTCTCTGTACCTTAACCAGGTGTTTTGCACAGGAAATTGCAGGATGTATGAAAGGAAGGATGACAAATATAGAGAGCAGCGTTTTCCAGTCCGGTCCTCGGGGACCCACTGACAATTCCCAGTAGTGGGCTGGTCTGTGGACTGTCTGGCAGGGAGCTCAGAGAAAGAAAAAACGTGGACTGGCTATGGGTCCCTGAGGACTTGATTGGGAAACACAGATGGAGAGATAGGGAGTTTGTCTGACTGTAGTCTCAGGAAGTGGTTTCCAAGTCTCTGAATCACATTCTGAAGAAAACAGACACACAGAGTGATGATTTTCATGCTGACACAGTCCAATACTGAAGGGCAAAATGGCTGACCAGGCACTGGACTACTGCTCAGAGTTAAAAACCTTAATATGGGATGGAATTTAAATTCAAACATGTCTCTATGTGCTAATGGCCACTAGCACTCTGAGTCAGCCCTTTTGAGGCCTCTAGTGGAGAAACAGCGATACTACAAGTTACCACTGAGATGAAAGAACTACTTCCAAAATCCCGTGCTTTAAAAACTTAAATAAATAACATCTACACAGAAAACTCAATTTTTGTAGTGACCAATACAATCTGAATAGCAGTTGAAAGCCAACGCAACTCTCCTGTAACTGTTATTGTCACATTAAAAAACAATTACTTATTTTTCATAAAATAATAAGTATTGTAGGTGGCTTCTCATCTCAGTCATTTCTGTATTTTTTGTACTGTCCACATTCATTGAAAGGTAAGATGACATTGCCAAGTCTCAGCATAGATCTGGAACACAGCAGACACATACCGTAATTATTTACATTCCTATCCTAGTGGTTTTGCAGATGCTCATGTTGGATTCCGACAGGGCTTCTATGGGAGTTCCAGCAGGCCATGCTCCTCAAAAGCATTCTGGGTCCTGGAGTACACTTCCCCCAACGCCCGGGCCACCCTGTCCAGGACAAGCCCTGCCTCCTGCTGGCTGTGCACACACACCAACTGCAGCATCGCCTCCCGGTCAGGCATGGCCATGAAGGCCAGCTCAGCCGCGCGCTGGGCGATCCAGGAGTGGTGGTGGGCGAGGGTGAGTTGATAGGCCTCCCGGCACAGGTCTGACGGGTTTGGCAGCTCACCGCTGGCATCTGGGCCCTCACCCACCTTCTGGAGGAAGAGCTGGAGCCACAGCAGGGCGCGGTGGAGTCTGAGCAAGGTGCGGCAGCCAGAAGGAGTCTGAGTGTGGAAGTTAACCAGGCCACGGCTCAGCTCTGCCCCAATCATGGAGCGTACGGATCGGTAGGAGTTCCCTTCGGCCTCTAAGCGTCGCCCATTCTCTCCCTCGCTTCGCATCTGTGCATCTTGCTGAGCTAGCTCGCGGATTATCGTGACTTTTTTCCGAACCTGCTGAGAGATGAAGGATACCACAGTACCCAAAGACTCCATGAACCTGAGGTCAGGGAGAGGAGGATGGTGGTCAGTATGGTCATTCAGATGTATTTAGTGGAGTGCATCGTCTCTCTCCTTTAGTGTCATGAACTTCTAGGGCATTTGGGGCCTTACTTGATGAGCTCTTCCCAGCAGGACAGGTAGGGCTGCAGCAGGATGTCTGAGTCGGGGCTAAGTGTTGCACCCAGGTGGATCAGTAGCCGTGAGACCTGGAATATCTGACCAGGACATTCTCTCACCAGGTCATCGCTGAGTCCGCTGTTGGCATCCTGAGGGAGGTCAGACTAAGCAAAATGTGATAATAATAATAATAAATTATACATTTTATTTAAAGGTGCCTTTCAAACACATTGTATTAATTTAGCAGGTGCTTTTATCCAAAGCGGTGTATGTTTTTTGAGAAAGCAGGGTACGATAATCCCTGGGTAAGTGGGGCCTAACGGCTTTGCTGAGGGCCCAGCACTCTGCTGATGCTGGGATTTGAATCAGCGACCTTCGGATCAATTCAAATTCAATTCAAATCACAAATACAGACTCCTATCTCACTGAGTCATACACCACACCCAATAGAGTTGCCTAGCTTCCTGATTATCCAGCACAGAGGTGGAAAGTTCAGGTCCAGAAAGTACAAATCCGGACCAAGGTTTTGTTTCAACCAACCAGTTGAGTATTCTGTGACTGTGATTATTTTATGCTTAACTGGTTGGTTGAAATAAAACCTTGGTCTGGATTTGTACTTTCTGGACCTGAACTTTCCACCTCTGTCTGTAATGGATTACTTTTGTGAGTAACGTCTCCAGCACTGGCAGTGTCAAGGTGAGCCTGCAGCCTGTCGTAGACGCCGTGCATCATGGGCAGTTTGAAGGCGTCACTTAAGTTAACAGCATGTTTTAGTGCTTTGGAGGAACCCCGCACAAGTGCAAGGTGAATATGGAAAAGCTACAGCACACTCTCCTCTTCTCCCATTCATCTTTCCCTCCCCTGTCAGTGTTGGGCTTCTTCCTCCCCGTCTTTGGCCCAGATTCCCCACGCCGCGGTGCTTCCTCACCCTCACCACTTCGTCTGGAGTGAGGCCCCTCAGACAGGGACCCCTCGGCGACACACAGTCTGCAGCTTCTGCTGAAGAGGAAATCAGAGCTTTTCAGATACATCATTTCACCCTTCCCGTCCTGGGATAGTTGCTATACCTGTTGGGTAACTGCAGAGGTGAATCAATCATCGTAGGAGCAAAGGTCAACATCTGTTATGCAAAAGGTTAAGTATTTACAGGTATGCGGTTAGAAACATTTTTATCTCTGTTGGTTTATTGTAAAGGGAATGACAAGCACTATGACATCAGAAAATGTGCCCTTTGGAGTGATTGTGGAGCGATAATGGCCGAGTGAGCTTTCCCACACACACAAATAATCTCGCAATGAGTCGGACATGCTGATGTATATCTGTGACACACACACACAGATTGTGGACCTGCTGTTTAATCAGGAAAAGGCACATGGGTGGCGGAGATATCATGCTGCTCCATTACCCTCTAACAGGGGCTCTCTTCATCCCCCCAATAAACAGACAGACTGTTGCATATAAAATGATTAAGTTGTGTCCCTCCCCCAATATCAACCTCTCTCCTACGCCATTGGCCCCCTAAACATTACGAGGAAGGCTCATTCAGAAGGTTTTTCTTTATTGAAAAAAGATTCTCAATTACAAAGGAGTCAGTTATTCAAACAGGCTGCTTATTTAGAAAGCATACATGATAAGTATTTAAAAGGATACTCATTTGCAAAGAATACCAATTAGTCATTTTAAAAATGGTACTTCCAAAGGTAATTGATACTTATCAGAGTTGTGTAGTTCAGGTCCAGAGAGTGAAAGTCCAGACCAAGATTTTGTTTCAACCAACCAGTTGAGTATAAAGAGTCACAGTCACAGAGTACTCAACTGGGTGGTTGAAACAAATTCCTGGTCTGGACTTTTTTTCTCTGGACTTGAATTACCCAACTCTGATACTTATTCACAAAGCACACTAACCGACCAAGGGTATGAATTTCTGAAGGCTACTCATGATAGAAGCCTACTTACGGAGCCATGAGGTGCTGATGTAGAATGTAACAGCCAAGATGACTGTGAGGAGAAAATAATGTCTTTTAAAGCGACTTCCCAGAGATGAAGCGCCTCTCATTCCCATTCCTGGTGCAGTGTCCACACGTCCCGCCTCCTCAGTGCAGTCCCAGCCCCTCCAGGCCCAACTTCATCATCCTCGCTTTAGCTCCATTCCCCAATCATCAGTCTCTCCGATCTCTTCTTCTTCGCTGTGGATTTTTACTTTCATGCGGCTCACGAAAGCCGCACCTAGATTTTTTATCTGTATATCTGACCTCTGAGTTATTGATTCTGCTCTCTGCCAGCTTTTCTCTCCGCCCCTCTTCACGTCGTTGTCTGGTCATGATCTCTTCATTTGGTGTCTCCATAAAAGTGGTTCAGAACCCCCTCCCCCACTCTGAAACCATATTTGCAGCTGTCATAGGTAAGGCAACCAATCAAAGTTAGCAGCTTGTTATTAATACCATCCTCAACGTGTCCGCGAGGTCAACGGATTTCGTATTTTCAGTGAGACCTTAAGGTTGCATCTGCTCTGCCATAGCTTTACGCGACATAATCAGATTTGAGACAAAAATAATGAAAGTCTAATGAAAGTCATAATACTTAAACACAACCTTGATGAATATAATACTTTGATTTATGTAACTAATTTTTCTTGTGGATCATGTGAAAATTAACAGAATGCAGACTAAACAATTACGTGTTTTGCAAATCCTTTTTAGAGATTAAGGATTGCTGTATTTTGTAATCTTACATTAAAACGTTTTGTAAAAGTTTATGAAAAGAATGAGACAACTTGAATGGGACATAGCTGGGAATAAATTTTGTTTCTTCATCATATATAATGAGCGTATACTGAATAATGTAAATTCATTTTGCGAAAATGGTCAGGCCAACATCCCTATTAAAAAGGTATTTTCTCTCTCTGCCTTGTGTAATGGATCTGCTGAGTATCCGGAGGACTGAAGCCTCAGTTTATCAGTGTCAGACAGCCTGCACTCTGGACGCAGCGCAAAGGACGTAATCTTATCGCACACATATGTAGACGCATGTGAACTTTAAGGGGACGCCCCACGCCCACCCCTACAGCAGCATCCATTTGGCCTTTGATGACACGTGGATTCCTTTTAGCCTTGGCTCACCTTTTCCCAGGTATCCCTGCAGCCCAGCGTTAGCTGTAGTGGGCAGGAAGGTCAAGCTGGGAGGCCGTTCCTAAGCGCGATGCATCCCATGACGAGGCTCAGATTCCAAGTCCAGCTAATTAAAACCTTCTGCCAAAAGGCCCGATCTTCAGCAACGTTTGACCAGCGCTGCACTGAGTCTGTGTTGCTGGGGCTAGGCCGGCCCCCATCCCCCTGCCAGAGAGCATCCTGGGAGGGCTACTGCAGGACACATGGCTGGGCTGGTTACATGCGCTGGTAACCGTACACCAATTTGTTTGCCGAATTGTACATCCCTCAGAAGTGCAGCAGTACAACCCACAAGTGGTGTAACTTTCAGTTGCCATGACAACAGCTTCAACAAAATGATGGAAATTACAAACAAAACTATTTTTGAGAGTTACAAATCTTTCGATGACATTTTTATTGATGACAGGAGTGTATTTCAGTTAGCAACATGCTGCTCCTCAAATTCAACCAGATCCAAGGCAACGAAAACATGTGAAACATCCATTGGTAAATTTACACCCTCTGGACTGAAAGCATAACTGTGGCAACAAAATTAAGAAATTCTATTACAAGAAGACTGATAAACTCAGCAACAGCAGCAGGAATCACTGGCTTAAAATAGAAATATTAACAAGTTAGCTTATTCTGGCATCCCATTGGCTAATACTTGGCCGCCTCCCCCTCCTGCCCTGCCATTTGTGGAGGAGTGAGGGTGGGATTGGCAACAGGGCTTGAGGCATGGACCTGGCTTTGAGTCTGGGGGGTAAAAAGAGACAGACAGGAACAGGAAATGGTGTGATACTCTATTAGCATCACTGCATCTCTGCCTGACCAGCAGAAAACTCCAGCTTGCATATTAACAAGTTCATTTTTTCTGTCCACTACTACCATGAGGGAGCAATTCCTGAAGGACTTTGCCCCTCCGCCCTGATTTCTACTCCATTCCCCCTAGTGGCAGCTACTGTACCGTTCTTCCTCTGCCAGAAAACACCGTGGTCAAGCCTCTCTGGGGTTTGACGTGTCTGAGGGGGTGAGACTGCTTCAGCTCTCGAAGGAGCTCTGGACTGCTGAGAGAGAGTGCTCCTGAAGGGTGAGGGGAGAAAGAGAGAGTGTGAGAGAGTGAGTGAGAGAGAGGTGAATGTCACAAGGCACCCAAAGAGAGGGTTTGGAACATATAGATACTGGAAATGATGATGTAAAGGCCATGTGATCTCAAGGTGAAGCCACTGTCTTTGGCTGGGTGATGAAACTTCACTGGGAAAAGCTTCTCATTCTATACAGAGTACTGTGACGTCCATAATTCTCTGAGGAGTGATGCTCACATGGGATGGGATGGGCACAATCCCTACTGACATTCACACGCCACAGAAGGAGACAAGGCTAATACACCGCAACAGTAAACAGCTGAGGGAGAATACAGAAGGTGGGTTTAGACCCACAGTTAAGAGGTCAAGGACCTCCTCTTTCCAGGGAATTACAGCTCTCTCTCTGGTCAAAGGTAACAAAGAATTCCCACACAGAATGTGCCGCATGGCGTGGAGACAGGACTGCTGGATTCATGGAAGCAATCAGGGACTCACCTCCTGACACAGGGGACAGGGGCTGGAGGGGCGAGGCCCCGTTTCCAGGGGAAACCGTCACCATGGAGATGGGAGATGTTGGCGTGCTGGGGCGCTGGGCTGACTCCTCCGGTGGGACATGGCGGGTGACCCTTTGCTGCAGCTCTGCCAGCAGCTGGGGACTCCCCAGGGAGAGGGACACTGCGGGGGACAGCGGAGTACAGACAGAAGCAGGTCCTCAGCACCAGAGTCATGGCTGTGACCCATCTGATGTCAATGCCAGTGTGTCACTCTGACCCTTGGCCTTTTCCAGTGACACACAGTATGTTGCCAGACAATAACAACAATTATAATACTTATTATTATTATCTTTATTATTATTACTATTATTAGAGGTCCAAGCAGTGAAACAGCTGGATCCATATTATTATTATTCATAAATTAAGTAAAATTTGTGGCTTACAAAAAAGACTTAAGCAATAAACAATTGTAAAAGATTATATAATTATATTTAAGTAAAAATATACGACTTTAAAGTTCAAAACCTGCCATCTCCTTTTGTGAAGAAAACCATTATCTAGGTGTAGTCATTCATATCAGAGTCTCCTTTGGTCTTAAGTTTTCAATCATCCCACTTAGCTGCCTTGTATCATGACTAAAGACTGTAACTTGTCTTCATATGGCTGGGAATCGCTGCGTACCCTTTCCCAAGCTCATTTTGGAGCAGAAAGATCTATGTTGAAGTACTGAGTGTTACACATGGGCCATAAAGCAACAATGTAACCAAACAGAAACAATGTACCCATCGATCTTGTGGGAGTGTCATCTGGAGAGAGGCCATTTTGCTGGGGAGACGCTGGAGAGACAGGGGATCTCTTGAGATTCTCCTCCAGGTCCTTCTTCAGCAAGTTCAGCTGTGGGGGATGGCCAGTAAGCTCCATGGGTCCAGTATGGCTCTGATTCATATCTGGAGACAACTGCAGAAAAATACCGGGCACAAGGCAGTGAGGCAAGAAGGCTTTCAGAATTAGAAATACACTTGTGTTACTAACTTATGTTCAGACAGCAGGTGGCGTAGTGGTAAAAGGACACAGACATAAAACCTGAAAGGTTAGGTCCTACAACTGTTTAAGTATTTAACTACAGCTTCAAAATAAAATGTCCACATATATTAAGGGGTAAAATTAAAGGTTGCTTAGATACTGCAACTGGTTAAGCAATTTAATTAGTTCAACCAAATATACAGCTATTTTGTGTGAGAGCTAGTTTGTTTGGTACAAATACACTAAGAGAGCAGTAACTTCATGGCAAGGTGTAATGAAGCAAGCGATAAGGAACCACTTAGTCTTAGAGAACTGGCTCAAATGGTGGTAAATATTAGACTCTATACTTAGCTTTCACTGAAAAGTCATTTTTTGCTGTTTAGCCCCTGGGCTGTGCGGCAAAGGAGCTACACATTCCCGAAGGCTGCTTTGGATCACCAAGATCAGGGTGCATCCTGATCCTGACTTATCTTTCAGGACCCAGCTTCTAAGAGGCCATGGTTTCGGTGCTGGGGGGGACCTGGGGGGACTGGCTCAAATGGGCTCGAATCTACCCCCCCACCCCCCTTCCTGTACCTCATTCCTCTCCATGGCAGGCGGTATCCGACCAGCGATGAGGGTTGATGGAAAAAGGCAAATGCCAGTGAGGGTGGTGTTTGGCTCGTGGCTCAGACGCAGTGCCTGTAACTGAAGGTGACTGGTTCAAATCCCCAAGGCGGCAGAATGATTTCACCTTTGTGACCTTTTGCAAGGCCCTTAATTCCCAGTTGCTCCAGGGACTGGCCGACCCTGCTCTCTCAAAATGCACATCACTCTGCATGAAGGTGTTCGCTAAATAAATAAAATATAAATAAACAACCTTCCTCATTTGATGTATAAATATGACTCTAAAGACTCCCATTACAAATCATGTGGAAATATTTTTATATATCCACCTTAAAAACCACTTATCATGGCCAGGGTCGGGGGGTTCATCTCATAGGACACAAAGCTAGGGTTCACCCTGAACGGGAAGCCAGTCCGTCACAGAGCCCATACACTCTTACTGTTTTAAAGGTGCCATTCAGTCAAACTACGTGTCTTTGGACAGTAGGAAGAAACCAGAGTACGCACAGGATCTCAACATTGCACAACTCCACACACACACACAGAACACACAAACCCCGGAGATGTGAAGCAGCCCCGCTACCCACTGAGCCACTGTGCCACATTCAGTAATTTTAGTAACCATAAATTGTCATTAAATTTATTTTAGTCGTTCTAAACTAGTACTGAGACCTCATTTACTGCTAAACACTCCTAAGACATGTCACTCACATATTAAGGGTCGGTTTGTAGTCAAGTTAATGTTTCTTGATTTCAATTTGTATTTAAAGTACCTTAACCCTGAAGATAACTGAATATTCGTACGTGAGGTTTAATTTCATCCCGTTTTAAGTTGTAGCAATAGCCACTGCTAGCAGTGTCTTTCACTGGCTGTCAGTCAGATATACTGCAATGGTTAATTACTACCATACAAGCGAAGAGAGATAATTATATTGTAAAAACCAGTTCCTCAAGTACACAAATATCCTAGACACATAAATTACAACTGCAAAAAAAAAAATTAAATCACTGCACTATGTTAAAGGCTAAGCGACACATAATATTAATACATACTCAAATAGGTGTTCATGTGAAATTTTAATGTGTCTGTTTCCAGTTCAAGCACAGAAAATGAAATAAACTCCATTGCTACAACACATTATGATTCATAGTATTTGTTATTGGCATTTTTCACTCATTAATACTGCCCTGCATTGGAAAAGCAGATGGAAGATGGATGGACTTGCATTACTCATTTACAATATAAGCAACTATATTACGCGAAATACATCCGGGGTACCCGAAATTAAATGCATACACTATTAGGGAATAATCGACTTACCAAATACTACTCCACGCACACGCCCCGTTTGCTCCCGTGACCCAGGCAAACGAGGGTTGGGCTGACCCGTCGGCCCCTTTCACTAACCAAGACGCGGAAACTTTATAGACCACAGAAACGCGAGGACTGTGTATCCGATCACGGATAAACCATATTATAGAAGAATCAGCAAAACAGTAGCGACCATAGCCTATATCATATCCTTCATTTATTAGCCTAGATGTCGCTTTTCTTCTAGACTCTGTCAAGTCATCCTTCTCCCACAACATCAAGTTACAGCGGCAGTCTAAATTAATGATTGACATCCTTTTAATGACTCACAAAGTCCATTGGTAGTTGCTGTTCTGGGGGATAATTTGTGACATAAAAAGCTTTATAAGCGTTTTCATCAACCATCCAAATAAATCTATTCCATTATTTCTTACGGCACGTTTACTAGTTAAAATTAATAGCTATAGTATGTTATATAACACCTCTGTCCTCGCTGAATGGTAGTCACAAGTCATGGGAGAAAAAAATGATATGCATTTATTTTTACGCAGAACATTTTTGAAAAGTAGCCTAATTTTCTGATGCTGATTACAGAACGTTCACCGTGTACATGTTAACTAGTCGGAATGTAGTTTCGTTTCTTATTTATTTTACTTAGTACATGGGCATGTTTTTTTTTTTTTAGTTCACTTGGTAATAAAGGCAATGCCGATTATAAGAAATTGAATACATGCTGTGGCCTTCGGCTAGCAAAGCTGAACCGGTAGCAGGCATTCACTAAAAGCTCGAGGCAAGTATTATAACGTTGTAAACCCAAAGCTGGGCGCCATGGTGGTTCTGCAGGCCTGGGGAGCCTCTGCTGTGTGTGAGTACAGTTTGCATGTTCTCCCTGTCATCCGATTCCCCCCCAACAATCCTTTTATTTAGGCTAATCGCTGTCTCTGAATTGTCCATGGAGCACGATTGTGTTTTGTGCCCCGCGATGTGCCAGCATCCCATCCTGGCATCACTCCAGCCCTGTGCTGTATGGGATAGTCTCCAATTTACCGATTATGTTAAAGCCTGTCCCAGTAACAGAGGGGCAGGATGCATCATAGACTGGCCCCCGTCCATCGCAGGGCACTGACGCACAATTACCTAAACGGCATGGACTGCCCATCCAAAGCCACAGGCAAATCAGCCTCGAATGTGTGAGGCCCAGCTAAATACAACTTTAAAGTAAGCCGATTTATATGTGTCCCCTGAAATTAATATCACAGCATTGTATTTCAGTTCATATTGTGATACTTTAATCGGTTCATCAAACAATATATTACACGACTTAATTATACTGAACTTGGCTTAGCCTATACCCTGAATATGCGCTTTGCTTGAGGGCTCAAATGAACATTTTCCTAGGAGAACCAGATGTGCTATTGTTTATTTATCAAGACTCATTCGTTTAGTACTGTTCCGTGTTAATTGGTTTTAAAAACCAAAATGGACAGCAGCTCTTGTAACCCTTTAGTTTTGCTACAGCTTCTCGGTTCATGCCAACAGATGTCACTATAGTCTTTAGATCGTTAATTCCCAAAATGATGATAATGGGCGTATTATATCGACCCTGCATTAAGATAAGTAATGCAGAGCTCAAGCGGGAATTTTTAATTACTCATTAAAGTACAAGAATTCTATATCTCTGTAAAATGACGGTTTTATCAATATCTAAGTAAACTTTTTTGTATAGAAAGCTAAACACACTCTGATCTGATTTTGACATAGTTGCTGTACGAGTACTACCAAGTTTTATTCATTCGTGTTATTTTGTACACTTTTATATTTAGGGTTGGCGTACATGTAAACGGAATATACTTTTCCTGCTGTTGCAGGGATGCAAGCACACGGAGGGCCGACATGTAGAGGCAACTTTGCAAACTAATCACACTAAATCCATATCTGTTTTTGCAGTTGTCAAACAGGTCACCGAACAATTCTTCGTGTCTGTCGAGCTTCTGCATTAGTTAAAAGCGGAATTATCCAGTTTAAGAGATTAGGATCCACAGAACTATGCGTTCGATAAATCCTGCGAAAGCGTGTAAATCCAACCACCCCCTTAGGCAATCACACAACATATCAATGCGGCGCCGCAGAACTTAAAACAATCTTACTGGGCGAGTTCTGCAGCTAGGACGCGCTTCTATGTTGTTTAGCATGGTTAAAAAAAAAAAAAAGAGTTGCCGATCCTAAAATGATTTGTATGACGTTCAACACCGGGGGTGGAACTTCCGGACTTGGGAAAATTGTCATCAGTTAGCTAAAGTAAAATAAACAAGTAGATGGTTAGATGTAAGTCTATGTGACCCCCCCACCTTAGTTCAGCAGTACAAATATTAGCAAAGAAGGGATCGACCCCGCGAGGACGGAAAAGGGAGCAAAACTAGGGGAACGGGCTCAGCATCAACTGAAACATGAAGCGCGTCTTTCTCAAGCCTGATGCCAGTTAGCACGCTGTGTATAGGTAGTTAACTGGGAGAAACATTTTTTTTTTTGCAAATTGGGTGTGGGGTAAAGGTACTATTTAGAGACAAGCCCTAAAGTAGCAAGGCGACACATGCGGAATATTCTACGGGATCTCGTCGGTTGTTCGCGTCAAGCTCAGCGTGGACAACTTTTTGGAAATTGCACGCCTTTAAAGCTCTGTCCGGAGCTTGGATGAGCGGAGCTGCGGAACACTAATGCGGCTGGAAAGCTCACGGTAGCCCGGCGGGATGCACGCGTCTCCCTCGGCGTGACAGCGATCGAGCCCGTCCCGGAGCCTCGCAGCTCCCAGGCACGATCTTTAAATGTCCTGCTGCTAGCTGGCTCGGCTAAGCCCCACTAGTCGAGGCCCACTTCGGTGCAAGCCGCGGAATTACTTACACTTTACATCTTCTGCGGCCAGAGGTTGGACATTTCGGCACGTTTCACACGGTATCCCACTTCAAGACGGTTGGGTATATTTAGACTGCAGAGTTGTGCATGATTGCAATATACTGCTATAGTTAAATGATCGGTCGTAAGCAGAAGTCCTAAATAAGGCTTTTATGCTCCTTTAAAATTAAAAAGCTAGTTGGACAGTAGTATGTACGCAGATGTCGTAGATGATTTTTAAACGATGCCGAGGCCGTTTTAAGTACAATACGCTATATATATATTTTTTTTTTGTGGACTTTTTTTTTAAAAAGTACGTGTTTACATTCTTGGTGTGTTTGGTTTATGCTGCGTCCTGTTATAATTACATTTACAGTGAAATTACCTATGGGACAGGGATGGGGCACGAACTGAGGAAGTACGCGTTAACAAGGGGAAATAAGTCATTTTTGTTTGTTTTTGGGTAATACAGGGTAAATGTGGAGCTGTAAGTGATGTGTTCGAGCATTTCCAGGTAGTTAAAATCCAGTATTTGCCAAACAGGTCCTGTCATGCGCTGTCGAGTGTTTTTTTTTCCATTTACAGTACAGGACGGTGGGCAATGGAGCATTGAGCCGCTGCTGCCAGCCAGGCGCCTATATACCGCAAAAAGCGTGCGCAGTGTACTGTAGAGGTCATTTCCAAATGGAAGAACGCAACTGTTGTTGAAATTTGAAAAATCGACTTTGTTTACTATTCACCAGGTTAAATTACTGTGTCATAAGAGGTCATATCGCTTATTATTATTATTGAAGAACAAAATAGATTGTTTCTGGCGGTTTGCCTGTGCGTAAAATTTACACCGTATTATACGGTTTGGAGTTGCACTTTCTAACTCAGTGGTTTCACGTTCGATTAAATCAGACTTCCGACTTTAAACTGGTATCTAAAGTTGCCGTACGTGACATCTATAAATACCAGGCGATGTGTTTGTGCAAATGCACAGACCCTTAATCAGACATACTATTGCGTAATAGCTTGGCAGGTTCCTACCACGTTTTTAGAGGAGGAGCCTGGACACAGTCCAGTTTCTCGTATTTAACTAAGCGTATGTTTAAAGGGCTTGATATTTGTTTTGCAGACGTGTTTGTAATCCGTGTAGATTTTAAATAAAGTTTGACAGTTTTTCTTGAACACAATGGTGAAGTAAACCCAATTCGTGTTATGAAGTTTTTAGAAGTTGTACGAGGCACCTCTCACGGGCACTCTATTCCGTTTTGAGTAATATTAAAAATTGAAGTAGAAGCCGATACACATTGTATATTTTATCGGACTCCCAGCAGTAGTTTGTTTGTTTCTGACTTTGTGTTTACCTGCCATTTGGGAGATGGGACCTCACTGAGCATAAGAGGTATGCCGCTGCTTTAAGAATGTGAGCGCGAGCTTAACAGACAAGAAAAACGTGTGTGCCTTATGGGCTGGGAAACATGAGTGGCGGCAAGAAGAAGAGTGGCTTCCAGATCACCAGCGTCACCTTGGAATATGGCCAGGCATCCGGCGAGGCCTCACCCCCACCAGCGTCCATGGGAAAGGAGGCAGCCGGTGGGCCAAAGGGCGGGACTGGGACTGACAGGATCGCACGGCCCGATGATGCTGGGGACCACAAGCTTCCAGCCAGGTCTGGCAGCTTGGGCGTGGATGAAGTGGTCCGGGGGAAAGGTTCTGCCCCCAATGGCCCCACCCTGCTGGACGTGATCAGGATGGTGCAGCCACTCACCAGCTGCAGCCAGCCCAGCACCCCCGCGGCTGTGCGCCGGCAGATGGCGTCCCAGGACAGTGTGGGGGCCCAGTCCCCGCAGGCGTCCCGGTTCCGTGTGGTCAGGCTGGGCCACGGCCTTGGAGAACCATACCGTCGCGGCCGCTGGACCTGTGTGGACTTCCTGGAGCGGGAGGGTGGGGAGGAGCGCGGCTTGAGGCGCGTCATGGACAGCATGCGCCATGCCCACTCGCTGGAGTCGCTGGAGACTGTGGGGCTGGGCGGGGCAGAGGGGCCCGGGGGTGGGGCTTTGCTGAAGCCCTTGGGGCATGTGCGTGCCCTCCGTGCCGGTCACCTGGTGCACTCGCAGGGCACCACCCACCTGCGTGCGCCACACCTGGGGGGTGGGGCTGATGAGCTCCTGGCCAAGCCCCGCCCCTCGTCCAGTGGGCCACCGTCCCCTTCGTCCTCCTCGCCCTCCCCCTCTCGCAAGGAGCGCTTCAGCGTCAGGCTGGTGAACACAGGCTCGCTGCGGTCCTCCCTCTCTTCCCCCACCTCTCAGTCACCAGAGCCCCAAGTGTTCTCCCCGCCACGTTACCGGCATGCCCCCGCCCCTCTGCGGCTGGACATGGACGCGGGAGGGAAGGTGGGTGCCTCCATTGGGAGAGTATTGTATCATAAGCAGTATGCACTAATGGCTTCCAAACATTGATGAAATGTCATCCGAGGCTCATGTTGAGGGTTGGGGGGGATCATTTTCTCAGCCTGTTGAAGAGTGCCCTGGCACTAATTGCAAACTCTGTATTCCCTCAGCCTCTATTTCGAGAGACCCTCTCACAGCCCAGCTCCCCTGGCCCCTCCTCGTCGCGAGATGGCGCCTTCCAACAGAGCGCCAACCCCATGCCCACCCCCTCTGCCCTCAGCTTGGCGCAGTCTGTGTTTGGGGTTGGCGGGGCCTTCGACCTCAGCGACGACAGGTAGAATACCCTTCCTGTGGCTCTGCTAAGTGGATTCAAACTAGTTCGGGGGGGACTGTAAATACGAACCTGTGTTCAATCAGCCAAGGGTGGGTCTCTGGACCTGATTAGTATGGTAGCGCGATAGCAGTGCTGTGTGAAATGCTCAAAGTCAGCATCGGTGTGTGAAAAGGATAACTAGACAAACACCGGCTTTGGCAGCTGCCTGTCAGTAGCAGGACGGCGATGCCCGGCACGATGGAGCGGTTACGCGATGGCCCGTACCCCGTCTGCCAGCTGCTCCTGCCTGTGGTGTCGTTTCTCATCTGGCCCTGGAGATTTTTTTGAGAAACTGTCTCTTGAGTGTCATATTTTTTATAGACCTGTGGAGGGGGGACCAGTCAAAATACTTTTGCAGAGGAAAAACTTGTTTAAATTACTACCAGAAAAGGGGCGGTGG
>JAODLD010000002.1:26328241-26343452 GCA_026781065.1 Mormyrops boulengeri | reverse complement strand
CCCCCCCCCCCCCCCCCCCCCCCCCCCCCCCCCCCCCCCCCCCCCCCCCCCCCCCCCCGCCGACTCTGTGTGTCTGTATGTGAGGGCGTTTGGGCATTCGGGTGGGCGTGTTTATCAGCTTCGCTTCTACTTCCTGGTGCTGTGAACATGTGGCCGGTTGCATAAGCCCCACCTCGGCAGAATCCTGACGTGCGTATGCTGCTGGCGCTCCGCGGTCCGGCCTGCTGCCTGGGAAGCCCATGATGGGACGACTCAGTCTGCCCTTTATCTGCCTGTAGGAATGGGGACAGAAGCCGCAGCCCCCCCGGCGGCCTTGGTCTGGGAACAGGCCATACGCGGGGGATGTCCGTGCAGGTGTTTTGCTCCCCCGGCTAGCAGCCCTGCAGCTGTCGGTCACGTGTTCCCACAGATTTCGCTGAGCTGCCGCTCCAGGTCCGCGTGGCCGGAAGTGTCACTGCACCACGGGAATCCCAGGGGGCCGAGCACAGATAACTGGCCGTGCAATGAAGTGACACATCTAGGCTGTTTACTATGCTAATTAGGACATGTGGAGGTCGATGGCTTTCTCTAGGAGAGGTGAAACCCTCCCCTTCCTCCCCGGAAATGGCAGCTCCCCAGTTTTACTCAAAGCATCCAGCGGATTATTTACTTTTTAAACTCTCTCTCATTTCTCTTTTGGCAAAAAATAGCTCAAGTAGCCTGCCTGGGGGGCCTCGTCAGTCTAGGGACCCCAGAGAAGTTAATCCACTCCTTGCTCTCCAAACTCCCGGCTGTAGCCTTCAGGTTGCTATGGCAACTTGGATGTATTAGCAGTGTGGTTCCAGGATGGGTGATAAAGATGACTGTTGTCTCCCACTGTGGTCACTGCCACCGGATATGGCTCCTTTGGCCCATGTGCTCGCTGATGACCCTCTGCCGGCCACTTTGAGAGCATAGATCCAAAAAAGGGTCCAGAGACCAACTGCATCATTGCTGGGATTTTGGGGAGACACACAGCTGTATGTTGTTAAACTCAAGTCCTCAGCCATATTTGATTGGGGGTTTTACCCATGTACTGATCCACCCCTGAGGATGACCTCTGTCAGAATGGGGCCATTGAGTTCTGTATGGGTCATTTCTGTGTGTCGCATACAAGCAGGGAGGTGGGGAGTGTTCCCTTGGTGATTTGCTGAAGTGGTCCCCATCAAATCATGTGCACGTTATCCTCAGACTATGCCAACATCAATATTTATGGAAAGAAAGTTGTTAAGGGTAGCCCTCATTCACAGAAAGATTTTTCTTCCTTATCACAGAGGATTCTGGGAAAGGATGGTTTACCAACAAACAAATAAACCTTTGATCGCTTCATCTAAAATGGCTAACGGGCAGCCTCCTTCAGCATTGTTTTCTCTCTAGTTGTTTTTTCTGCTTGTCATCATGAGTAATTCCACAACACCCTGGGTATATAATTTGATTCATTCATTTACCATTGTGTTAACAGTCGTCTCATACCAAAATAATGGTTCGAAATGGGCAGGTTTATCAGGATGAATCATTACCAGCCCATGGAGGTGCAGAGCGCTGAATCAAGTTAGGTGAACGTAGTTCTGGGGAAAGCTTTAAAAACTAGGGATTGCCCACTGGCTTTTGGCTGTGGTTCAGTGTGGCTCAGTGGGTGTTGGTTAACAGATTGTTTCTGGACGGATCTCTCTGCAGCAGGCTGACTCTTGACCTCGCCCAACCCCGGCTCCCTCTGACCAAGCTGACCGAGGCATGAGGTTTTCACATAACGACACTGGATGTTTTAATTTTTCTGATGTGTTATCATACCTCGACTGTGTTAGGAATGGCGCTGTTGGACTTGAGTGGGCCGGGAAGCCTGGCTGAAATGTTCCCAGCTGAAAACAACAAGCGTGGAGGTGCAGGCATGTGTCCCCGGGTGGAGAGGGTGGGGGTGCTCTCAATGGTTTCATTTAGTGCGCACGGCCCTAAGGCCAGCTCAGCTGTGCCACATGGCTTTGCGTGGGCCAATGGTGACACACACAGTCACGGACACGCCCTCTCTCACGAGGGAGCCAGCAGGGACACACGCGTACATGCAGCCCTAGGGTGCCTTTGTCATATGCCCAGCCTGAGGGAAGGGTGTAGGATGATGAAGCGGAACTAGAAAGGGGACAGAAACGTCGACATGCAGGCATGAGACGCTTGAGAGGTTGGGGGGGGGGGGGATTTTTCTCATGGTCACTTGCTAAGAATGGGGCTGATAGTTACAGGATCATGGGCCAAGTATAAGCTCAGAAAAAAGAAGACCTTTGCTGCATTCAATTTTACTATTCAGGTACTGAGTTGTGGATCTTGACTGATCTGGGATCAGCATAGGAAAATAGGTGTAGAAGGGGACCGGGGAAATAGGTGCAGAGCATGCTGGGAGAAGGGTGGTTTGGGGGGGGGGCCCTGTGCTAAGAGAGGGTCTGTTCCCTGGGCACTGGGGGCAGCGCGTGGGTTGGGAATGTCGTCAGGCCTCCTATTGTCCGAGCCAGCGAGTGGGACTTGGCTAGTTGGCGTCGACCTATCAGAAAACAGGGCCCCTGTTCTGCCCTGATGTGGTGGGGGGGTGTATGGCTGTGTCTCCACTGACAGAGTGGAATACAGAGATGGGGGGGGGACACCGAGTTGTTGGAGATTGATGCAGCAACACGTGTGGCTAATTTCTCAACGGAGTGAAGATTCTGGTGAGAAGACCGGCTGGATTACAGCACTGCGGTTGGATTGTATCGGTAACGGATCGTTTTCATCCTGCCAGTTCCGATTATTCCTTTGCGCCGTGTCCGAGAGTGACCCTCAATATTCAAACCCCTTCAGTATTGCAGCGTTGCGTCAGTCAGTGCCGAATTGTTTTGGGGACTGGATGACCATTTCAGTCCTCATTACGGCTCCTCTGCAGATACTTTGTACAGTTTGGCCTCAGTGGTGCTTCTGTGGGATCGAGTCCAGGTGACCCGGCGTTGTCCTTGTGACTGAAACCCGTTTATATGGACCGGGCGGCTTGAACCGGAATGACCTGCATGCTGTCTGGAAGGCACATAGCGCATGAGCTCACGACTGTAAACATGCGCTGAAGACATTAATGCCGCACAGATCATAACGTTCCGGGCAGTGAGTGTTTCCGTACGGATCGACTTCCTCATACGCTGGATTAAAGACCAATAAAACTGGACCAGAACTGTCGCTGCTGTTTGGATCTCCACCCACACAAGGAGCTAGCAGATAGCAGAGCATCAGTAACCCAAAGGGCCTGTGATTTTTACCCTCCCACTATTTTCTCTCTCTCTCTCTACCCCTTTCTGTTTGCTGTACTTGATGTGATTCATTCACTTGCTCTAATTCTGGATCGGTACTCAGTGTCTTATGAGTTCTGTGGCTAGTGCTAAAGCCATGACAAATAAATAATCAAACAAAAATTGATTTATAATAAACTGCCAGCAAGGTGAGCTGTGGTGATTCAACATTTACTTTGTGAAATTGCCATTTGGAGAATCTTTGCGTCATCCCCCATGAAAAATGCCTCTGCTGTACAGAGTAAACAGGTTTATCAGGGTGGGGCTTGATACTCAATATAAAAAGTAGATATTTAATATAAAATTATGATTAGTATGTCTTAGTGTGATAGTCAAATATTCCATTAATATATGGTAATATTGTTTGAAATTCATAGATTTCATTGTTTTAGGGTAGCTGCTGTAGCTATTAGTATTTTTGGCTATTAGTGACAAAATGGATAAAAGTCTGATTGTGTTACTATGGCTATATACAGTGGTAGATTTCAAAGAGGACCTTGTGTAAGCTGATCATCCTGATAAGAGAAGGAGAAGTGTAGCCTGCAACTTCCTCAGCGAACATCCGTTTGAGAAACACTTTGCAGGCATGTTCGTCAGCGTGAAAAAGATCATATCGACATTCGAATCACGCCGGCAGGCTCAGACCCCATCCATCCGTTCCTCTTCTTCCCTTGCCCATAAAGACCCTACAGTCAACAGTCCTAAGTATGAGCTTGATTCAACTTTGACCCGTTGTATCTCCACTGGACATCTTCTTATGAAACCTTCTTCCTCCCCATCCATCTCTTCCTCACCTCTCTCCAGCTCATCCTCTGCCCCTTCCTCCCCCACCCTCAAACGAGCAGCGGGCTCTTCCCACTCTCCCTCTGCCATCCGACTCCCAACTCTGGCCCTCTGCTCCTCCCACCCTGACCAGTCTTCTCTTGGGGGCACCCTGGGGGTGCAGCCTGCACCATCTAGTTCCCCCTGCTCTCGACACCCCTCTTCTCCTTCACTCCATCTGGCTAGTGAGAAATCAAGCAATCGAGAGAAAAAGAAGGAGGGCCAGCCCCGAAGCAAAATCCGAGATTCATGGCCAAGCAGTCATGTGGAAGTCCGCCGCGATGGCCGGCAGAGGTGTGCCAAGATCGCGTACTGGGAACAAGGTGGCTCTGATTTTCCCGATAACATGGAACAGTGCTGCCTTACAAATTCCTCGGCTCGGCTGCCAGCAGGCTCTCATGGTGTTTCCCGTCAATCAGGGCCCCGTGTTCATCGTACTGCTGAGTTTTCTCAAACAAGAAGAGAACCAGCTCTGCTAACCTCAGGCCACTCCTGCAGGACTGGAAGTCCATCCAGACTCACGACTATCCCCCCTTCTAGGACCAGCCCTCATTCCGGGCCAATGGGATTGTGCCGACTGGAGAACCAGCTGGGAACTGACAGTCATGTCCTCCGGAAGGGTATCTGTACCTCGGCTCCCAAGCCTCTGGATTCACTGTTGCATCAACCCCCCCCAGCTCACCAGTCAAACTTGATTGCTGGGAGAGGCTATCCTATGGCTAACCTATGTGCTGGACCCATAGAACCAGATACCCTTCAGCCTCCTCATAGGTACGCGGTCACTCCTAGGCTGAATCACATGCAAGTACAATGTCATGCAACAGTTCAAAACGATCCACCCCCAAATGTAAAGACACAGACTCTGTGTGGTTCTGATTCTGAGATGAGTTCTTCTGCTTCTGCAAATGTTCAAGGATTCTTTCAAAACTCTAACCCCAAAATAGCTGGCAGTCAAACTCCTACCAAACTCAATTTTCCGAAGTCTCTCAACCCATTAGCATGTCCAACTCTGCCTGCTGGAGAATTGGTGGTGGCAGAAAAGGTCAAGATCACAGGTGTTCAAGACATTGTAGATGCAGACCCACCCAACACAACTGAAGTCTATGGCAGTATCAATATCGCACCAGAGGGAGCCTACAGCACTGCATCTACACTGAGCAGTGTTGATTCATCACAATGTAGCTCCGATCCTCAGAGGCTGGTCCAGGCCGACAACAGCGGAGGTACTCAAGCTCCAGGCCCTAACAAGAACAGTGTGAGTGGGGCAACTAGTGGCATCAACCAAGGACCACAGAGACACGAAGGAGCAGATGGCATGAATGAGTGCTGGGACAGTCAGGTCGCGAAGCACGGTCCACAGGCAGCAGTTTCCCACCACCCCTGCAAAACCAACCCCCTTGGCTCAGCCAAATCTGCCAACAAGGAGAATCCACTTTCCCCAGTCGGCCGGTCCCCTTCTGCACCCAAATGTGATCCAGTCGAGGCAGCCGCTTGCATGGCTGAAAGCAGACCTACGGATTCTGTCTCCCCCAGCAATGCATTGAGCCAGCAGAACACACGATGCTCCATGTTAGTGTGCCCAATGGCAACACTCGAACAGAAGGCTTTGACCCGGAACTCTGACAAGGCTTTTCTGTCCCTGCTGCTGTTTATTCATAGGTAACAAGGGGCCAAGGGGCAAGAAAGGGAAGGGGGGGGGGGGCATGAGTGTGTGAGAGTGGATAATGGTAGCCTTGGTGTGGTCAAGGGGGGGGTCCATTTGGTAGATGTTTTTCTGGGGCCCAGCTATGTCTTTGTGAGGTCCTGCCTGGGGCCAGCCACACACTGTCAGTTGCTTGTGTTGTCACTCTGGCAATCATGGAGACTTATTTCCATATTGTCAGGCCTGCTGTCTCAGGAGGACAACTGGGGAAGTGGGGGAAGGTCTGGGCAGGAGAGGGTCAGGTGGGAGGGGCCCAGATGAAGTAATTTTGACCTGTGTCTGTGAATTATGCATGCCGTTGTCAGGAAAATACCAAATAAGCGTGAAACACACTATGGCGGTAGCCTGACACTGGTGCATTACAGGTGATGTACGTGTAAGAGTGTGAGTGATGCTGGCAGAGGGTTTGGTGGGGGGCGGCATGTCTCCACCCCTTCACTGAAGTACTGGAACAGGTTATGCATTACTCGGTTGTATTTGGAGTTATGCTGTTAGCTTGGTCCTGCTGTGCTCACTGCGTCCTGTGATTCACAGGACTGGATTCTACAGGCAGGGCTAGGTTCCACTATTAACTGGAAACGAGTACCCTGGATGGGTTATTCGAGGAGAGGTGATGCACATGGTGTATTGCACAAATATTCCAGGAGTATGGCTCATTTTTGTATACGTGTTTCATGTTGGCTAATAAACCACAGCGTATGTCGGATGTCATAATTTTTTTGCATGCTGTAATTGTTACATTATTTGTGTGTGTTTGGTCGTAAACCTCCCTCTGCCCCCCCTCTGTGTCTTGTGTGTTTCAGCGGCTCTAGCAACAGCATGATTGCAATCGACAACAAGATCGAACAAGCCATGGTAAGACGGCGACTGTGCGTGTCTGTATGTACAGTTTATTCTTATATTTATCACTCTTGTACACCAGTGATGCGCTTTGGTATATAATGTATATAAACAATTTGAGCATATAGGCCTAGATATTGGTATATGTGCTCATATATACTCAGTAGCTCTGTATATATACTCACTGTGTCTGTCTGTTCCGAGTGTTTATAAACACGGCACCTACATGCTAATTCTGCGCAGGCACACACTCTGTCTTCTCCGAGTGTTTATAAACATGATACCTACATGCTAACCATGTTTATACACGCTGTCTCTGTATGCTCAGAGTGCTATTTACACCACACTGCGTCTGTATGCACAGACCATGCTGAGTAATGTAGAAACTGCTGACATCATCCCTTACATCTCTTAAAGATAGTTATTAAGACAAATGTGTGAAATATCGCAGTCTTCACACTAAAGCTGAGAAAACGGCAGACCCTGCACAGGCAGGGGTGTCATTTCACATGAATGTTTACAGCGGGGACATTTACACGTCTTGGTGTTTGTAGTGGGACTTGCATGAAGCTTGTCTTGGACAGTGCTGTTTATCAGTTTATTCTGAATGTCTCCTGAGACAATGATCATCAGAGCATTCTGCAAATAGGTCAGTAACTCTCAAACCCTTTCCCAGGGAACAGCTGTGCATGTAGGTCAGTGACTCTCAAACTCAGTCCAGGGGAATAGCTGTGCATGTAGGTTAGTAACCCTCAAACCTTGTCCCAGGCAACAGCTATCCATGTAGGACAAGACTCTCAAACTCCTTCCAAGGGAACAGCTGTTCATGTAGGTCAATGACTCTCAGACTTGGTCCCGGGGACCAGCTATCCATATAGGTCAGTGACTCTCAAATCTGGTCCCAGGGAACAACTATCCATGTAGGTCAGTGATCCTTTGATCCTTTTATTTGACTTATCGTACTTTCATTTGACTTATCGTATTGTACAACACAAATATTAGGCTTCCTGCACCACACTGATAGTGAAAATACTGTAACCTGAGGATATTTGGAGGTATGTTTGTGTTTGCAAGACAAGCTTTTAATGATTATGTTTTTTACCATAAATAGAACCAGTCATAGTTCAGTACTGTCAATTCTTATCATATATTTATCATATTAGTCTCTGAGCAATGGTACTAAATGATTGATTTATTTGAATTAAACTGAGCAAGATTTAAAATTATTTGAAGTTCACAAATGGGAAATATCTTCAATTTGCACAGCCGTATATATTATACTCTTTTAAAGGATCCGTAGCTTGTTTATAAACAATTTTAAAAAAGGTTATCATCTAACCGTCCTTAACAATTCCCAGCATGCACTATGGCCACCCAGGGTCAGTTTGAGAACACCTGACATGATTAGGGACTGGCACGGGTGTGGGCGTAGCTTGTCTGGCATGAGGGTGTGGCTTTAACGTAAGCATCTCTAAAGCCCACTCCATTTGTTGCTGCAGGACCTGGTGAAGACCCACCTGATGATGGCTGTGCGGGAGGAGGTGGAGGTGCTGAGGGAGCAGATCAAGGAGCTGACGGAACGCAACGCGCAGCTGGAGAGGGAGAACTATATCCTCCGGGCCCTTCAGGAGCGAGACTGAGGGAGCCGTGAGGGCAGGAGAGCGAGGGAAGCCTTTGTCCCCTAGACCCCGGGGAGAAGGAGGGAGAGAGAGAGTACCTTCCAGTAATGTCGACAATGCGTCCAGCTGATTGCCCGATTGGTTAGTCTTCTAGAGGATCATGGGAAACTGAAACACCAAGTCAGCCGAGATGCAGTGAGCTACAGAGGGAGAAATAAACAAGAAAGGAGATGAATGGAGGATGGACAGCAAGAGCAGGAGGTGGGCAGTGTGGATGACCATGGAGGGTGGGGGAGGGGAGCCGTCTGACTGGCAGCCTAGAGCACCAAGACCCTTGCAGTGGGGTACCCCTCTGTATCCTACCCACACACATACACACACACACACACACACACACACACACACACACACACACACACACATAGTGGTACACATGTAATCACATTATCAAATGTGCATGTTCACATGCAAAAATGCATACCAGGAGCATCACTAGAGATTTATGGAAAGTCTTAACGAAAGGCAGGGGTTCCATTTTAATGAAAATGAAAGAGGACACACAAATAAAATAGTGTGCATTTATTTGGAGGAGACTGAAGAACATTTTAGGGGGGGGTTAAAGCCCTCCTAAAACAGCCCCAGCGACACCCCTGATGCATACCATAAAACACACACACACCAGCACGGGGGGGGGGAGTATTAAACTCCGCGTAATACATGAGTACAGAAGCGCAGAAGTCTGTAACACACTAACACACAAACTCTGTATCTCGAAGGAAGCGTTCAGTTCTAATCATACAGAATAAAAATATGAAGCATCTTTGATAACTTTTAATGATGATTAACGCAGGTGGTGGTGATGATAAGGATTCTTTGCAGTGTAAAAATTCAAGCTGCTTTTTTGGCTAATTTATTGGTCTCCGTCTGCTAGGAGAGAAGGAGTCTGGTTGAGTTTTGTTTGTGGCTTTTAAGCTTTTGTTGCATGTTGAGGTCTTTGGTTTTGCATACTAGCTATTTTATTACACCTTTTTAGGTATCAATTAAACTTAAAAGGAAGGGCTGTTTTTTCGTTACTGAGGCACATGTTGGGACACTAATCGAGGCCCAGAAGGACCCCAGTGTTTTCTTTTCCTCCCACTATAGTCACTGTATTTTCATCAACCTGACTTTAGCGACCTGAAGAGAAGTCTCTCTGCCCTCGAAGAGGCCCCTGTTATTTGCACCACATTTTAACTTCACATTTATTTAAAATCTTAACATGCTGTGGAACCATCGAGATTCCAGTCAGCTGAGTCTTTACTGGGGATATTCAAAATTTTGTCTACAATTCCATAAATCTGTGACATGGTTTGTTTTTGCTTTTTTAACCATCTGCCTGGGAAACTGAATGTGTAATAATACACTGTGCCAGACAGTGATTGATTACATTGTGCCAAAGCTGTTTTTTTTCCCCCCTGAATACAGATATTAAAGGGGTGAGCGCAAATATTGTGTTTTCATGGTCTTAACATGTTGGCTCATTTGCCTGAGGTTTTGGATGGACTCACTCCTCTGAGGTTAGCTTCCACTAGAACAGGCCGGTCCCTTAACGGGATCGGGAATCAGCCTGAGTTGATATGTACATGAGGCGAAGACTGTTGCATTATCGAGGGACCTGCAGACCCCTGACTGTGTTAGTCTCCACAAAACTCCCTGGGTCTTGACTATCTTGAACACCATAACAGTTTTCCTTACAAAAAACATGCACACCAAGATAATTAACTTTAGTGGTACGAGTCCAGTACAGCAGGGCCATCATACTTGATTTAAAAGCAGCTCCAGCCATCTCTTCATTCAGTTTTGTTTTATTGTGAATAGGGCTTAAAGATTCTCCGAGACTGTTACATCAGAGGGTGTTTTTAATTCTTTTCTAGGACATTAGTATTTTAAAAACATCCTTTTCTAAAATGGGGTACAAAGTATTAATTGTTTGTAACTGTACAAATTGCAAAAGGAAAAATAGGGTTTAATAAATAACTTTTACTAAACGTTCTTTCCTGTCCTCCTTCTGGTCCCAGCAAATGCATTATGAAACGGTGATCTCTCCAGGGGGGTTGTTCCAGGAAACAGGATTTCATTGTTAGCTAACATAAGAGTTTAGGTAAGGAGCGTTACTATTGGACAATCATGACTTCTAGCTGAAGTTAACCCAGCTAACTGAGAAATCCTGCTTCGCGGATCACCGCCCCAGATCTACATACACCACTGTTTGCATTTTCATGCTGCGCTGCTGATGCGTGTAAGGAATTTTTGTTATGACACAGTAGGCCATTAAGAAATGTTGCACATGTAATCAATACACCACCAGCACACACTATAATTTCATTACATGCCGCACAGTTGATGTGTTCTCTACGCGATCATGCTAGTTTCATCCCGCGGTCCAAAGAAACACAAGTAAGGCGATTTGGCGCGTGATTTTGTTTCACAGCGATTTCAGAAGAGGGAGAAATGTTACAGGATATTTGTGGAGATATATTAGACGGAGCTGTGCCAGCTAATGCAAGGATATGATCGGAGATCTAATAAGGCAGTTATTGCACTACAGTCGGCTCCTGTAGTGCCGCATTACGCCGACCTGACCAGGTTTTGCTGTGGCCACTTGCATCACGCAGCGCCGCCTGCCTGGACCGGCTGATGCATGCAGATACTCAGAAGCCCCGAACTACATTTTCCTCACGACTATTCTGTGCTAAATGTGACGGGAAAACTACAACTCCAGCGATGCAACGGGGCCTGGGAGCCCGGCGCTTCCGCTGTCAGCTGTCATCCGCGCATTTCTAGCGGCGGTCCTCCGTGATTCAGGAGAGCAACGCAGAAACGCGTGGAGAAGCGGCACCTGCTCCACACCGGAGTGGAAAGCAAATAAAGCACAAAAAGCAATTGCTTCGAAGCATTTGCAGCCCAGTGAACCAGTTCTTTTTCATACCAGGATATATCTACTAAGAGCCCACGAAAGAGGAGATGATATGTTGACCCAGACCCGGGTAAATATATCGGCATCTTGCATGCAAGACGGGTACCTTAGTGGGCTATATTAATGCAGCGTCACAATTTATGCGGTTTATTCACGATTACAAATAAAACATGGCGTCAAAGGGGGTTAATTCTACTGCAATGTACATGTATTATAACCTGCTGTGTCAACATATGTGTTGCATACCCTAAAAAGCGTTCAGTTTACTCGCGGTATTTTTTTACTTCTTAACTGAACTCATAATTTAAAATGAAAATAAGATAAGAAAATAAGATAAAAAATTTAAATAAAACGGGATTAAATAATCAATCAACAAATTCCTAATAGATAAACGTGTGTTTTCTATTAATATTGTAGCCTAATTATTGGCATACCGGACTATTATAATAATATTACATTTTAATGACTGACTTTTTTCGTAATTTGGCCTATAACATTATAAAAGTTTGATTTAACACTTGAAGAATTCATATGTTCGTTATTTCTTATTTACGTGTGTTTGTTACTTCCCATATATACGGAAAATACTACATATAGGCCTAATTAAGAATGATGTTAGTCGCGTAACGTTGGTCAGGTTATCAATGTTATTTAATTCACAACTCGTATTTGTCAGTGTGAAACCCACAACCCACAGAATCCCCAAGCTGTGAAGTTTGACCCTTGAGTATTTAGGCAGACCTAAGGTGACATTTTCATCATGTCGCAAAACCCATGAAATCTGGTCACGTTTTGGTCACTCAGATCGCTGATTTGTGTTTTCTGTAGGGAGCTTTATGACCTCTGCCCTTGTTGAATTAGCTCTTAAGAGGGCAAAAGTGAGATGTGGTAATTAGTGTGTAATTGGTAGAAGGCCAGTACTAATGGAATAGGGAAAATGTGCTTTCCAGGGAGAATGTGATGCGTGTTTGTATGTGTGCATGATTGGCTGAGAAGTGATCTATGTGGTCTTTTTATTGTGACACCATAGTTAGCTTAGCAACTAGCTCGCCCTCTACCAGTGTTCACAGGCAGATAATGGGGCCAGAGGTTGGTTGCGGTGCTTAAAACATATAAGAAACCCACTTTTGTCCTTGTAGACGCATACATTTTAACACACACAGGTGCATTGTGGGAACAGCCTGGGGGAGTGTGTGACCTCATGCGGTTTGATTCGTCCTCTTAAATCGGTCAACGCCTACTGGCATGTAATCATCGTGCTGGTTGATGAGGATAATGCAGAGCGACAGGACAGGATGTGGGTCTTCGGGGCAGCCATCGTCCAGGACAGCTGGTTTCGGAAGGCCCCTTGTGGCCAGGCTGTGTGATTTAAGATTGCTGAGCTGTCCAGCTGAACTCAGCAATGCCTCCGACAGTCAATGCGGGTTCCAGTGCCTCAGCATCTGGCGTCTGCTGCAAACTCTCCAGTATGTCTGAACCCTGGTCAGCGGTAACGGGCCTGTTTGTCTGTGTGACGTCTCACTTCCTGTGATCCTCCCATGGGCACCTGCTTAACCCAACTCGGTGCTCTGTGTCACTCAAACGCTCCGTCATTCCCATCCCAGGACACATAACTCTGGCACAGACACATCACCGCACATAAACAGGCTGAAATGGCCTGCAGCCTACATGCTCTGCCGATGTCAGTGAGCGTGCAGAGTCTACACTGTTATTAGACTGAAGTCCATAGAGCTGTAGATTCACGGGCGATTTTGGATTTTTTTATGGTGGACGGGCATAAGAGGGGCCATAATTCATACAGATGGGTCAGCCTTATCATTAGCCAATGATATGTTTGAAATTGGTATGTGACAGGGAAAGGAGAGCTCTGGGAGCCAATCAACTTTCAGCTGGGGCCAGTGCCAATGTCGCCCCGCTCTTGTATACTCCCTTGTATAGATTGCTGGGAGGGAGGAAAAACAGGGACCGGCTGTCGCCCCTGAGGACCAAATTGGGAAATACTGGTCTAATCAACATTGACAGTCTCCTCGCTGATATCGCTGTCTTTTTCTGGCTTGTTAGATGCACAGACAGGCTATTTCAAAACATTACCCCTGTCCCCCACAAATCTTGATGACCTCACAGTGTCAGGTGACAAAGCATATAGACGAGATCATAAGAGGAACCAGTCATTAGCCACTCACACCTCTTGCATCAGCATTGTGCCGGGCAAGTTTCAAGTTATTCATTGTCATGTGCGTTCTGAGGAATACCATGAATGCCATTGTTGCAGGAAACCGAATAGTAGAGAGAGAGAAAGAATAAATGTACAATGGAGGAGAGGAGAGTTCGCTGTTAGGTCACATAATATCAAACATCAGGAAATCAGGCCAAATGTGTACTACGATGGACATTCTATTCTACTCTATAGTCTTGCTGTACATGAACAACGACAATAGATAATGTACAAGACCTCCAGTATCAGACTCTGTGATGTTTATGCCAAATGTTAAAACCACTTGATCCGTCATAGTTGCCTTCAAAGCGGTTTCTGGAAATCTATCCGGTGATTCTGCGGCGTGTCAGAGCGGCTCCCCTGTACCGTATGTTTTACGTTTAAGCCCTGAACCCATGTGTCCGTCTGCCTCTCTCTGCAGCTGCTGCTCAGACTGACCCATCCTAGCAGGGTTTGGACTGTGGATCCAGGCCCGTTCAGCTGACATTGTAGCGCGCACCGTGGTGAGTCTCTGTGCCTCTTCATCCTGTTTTCCTCTCTTTTAGTTTTAGTTTCCTCTCAGCGGTCAGACGCACCACCATCTAATAGCATAACAATATGCTGTTGTTATTATAGCTTTACCTTGAGGCATATTCCAGGTACACAACAATGTACAAAATTAACAACAAATAATAACAAAAATAATCAGAATAATGAAAACAAAGTGACTTTGACTGATTCTCATTTTGATTCCCGTAGTGTTTATATCAGCATCAATTTAGCATCACATTACTACACAACTTTACCTTGAATTTACATATTCATTCGAATTAACCCTATGCTCTGAAAATGTCATTAATGCCGCAGGTTGCACTACAGAGCCTAAATCCAACATCAATGATATGATGAAGGTCTCCATACTTTGTAGTGTCTGTGTGAGGCTCATTCAGATGCTACTTCACCTTTATCTTACTAGAATGTTCTTCTGCCAGAAGATCGTTTTCTTCGCAGGGTGCCAGGGTCAGCGGTACTGAAGGAGCAGTTTTCTCATGACAGTCTAGGTCGCTCTGGGTCAGTGGACGCGTGCACAAAGCGCCCTTGAGTGACACCACCTCCTGTTTCCCCAAGGGCTGTGGAGCTGGAATAGGAGGGAGGTGCACCGCAAAGAGAGGTGGAGAGAATGGAGAAGGAGCGGTGGAGGGAGATGGAGAAGGTGGGCTTCCAGCTGGTGAACCGTGGGGAGGAAGAGGAGATGGTGAGCACCACGCTCACTCTCCATCCTTCTTCCATCATGTTATCTGTCCTAATTTCTCTTCACAATCATCCAAATCCTTTTCCACCCCCATTTTTATATCCATTTGTTAGTAATCTATTAACTAACAATAATAGCTACAAACCATAACCCTCAAATAGTAATAATGAAAGATAATAAAATGTATGAATAGCGTAGCGTCCATCACCTGACATTTTGGAATTTTTGCTGAATGTAGTATATGAACTGGGTACTGTTATTACTGTCTCGTCTATACTGAGGATTCCAAGATACTGCTCACTTTGCATACTATATTTCACTTATTACATAGTTAACAGATATGCAATTTTGTCCACACCCACTGTCTCTGGCCCTTTGCTGTATACTCTATAGTACTGATCTGTGCAGGATGTCTCTGGCCCTGAGCTTTACACTCTATGGTACTGATCTGTGCAGGATGTCTCTGGCCCTGAGCTGTACAGTCTATGGTACTGATCTGTGCAGGATGT
>JAODLD010000002.1:26283532-26306291 GCA_026781065.1 Mormyrops boulengeri | reverse complement strand
CCCCCCCCCCCCCGCGCCCCCCCGCCCCGCCCCCCCCCCCCGCCCCGCCCCCGGCGCCCCCCCCCCCCCCCCCCCCCCGCCCGCCCCCCAGAAACACTTTCTTAGCTATCCGTGGGTGGAGAATGGCAAGCATGATAGCTTTTCAACATCATCATGTTGTGGGTTCGCATCCAAGAGGTGATTGGCCAAGATGAATGGTTCTACTCAGTATTGAAATGTCCAGCTGTTCATGGCGTCAGTCGTCTGGCCATCCGGGAAGCTGGTTAATAACGATGATGAAATCGAGCAGACGCTGGTCACACAGGGGTGCAAGAGGAAGTCTGCTAATTACTGGGGGGGCAATGTGTGTGTGTGTGTGTGTGTGTGTCATTCCTCCCTCCTTGTCACACAGGAGTCAATATCCCACGCTCTCAGAACCTCTACCGAGAACTTGTCAGCATTAGTGTGCCAGAGGATCAGCTGATCAGCCAGGCTCTCCACGATAGGCTGAAGCTGGTCCCGCCGGCCCCTTCCAACAAGGTCTGATCCGTCACACCCTGCACCAGGTCAATGAAGATATCTGATCACTTGGTGTCAATGTAAACACTGCAGGTTTTTGATTTCTGGGCTTCTCTTTGGCACGCAGTGCCAGGACAGTCCAGCAGAGGGCCCTGACTTCCTGGCCTTCTACAATCCTGGGGAACTCTACAGGGAGACACAACTCTTCCCAGGGGACGAGCTGAAGCTGCCGCGGCCCTGCCCCATACCGCGCCCTTCCCGCGCGACCTTTGACCTGTACCACAAGCACAGACAGTGGGAATCCTGATTTGTGGAGGCTGGCAGTGAACTGGATGAGCCGCTGGGTCGTTAAGGGCTGGGGTGTTTGTGTCTGAGTGAGCAAAGTGGACAGGGTGGGTGGCTGGGGGTCACAACGTCCCTCTTGGCCTAACTGGCACGGATCTGCACACAGCCCTCACTGACCTTGTGCCAGGCGTTGCCTGCACCCGCCCCCCGGCTGACGCAGACACCCGAATCCAACAGGGACTCCCCCAAGGTTCTCTGGTGCCTGGTTGACGCCGCTTTTGAGCTTGGATCCGAGCACCCACCACCGTGTTCCCCGCAGAGAACCTCCCCTGGACATATCGAGCTGGCAGCTCCCCAAGGGTCATGGTGCTGTCAGATGACAGTGACATCTGCCCTGAAGCTTCCGCTCTGCGTTTGTGAACATTATTTGTGAACATTATTTGTGAACATTATTTGTGAAATGTTTTATTTGCTGTCTCAAAATCAGCATGTGCATAAGTATTTAATAAATAAGTTTTTAGTTTTTGTTTTGAATTCACCACATTTTGTTGTAGCGTGTGTTACGCTACAAGTGTGTGTGTGTGTGCTGATTTCCCAGTTTATTCGCTCAATGTAGTTTTTTTTTTTTTTTTTTGTCAGGGTGGGGGGCCAAATTAAATGGCAGCAGTATCGGCATGTGATTAACATGCACGTCGCTGCCACAGCGACGCACGCAGACCCCTGAGCTGAGACACCACTGTGGGCAGCCCGACCGTATGTGGAATAACTCCGGTAATGTTATTAAGACCCTGGACTGGGCACCTCCCCTCCCCTCTGTGAGATCTCATTGATCCTGGGGGAGAGAGGCAGGCAGGGTGGGCGGGGCCTGAGCGATTGGAGCGAAGGCCAGTGTATGTGTTCATTCAGCCACTTCGGCTTCTCTGATCTGGAGGACAGGTGAGGGTTGATCTTAGATGACTTTCAGCGAAGCAGGAACACCTTAGACCTTCGGGAGCTCATGGAGAACAGGTAAGGGTATGACTTTGGTTTGTGTGGTTAACAGGTGTTCCAGTTGCCCCTATCTTTTCATACAAGTCCAGTCTGAAAGCGTCAGTGTTCCCCAGGGTGCTGTGTAATGTTGCAACTTTATATTCCTATTTTAATGGATTTTTAAAAATCTTTTATATGTGTGGTGTTTGATATTTTTTTGTTGTTGTTGCATTATGTTGCTTTGTGGTGAATTGTAAGCCAATCCCAACAGCATATTTTAGAAATCCTGGAATACCAACTGGATTTGCTATAAAGCACAATTTTTTCTACAACTGATATAAGAAAATGTGGTCAGTTGATTGTGCGCATTTGAATGTAGACTATATACATGAGATTTTATGGCGACTTGAGATTTCAAATAGTATTGGAACTCAAAATCTTGAGTTTCTGCTGTCCATGTTTGTTCAACCGTACATATGTTCGCCATAAACGAGTGAAGAAAAGCTGTTCATACACACTCACTGTCCTGATCCGTCTTCTTTGACTAAGCTTAAGTTCAAAAGGTGGTCAAACAGGAAATAATCTGTTAATAAGCAAAGTCCCTTAGTACAGCATTACATCTATCCACCCATCTTCCAATCGCTTTTCCTGGTGGTGGGGGGTGGTGCTGGAGCCTAGCACAAGCAGCACAGGGCAAAAGGATGGGTACACCCAGGATGGGATGATGGTCATGGCAACAGTGTTTCATGCCTTAAGAAAAGTATGTTACTGCAGCTGCCGTCCGTATTAATTACCTTTTTTGCCGAATGATTTTATGTGTGCAGTTACTAATAAAAACAGGTAATTAACGCAAGAGCTTGTGTTCTGTATTACAAGAACTTTTCCATTCAGGATTGGGGCAGTTTCCCTTATATCCCGGGACGTATCGGGTGTGTTGGGAATGTCCTGGACTGGATGCCGCTCTGCTGCGGGACATTGTGCCCTTTTAGGTTCACATGAGCGGCATTTAAAGCACAACGTAATTAGATCAGGGTCGTTTGAATTGCATGAATACGGCAAAAGGATTTTTTTTTCCATAGGAGGAAACTGGCTTCGCTGGAAATTGGTATCTATGTTGACCAAAACAAATTGAAACTGCAGAATTTTGATAGGAAATGAAAATCTCAGTAGCATCTTCTGCCTTTTTTAGGATTTCGGACTTTTTCCCGTTCCTTAAAATTAAACCCCAAAAAAACAATGCTTAACAATGAGAAATCATCAGTTTCATATTAATTTTCAGCCTGAGGGTATTTTATTTCCTTTACTAAACGCAAAGACTTATCTTCTAGCCCAGCTTGTTGTACATATGGATAAATAGCTGGCAATTTAAAATACATATAAACACAAATGTTTGTATTCTTCTTTTTTGTTTAGATTAATGATGTCGCTCCAGTATTGCCATCCTTTCAATCGTGCCATATTGTCTTCAGCTCAACGACGGACTGGTTCAACGAAAACAAGAGTTTGATTGGTCAGCTTCGGTCAGTTGATTCATCATCCTTGTGCTTGGGGACTCAGGCTGGGCTTCCTGATTTGACCCAGCAGGACCGTTTGGGATAGAGGCCTCTCCATCTAAATCCATTAAGCAGACACAGCATGTTATGGCTGATGTGCCATTGTTAAAGCAACCGTTCAAGCTGGTTACATCTAGATGTTATAGAAAACATCTATATTTGCAGATTGCCACATTCTCTGGTGTGGACAGAGTTTGGTTAGGATTGGTGCCCAATCACCAATAAGGAAGCAAGGGGAACCAGAGTGGGATGATGGACCCCGTAGTGGGTCTGAATGTATCAGTGTCAGGCTGCTGGGACGGCTGCGGAAATGACAGCGACAAGGACAGAGGCGGGCCGACAGACTTCACCGATCCCCAGGAACCCCTCTTCAGCTCTCCAGAACTGGTACTGGTGACGACGATATGCGTCCTGCTGTTGGTGGTGGGCCTGGTGGGCAACACACTGACCGTGCTGGTGGTGCGCCTCCGCCGGGACTTGCGAAGCACCACCTACCTATATCTGTGCAGCATGGCTTTCTCTGACATCATCATTCTGCTGCTGATGCCCATTGACCTCTACAAGGTAACTCCCTCTTACTGCACATGCCCATTGACCTCTACAAGGTAACTCCCTCTTACTGCACATGCCCATTGACCTCTACAAAGTAACTCCCTCTTACTGCACATGCCCATTGACCTCTACAAGGTAACTCCCATTGCCTGTGCCCCCAGTCTTGACAGATTTATTTACCTTTCTTCATTTTCCCTTGATCCTATGCTTATCCTGGATATTTTTCTCTAGTGATGATCTCTCATATTCTATACTTCTCTCTTTGCCCTTTTTAAGTGTAAAACCAATCCCATTAACTATAAACCTTGTCAATTTTCTTGATTTCCCACATTCGATCTACGCTTACTTACTCAGATTGCTCCATCTTTTCTCCATTTTTCCCTTTTCCCACATGATCTCTCCATCTCTACCTTCCACTCCTCACCCTGCTGGCTCCCAGCTGTGGAACTTCCAGCCCTGGCTACTGGGCGATGTGATCTGCAAGCTGTCGCAGTTCCTCAGTGAGGGCTGCACCTTCGCCAGTATCCTACACATCACGGCGCTGAGCGTGGAACGCTACCTGGCCGTGTGCTTCCCACTACGCGCCAAGGTGCTCGTGACTCGTGGCAAGGTGAAGGCACTCATTGGGGTGCTGTGGACGGTAGCACTGCTGAGCGCCGGGCCCGTCTTCGCGCTGGTTGGTGTCGAGCAGCTGGACGACAGCGGCGGGACCGAGTGCCGCTGCACGCAGTACGCCAAGGCCTCAGGCCTCTTGGGTACAATGATGTGGCTCTCCAACCTGTACTTCCTGGTGCCTGTCTGCTGCCTCAGCCTCCTGTACGGACTCATCGCCCGCAGACTGTGGCACCGGCGGCACTGTGCCCACCGGGACAGGGCCAACCGCCAGACCGTCAAGATGCTGGGTAAGCAGACCAGGCTGATGGGGCTGGAGAGGCAGAGAGGATTACGGGAAGAGAGCTGGGGCATTTAAAGCAGTTTCTGTATACATGTGTTGGCTAGCTTCAGCTCATTAACCATCTGTATGCATACTGGCACATCTCACCCAAAGTGGAGCTGAAAAGTAGCAATTTGAGAAAAAAAAAATCAATATATTGCAGCCAAACAATCTGATAAAAACAAACACAAAGGGGTGGTGTGTGGTTGTGTGGATTAGGACTCGTGGTCAGAAGGTTCAAATCCCATGGTCGACAGAATCATTTCACCATTGGGCCCATTAGGAAGGCTGTTAATCCCCAGTTTCTCCTGTGATTCACCCCTTCTTAGTTGTATGTTACATTGGATAAATGTTTGCTAAATAGGTAAAATTATCAATCCACAAGAAAACAGTTTGATGTGATGCCACCCTTTTACAGGAAGTGAAGGATGAACAGGAAGTGAAGGATGCTGGGTAGAGGGCTGGGCTTCAGATGGATGAGGAGTGGGTGTTGCTGGGTAGAGGGATGGATTTGGAGGTTTGTGCAGGGCTGAGGGCACACAAGCAGATTTTGCTTCACTGCTGCTTTGGGAGCATATAGAAACATATAGTTTAACTGGGTCTGTAAATCAAAATCTGGAGTGGATATTGACTCTTCCGCTCTCCTCCTCCTCCTCCTCCTCACTGATGACTGCCTTTCCACCGTACTGCTTCTCACTCCCCCATGGTTAGCCTACCTGACTCTGTGACCCTCTCCTCCGCTCTCTCCTCCCTTTCTCTCTGTCTCTCTGTCTCTCTCTCTCCTCGTTCAGCGGTCATCGTCCTGGCCTTCGTCCTCTGCTGGCTGCCCTTCCACGTGGGCCGCACCCTCTTCTCCATGTCTCTGAGCTCCAGCCCAGACATGTACTACATCAGTCAGTACTTCAACCTTGTCTCCTTTGTGCTCTTCTACCTTAGTGCGGCCATCAACCCCATCCTCTACAACACCATGTCCACTCGGTACCGCGTGGCAGTGCGCAGCCTGCTGGGCCTCACCGCCTCCGCTAGGCGGGGCGGCAGCGGCTCCGGGGGGGGCGTGCAGCTTGTTGCTGCCCCCCCGCGCTTCCCACATCTCATTCCCCTGCATTCTAACTCCACCTCGAACCTGTGACAAGACCAGACCTGTCGTGCATTACTCCGGGCCTGGGACAAAATGAATTCAACCGGGTGCAACCCCTCCCATATGGGCATCCCCGCATGCTTAGGCCCAAGACAGCTTGAGATGGCGGGCCTGACTGGACTTGCCCCAGTCGGGGGGTTTAACTGATCCAGTCTGCTGGACCATCATATGAGCTTCTTGTAGACCTGGAAAGGGGCACTGTGAGGGCAGTGGAGGCTTCATGCTTGGCTTCCTGTAGGACTGAGAAGCGGTGTGATGATCTGAGAGAGCGAAGAGACCAATGGGCAGAACAAAGGCGGCATCAGTGGTCTGGTGAGATCTATCAGACATATTTTCACTTTTCTGCCTGTTCATGGTTTAGTGGGGGGCATCACACCAAATTTGCCCGTTGGGTGTCCAGTATGGGAGGACAAAGAGCATAAAAGGCACCAGCCCTGGGAATCACATGGGCCGACGGCAGCGTGGGTTTGGTTGTGAGGAAGTAGCAGGGGAAGCAGGACACGGTGTGTGTCTCTGTGTGCAGGCCCGTGTGCGTTTGGCCTGTTTTTCAGCGTGTGGCGAATCGATTAGCACTCAGCGCACCAAGGAGGAGCTGAGAAAAAAAGCGGAAGCGCACAGAGGAAGCGTCGCTCTCTCTGTCCCCGCGGCTATGGCTCCTCACTCGCCCCATTGCTCTTCATCTCTGCCCAGGCCGCACGGCGCTAATAGCCGCCCTCCTGCGTTTCCTCGCTGTGTCAGAGCCACCGGGCTCGATTCAGGGCTCCTTTGGGACACGCTGGCCTGGTCGGGATCAGACAGAACGCCGGCTGAATCGGAACAGACGCTCAAAATTGCTTTTGCAGTGGGTTTGCTGCCCTCATTTGTAATGTGGGGGTAATGACAACATTCATGGCTTGAAATATATTCCGTTTAACGTCTTAACAGTGTATGATATAACTTTGTTACATAGTTATTTCAAAACCCAAATGACCCCAATTGTGTACATAAATATAAGCTGTCCCTGCGTTGTGCTCTATGATTCCTGGGATAGGCTCCAGGTCCACTACGAGCAGTGTGCAAAATACCCATCAATATTCGGGGGGGGTCCCCATCTCCCTATTGTTGCGCAATACCAATCAAAATTTTCTCTTTTGAGGCTTTCAGGGGGTCTCGGACCCCCCATATTTTGCGCACTACGAGCCTATACTGGGTAAGTGGTGATGGATGGATGGGTTGAGATATATGAGAAAATCTGTCACCTGGTATTACAGCATCATCGAAATCTTCAGTGTTTGCCATCTTTATACATTGTGATTCATTATCTTCAATGCAGCAAAAAATACATTTTGTCCATAAGAAAATGTTCCATGTAAATCTAATAAATATGAAGTGAACTACCTTTTTTTTGACAGATCGTCTTTTTTAAATACTCGACATGTGCCATTTTTTTTTATTTTGCATTCCTCAATTTTTGAAAAGTCTAGCTTTCGTTAATCAGCAGTCTGGTGAGAGGCCGCCATTGTTTGAAGGATCCTCTTACTGAAGTGGTCTTTTTTGCCCTCAGTAATAGTGTTTAATGACTAAATCGCTTGCTGTGTAATGGCCTTGGGTCTTCTGGCCTGTTTAAAATTACAGCGTAAGCGCTTCCTTGCTGCCGAGATCGTCTTTGGCAAATTATTATTCATGTGAAAGTGGCAGTGTTGTGGATGGGGGTAGTGAACAGCTTGGTGAGCCGGAGGAAGGCTGGCCAAAAAAAGTAACACCAAATGAGCTCCAGTATGCCCAATAGGCCAGAGGTGACACTAACCAGAAGCAAATTCCTAGTACATATACCTGTAAAGTGCATGTAAAAGTGCTTTAGAAAGCTGGACAAATTTGGACATAACAGTAACAACATTAACTTGAAAGGATATTAGGAACCAGTAGTTATTTGGGTTACCTATTACTGGGTTAGATTTTATTTGGAACATATTATATATTTGAAATATTATAATGAGGGATCCATGTGGACTGTGGAGGATGGATGCCTGCATAGATTGTTTCTTTCTGCTCAAATGTTAAAAAAACTTTCAACTCAGAGGAATCATAGATAAAGAATAAGATATAAGCACATTTCCCAAACCCTACCATCAAGGGTAGCCATGCACTTTTTGCTCTAAACGTTAATGTGCTTGTCAATCTATGAAATATCTTTTATGTAACTTTTCACTCTCCTACTCATTTCCTTAATACATGTCATCTTAGATTTAAAATTTTGAACCATATGTGATCATTTTCACATGTATTATTTAAATAAGCTGTTATTACAGACAGTGCGAGACGGTTCCTATAACACATATATTTATGATTATATTAGCTGTTTTTCTTTCTCCCATATCCTTAAAATATATAGTTATGTATTACTAGCAAAAAGGATGATCAACCGAGAGCCAGGGGGAAAGTTCAGGTTATTCCAAGTACCCCAAAATTTGCAGTATAAATGGAATACTCTGTGCTGGATCCCCAGTATAATTTTATGGGGTGCAGAATCCCTGGCGGTGTCCCTGCCAAGCACCATAGCGATTATAGGTTTGATGCTAAGAGCAGCTGAATGAAGTGTTGATGATGTTCCACAAGTGATTTGTGCTCCTGGTATCGGATCAATGTGTACTTGTTGTTGTAACAACTTTGCAAATGATTCCGGTGTGTTTAGCTAGCACCCCAAGAGATCGGGGGAGGGTCGAACAGTGAAGCAGCAGAGATTGCGAACAAGCAGAGCATGAATGGGTAGATGGCTGGGGGGCGCTGCTGGCCAGGTATGTTTTGGGACAGAAGTTGGCCGACGTTGCCATAGTAACAAGCCCCGGCTGCACTTGGGGTGAAACGAGGTCTCAGCAGGAGAAGTGGGGGCGTGCTCCTGTGGCACGGGCCTCTCGCTGCTCTCGGGGCTCTGGTGACAGAGGATGCGGCAGGGCGGGTGGGCATGGTAGGGGCCCCCAGCCCGGTAATTGGGTCTGTGCTCTGTGGCCTCACGATGCTCATTTGTGTCTCTCAGTCAGGGGTCTGGGCAGCAGGGAGACACAGGAGTGCTCAGGGAGACCCTCGCACTGATTAGCGTGCCCTCGTTTTGGGCATTGTGAGCACCCCTCTCTGGGGGGGACTGCCCTCTGCCACAGATACCCCCTCCCTGGGCCCCTGGTATGTGGGCAACACTGTGTTCCCCATCTCCGTGCCCCTTTAGTTCACAGAAATAAAGTGGTGAAGAGACATCGCCTACAGCAGCCTGCTGAAGCATTCAGCCAAAATGATGGATGTGCGTTCTGTTGAACAGGCCGTTCTTGCTGACGTTCATGGAAACTTGGAAACAGGTATTAGGAAGCTTATTAAATATTTGGAAGGGCTGCCTCCCCCTGCAGCCTTTGCAGCTTCCTGTGTATGATTCTGGCACCATAGTTCCCAGGCCGCCAGTGTTTCTCCGCTGTCCTCAGAAGCCAATTCTTGAATTTTAGTGATCAGCAACCACGGCCAGCCCAACTCTTTTGGGGGCCCTAAGCCAAATTTGATTAATATAGTTGTCATTTGCCATTTTCCTTCCCATTCTGACAGGCTGATCAAATGAGGGGCCCCCTGGTGGCTGCCGGGGCCTAAGCAGCCGCTAAGTTAGTTTCTGCCTGTGTGTCACCCACAGGGCCATAGCATCCGCCAGCCAATGTCCTGCTCGTTCTGAGACGGCTTGCGTCACCTTCGTTGCCGTAGTGGACGTAACAGATGATGCCTTTTCCAGACTTGATGAAACATAATCCTATAATGGGCATGAGAATGGATCACAGGATCAAAGAAAACATTATTTCAAACTGTGGGTTTTAAAAGGGGGCGTTGTGTGGGAGGCTGTGTCTCTGATCAGAAGGGCAGTGACTCCAGTCCCTGGGTCGGCAGAGCGATGTCACCCTTGGGCCCTTGAATGAGGCCCTGAAGCCCCAATTACTCCAGGGCCTGGCTGACTCTGCTTAAAAAAAAAATTCAAGTTGCTATGGATAAAAGCATCTACTAAATAAAATAAAAAAAAGTTCTCTGATTCCATTGTAAAAAGAGCACAGCAGATCTGAAGATGCCCCCCCCCACTATGGCGTTTTTAAAGTTTAACCATATATATTTTTGCCTGTGGATTGGCTCCGCGGGGACCACGTTTTCAGCTGCTGAAGGTCCACTTTGGGCTGATGCTGTTTGCGTCTCTCTCCAAACAGCCCGTTGTCATTATCACAAAAGCCGCACTTCCTCCCCGCGCTCCCGCCGCCCTCGTCGCCCCTGGAAACGACTTGCGCATCACTGACTGATTTTTAACATCACTTCCTTTATAAGTTTTTCTTTTGTTTTTGTTTTTTATGCCCAGATGTTTTCCATGTCTGATTTATTAGGACAGATGAGATGTTTTTGTGTAAGAGGACAGACTATTTCCTTGTTGTCACTCTCATTTTATCCCATCATAGATAATATATATACCAATATACAGAAAGCCTTCAGCTGAAAATGCTTCCATATTTCAGGATTTGCTAGCAGCTATGTGAACTTTTACGAGTCTCGATCTATTAGCACAGAGTACTGAAAATAAATCTCTACTGGGACATTGCTGTTGTACCCTGAAGATATCATATGGTCACATGGTCATGAAACAGTCCATGGGTGACTTATAAACAATCTAGGCTGAAAAGAGTTTATACCAGATTTATGGCACATAATATCAAATCTTTTCAGTCTGCTCATCTTTCTCCCTCAAGCACACACAATGAAATGATTTTCTGCATTGCACTGGATTTCTGTTCATTCAGATTCATTCAGATTCATTCAGATCCTGCATTTGCATTTCCTTGCACTGCTACCTTGGAGTCAGATTAATATTATTATGTTATGTAAAGCCCATAAACCAACAGCAGCAAGAAAAAAAATCCAGCTTGATTCTGCCCCAGACTCGGTGTGTGACCTCACAGAATTGTGAGTGGATTGATTTTATGTTACTGGCATATGACCAAACACCCAGTTTATGCAGAGGTGTGTAGGAGTGTGAGCAGCAGCAGTGTGCAGTTAATTTAGAATTAACCTTATTACGGGCCTGGCGTCGGGCAGGGGGGCGTGTATGGGCTTAACCTGCCCATGACCTCAAGCCCCCCCCTCCCCCAAATGTACCTGGACTGTCACATGAGAAGACGTTTCCAAAAATAAATAAACACATAAATATCGCATACACCGTAAAAATAAAACCTGGACTGAGTTTAATTCATTCCCTTTTGATATTAAAAGTAGGCCTAAATGAAACATCTAAAAACATCAAACATGTTAACTTGGAAGTGGGTGGAGACTCATTTTTCTGATTGACTGGCATGCAGTCATAGATTTCCAAGAGCGAATTCAAATAAAGGTGGTAAAATGGACATTCAGCTCTGGTAAACCAAATTTGGTTTCCTAGCTTGCTTAAGAGTAAAACATAGGCTTAATAACGTTTTTTTTTTTCCTTCTTTTTTTAGCAACCGCTAACTTTGTGTTATATGCGTGCGGTCTTATCTGAACAAACTAAAATTACATGTAGGCCTACAACACAAAATAGGTTTGTTATGTGGTTCTGACAGGTCAGTCTGTAATTTGTTTCACCAATGAGCATCTGTTACTCGTTGTTTTAACAAAGCCGTATTCCTAGTATCACTTATTACCGTGTTCGGTGATCACATGATGAGTTTGACAGTTGAGATGTTACACACAAACGCACATTGTGTGGATCTGCACGAGTACATCTACGTGACACCCCCCCCTTAAAGTGTATGCTTACCAATTAAACTGTACATTTAATTTCTTTTGTGAGGGACACCTGCCCTGCCTGCTCTGTCTGGTTCATGTCCAAGGTGTTCATAAGGTTCTCGGGAAGACCCTCTTCCGCCATCTGCTGGTCAGGCATGAGAACAGTGTTCTATTCGCAACTTGATGTTGCTGTTTGTCAGCGCCTAATTCTGCTCAAACATTATCTGGGTTTTTGCAAACGTCCCATCTACAACTGCAGATATTTCACCTAATTACAGTCATATTCAGTACGCACATGGTTTGAGGATAGAATTATTATATGTAACTATTTATTGTTTTCGTCTAAGATGTGTTCCAGCCTTATGCCCTGTGTTTCCAGGGATAAGTACCTCAGAATCATGTCCTCAGGTGATGGTAAGAGGGAACGTGAGAAGGACAAGGCAGATCAGTTTGGTGACATTGTGATATGTGATACTGTAGATATCAAAGTACCTGAGAATTGTATGGGTCCCACTTGGGCTTTAACACCCGATTCGCAGGGCCTCCTGCTAGTGTGTTTACTGTTGTTTCTCCTCTATTGACCAGTAGTAGCTTCACCACTTCTTGGCCTTGTGCTAATTCTGAAGTCAAACTCATCCAGAAGTTGTTTTAACAGGCTGAGGTCGGCACTCTGTCCTGGAAAATGTTTCAGAGTTTTTTAGTTGGGCCTCCGGGAGGGTTTCCTAGATCTAGGATGATGTGTTTGTTTATCCAGAGTAGCTGGGAAGTAGAGTACTCAAAGAGACACTGCGCTTGAAGACTTGATAAGGAGAGAATTGGTTTTCCTCACTACATTTCCAGTGTTTTTGAACCCATAACTGCCTAGTTTGGCTCCTTGTATGTCACATTAGGGGCAGCCGGCCCGCGGTACTCACTCCTGTTATTGTGTTTGCTGGTCTCCCTGCTGCCTCCTGTCAGCTTTACTGAGGGTGGTCGTGGCTGTAAGCTGCTTCGCTGCATGCCGTCTGCACTCTGCTCCATGCTGTCTGGCTGCAGTAATTGTAGCTCTCCTCACTTCCCCTGTCTTTGTGTTGAAGGATGGGATACAGGTTTGATTCTAGGATTTTTTGAGGTGGGGGGCATAAGAGGGGCCATATGTCATACAGAGGGCCCAACCTTATTATTAGCAGATGATGTGTTTTGTATCGATGAGTGACAGGGGAGGGGGCACTCCAGGGCCCAATCCGCTTTCACCCGGGGCCAATGCCCCTTTGGCCCCGCCCCTGCATTAGGCAGATTCACAGTGCTGATGGCCTTTCTATCCTCACTATGACCGTACACACCTCTGAAGGTATCAAATGATCGGTGGACCACGGACACTCCTCTAACAGTGCTGCCAATCTTCACCTGTTTCCTTCAATAATTCTTTCCTCCACTCTTCTATTCACCTCCTTTACTGCTTCATTCACTCCTCTCTCCTCCTTCATTTATGTTTTCTCTCTTCTTTCCTTCATTCACTTTTCTCCTCTCCTGTCCTACATTCACACCTTTCCTCCCTCACATTCATCTCTCCCTCTCCTCTTTCACCCCCAGTGTCTCTGCGTTATGATGTCCACAGGTAACTAAGGAGCCCCATCACAGATCAATTCCCAGAATGCTGTGTGCTGAAAGGGCCAGGGGGCTTCACCAGGCTAATAACACACACACACACACACACACTGCTATATTTGGGAGGATTTCTCAGTGACTCTGGGTGATTACCGATCCCAAATCCCACATCACCAAGATTCAGAAACAGATGAAGAGGTCTTGACATTTTTAGTTAGAAGATAAACTTATAAAAGTTGTTAAAAGGTCAAACATCTATCTTTCTGTGGTTTTTCCCTGGAATTCCCTGAAAAGCAGTTCCTAACTGTACACACCTATTACACTGACAACCTTACTGGCATCGAACTCGGATACACATTACGATTACTTTCATTTTTTAGTTTTAGTTTCACATTCTCATCCCTAGTGTATCTGCCTCATGTTCATGTCATTTTAGCATTCTTCATTAACACATTAAGCCGGGGACAATTTTTTAAGGTAGGGAGCATAAGAGGGGGCATAATTCATACAGAGGGGCCAGCCTTATCATTAACGGTTTTGAATCAGTGAGTGACAGGGAAGGGAGCACTCCAGGGGCCAATCAGCTTTCAGCTGGGGCCAGGACCCCTGTAGCCCCACCCCTGTACATCTCCCTGGTCATACTACGGTAACAACTATTATGTACAGGGCCTAGGGGTGGAATTAAGCAAAACACGTCCTCCTCCCAGTACATAAGGCTGCCGGACAAGGCGGGGGCCACGTGAAGGGGGGAGAAACTGGAGGGTGGCAAGTCCGCTGGTCGCCACACCTCTCCAGGAGGTGGAGGTGCTTCGGGTTTCAGTGGGGGGAGGGTACTTCAAACTGGGGGCAGACTGGGGGGGGGGTAGGGGGTTTGAAGTATCACCCTGGAATGGTCACAGTGAAACCTGTCGTTGTGGCATCTCCGATTACACGAGAGGTGCAGAAACAGTAATCGTGTCACTGCTGCTCCTCTTCCTCCTCTTTTTCTTGGCACGAAGATGAGCTATTCCACATTTCATCAACACAGACAAACGCACTCTCGCGTACATTCATACAGCTACCAGCCGGTCACTTCCTACACAAAGCATTTCAGGCACACTGAGGGTAGGAAAATCCAGGATCAGCTGCTCACAAAATCAGTGAACCAGAGAAGCATGACATGATCCAACCTTCCCTCCCTTACTGTCGCCACCACGCTCCCACACACGCTGCAAATTGCTGCCTAAATCTGTGTGCATGTGTGTCTGGGAAAAAAAAAATATATATATATATATGTAGGGTGCATTGATGTAAGAGAGTAATACTACTACTATAATATGTGCACCATTACTACTATTTGCCAGCCAGAATAACTAGAGCAAATATAGCACTACATTGGGATATTAGTAAAACTGGGATAAGGATAAGTTAGCTTGACCAATACATCTGACAAAATAATTACTCTGTGGTCAAAAGCAGAGAACATCAAACACGCGATTAGCTGTAAGAGGCCGGGAACTAAGGGTGGTGAGCCAGCGGCTGCTAACACCGTAAAATGCTAATTGCTGCATAACAGCAGGAACAACCTCCAAAAAACTGCTTATTTGGGGAGAGAGAACTGATGTCTGGCAGTACAGTATGTGGGCAGACGACTCGAATGACGGAGGAAGACAAGGCTGAACGCGGGAACAAAGCGACAGTGACAGCACTGTGTACTGCTTCAGTGCAGGCGACAGCACCGTGTACTGCTTCAGTGCAGGCGACAGGACCGTGTACTGCTTCAGTGCAGGCGACAGCACCGTGTACTGCTTCAGTGCAGGCGACGGGACTGTGTACTGCTTCAGTGCAGGTGACAGGACCGTGTACTGCTTCAGTGCAGGCGACAGGACTGTGTACTGCTTCAGTGCAGGTGACAGGACCGTGTACTGCTTCAGTGCAGGCGACAGGACTGTGCATAGTGCTGCAGTTTACAGCAAGATGCTCAGCAGAGACAGATAACTACCAGTGCAGCTGATACCCCAGAACCAGCTATTGGTATTTGTGGTTTGCATTAGGACTTACAATAACGAATATTATTACATTTTAGACGTCCACCATGTGTCAAAACCACCAAATGTCAGGCCATAAGAGTTAATAACCAACACTGAATGTTAAATGTTTATAAAAAAGTATAAAATGTAAGTATATTTATATTTTTGAAATATGTAAATTGACACTTATGTAGTAGTGTATATATTCACAAGGTATTGAATAACTGGTACTGGTACACTGGTGAGTATGTCACGTAAAAACGTGTCCGAAGTCTAGTAGATACTGAAAGATCGCCCTCTGCTGTCAGTCTTTGGGAACGTGTTGGTACATTTTAAAGACACGATGTTCTTTCGCCTGTATGATCTAATGTCCCGTTGGAACGCTTACAGTCCTCAAACACATGGCAGCACTTGCATTTCCGTAATCAAGCCCACAAATTTAACCTTATATTTTGCCTCCACCTTGTACCCCAGCCCTTCTACTTACTGACTATTGTTTCCTGGACTGTTCTACATTCCTATCACAAATTTCTGGCCTGGTATACATACCTCTCTCTCTATTCAGAACTTATCTGTCACTCTGCAGTGAAGCATTAGACATAGTTTTCATTCTTCTCTGCTCTGTTCTTCATAACTATCATTATCTCCTGACCTCCTCTGGATTCTTTCCAAATTATCCCCTCTGCTGTCATACAGGTACCTCCGATTCCTAGTTTCTCATCGTTCTTCCTTTCTCTCACACTTTGTTTATCTGTCTCACTCTCCCTGTAAAACAGGATTACAAAGTCATCATTCTCTCTCTCACTTTTGTCTGTCTGTCCCCATCTGTAAAACAGGATTACAGTCATCCATATCCTCCTCTTTTCCCTCTCTCTCTCCCTGTCTTCCTCTGTCTTTCTCTGTCTCTCAGTGTAAAACAGGATGAATGTGTGACCCCTCTCGCCCGAGCCAGGCTCAGCAGACATAAACGACTGCAGCATGCCAGCAGTTGGGACAGTGAGTGAGACACGGAGGCTGTGTCTTCAAATAGGGGAGATCAGGAGCTCCAGGCTGAAGCTCATTAAGTTTGAAGTCAAGGGTCAGTCAATGGGGTGCGGAGAAAGATGCACACACAAACAGCATGGCTTGTGCTCGAGGGGGGGGGCTACCTATATGGAGCAAGGGGGCTCTGTAAGATCCCTCCATTTGTAAAGCAGATCCGTTGCGTGAGACACTCCAACATGGCAGAAGTCACAGATACAGACTTCAGACGGTCCACTGGCTAAAGTGCAGAATCCTCAGATTACTCCACTGGTGATCTGTTTTATCGAGCACTTAAAGACCTTATTTATGTCTGTTTGTCTTCTCTACAGTAAACATCAGTTCATTTATAAGCTTTACAATACATCTACAGTACTGTGCAAAAGTCATAGGCAGTTAAATAGAATGTTCAAAGCTATTTATCTGGGTAGTAAGTGTATATTTGCTCCAAAAAAACTGCAATTTAACATTAGAGCATATGTAAATGAATAGTAACATTGAAAACCAGCAAGAATTTCCCCAATTCTCCAAAACTTTGCTGATATCTAATTCAATGGCTAGATGAACTGCACTGCAGTTCCCAACCCTCTCCCCAGTGGCACCTCAGCCTATCCAAGTGCTTGTTACATTTCACCACCAGGTCAATCAGTCAATCAACCAATTAATCAATCAATGAATTAATTTAATTACTTAAGCTGAGGTATTGATTAGTGAAACCAGGTGTGGTGGGGATTGAGTCAAATAATGCATGGCTGCCTTGGATGGTTTCAGTAATACAGGGGTGACTTTAGGAGAGGTTATGAAATGCTAAGCTGACACACTTTGATGGACATCATACTGTAGCTTTACATCAAGATGAAGATTTAAACATCATTTTCTTTGATTGCCTAAGACTTTTGCACAGTTCTGAAGGTTTTAAAGGCTCCACAGTAAATGAATGATGTATCTTTAAATATAAGTTATACCTTTGGTAACTGTAAGTGTTGTGGATCAGGATTTTGGAGAATAATGGAAAGCAGGAAGACTATAGAAAACACGCTATCTATCTGTTTTTCAATCACTTATAGAGTACAAGGTCATAGGAGGAAGATACATTTAATTTTTATTCCTGTTGTAGCATTTATTACTGACATCTCGACCTTGACCATGTATAAAGAAATGGACACATGTCCACATGCAGTACAGGCATTCATCCAAACGTTTGCACATGCACTTCTGTCCAGAGCTGTCATGCCAAGACGCGGCTGTGCTCTTCTGGTCCTGGTCTTCAGGGCCAGTCACGGTCAGCTGGACATTATGGCCTTTTCCGGCATCTACTGACTACTGCATTGGATGATGATTTCAGGTTGAATAATTTAATGCTTCCACTTGCCAGCTGTTTAACGCAGTAGCCTGAGACGTGCGCAGCCGGAGGGTCCTTTGTAACCTCGCGTTGCAAAGGGGGTTGAGAGCGGGTGCTCGTGTTTCCCCCAGTTGTTGTTTCGCTGTGCCTTGTGGCCGCCGACGATGATTTCAGCATCACATGGTCAACGGAGGCCGCGACTGAGACGGGGAGTGGAATACATTAAAGCCTGTGAGATGGTGTAGGTGGTATCACTCTCTCTATCTCTCTCTCTAGCTCACCCTCCCTTTTCTTCTGCCTCTCTCTCTCCATGCCAGCAAAAACTGTCAGAACATTTGTAGTGGTTGTTATGGCAACGGATATAAAAAGCTGACTGGATTGTGTGAGAACGAAGGGAACAGAGATGGACCGAGGGAGGGATGGCTATGGAACAAGAAATTGAAAAAAGGAAAGAAAAAAAATCACCACTAATTGTGGTCGGTGGGGGGGTGGTGGTGGTGGTTTAAGGACTGGGTTCAGAGGCAAAGGAGTATTGGGGGAAATGGTCCAGGGGGTGAAATGAAGGAAAAGAAAAGTGAGGGAGGGTACGATGAAGAAGTAAACCATGAAGGACAGGAACCATGAATGTTGAATAGGATGAAAGCAAACAGTCGAGAGAGTAACATGTTAACGTCAGCTGATGGTAATACCCTTTGCCTACATCTCCTTGGCAACCGAGGAAATTATTATTTCTGTGACACTGTTTTTATTTGCCCAGAATATTCCTTTCCATGATGAGGGGAGGCCAGGGTGTATAGAGATCTTTTTCACAGTCTGAGTCTTTGTGTGTGTAGGGGGGGGGTGATGGGAACAGCGTTGAGTGACAAGAAGATTAGATGCAGAGGGAAAAAAAGGTGTTATTGGTTGGAAAAGAGCGTTTAGTGGAGGAAGAATGAAGTGAGGGCCTTCTGCAGGTGTAAATCTGACAAAATAGGATCTGACTCAGAACAGTTTAAACCCTGCTGTTATTTTTCCATTTTATGCCATTTATTTATTAATCAGGCTCTTAGTTTTCTGACATGATGCATGATTTAGTAGTTAAGCACCCATTATTACCCATTAACTATTACCCATTAATACAGACAAGGATTCAAACCCATAAATTACTTGAATCGTGACTCATGCTAGTTTACAATAACCAGCATACCTAAGCAACTTACTAACTTATTAGTGACTTTTGAAGTGTAAGTTATCACACCAATCCATAATACTTTATTGGTGGAAGTGGATATAATGAAGATGATAGATATTGATAGGGTTATGTAGTATTTTGCGTTGAGCATCACTGACAATATGACCTCTGGTCAATTATACTCTAGTGAGGAAGGATCTTCATGGTGTTATTCTGCGGACTAATCCACGAGCACAATGTACTGTTCACAGTCAAGGACCCAGCACTAAAACCCTGTCATTTTTAACATTCTTCAGATATTCTTCCATCCATCCACCAGGGACAAATTAGGTACTGAAGGTACTACATAAGCATTTGAACATTCATCTGATAGTTTAATTGTGCTGCAGGAATATTGTAAGATGACTGATTGACTCATTCATTCATTCATTGAAATAGTGCTGTGAATCCAGAGCTATAGCTGCTCATTTAATAATATGTTACATATATAATCAGCTGTTACCTTGTGTGTTCCTTGTATGTCACCTTTGACTGCTCCCAGAATGCAATGCAAGCATACCACAAATACACACACACACACACACACACACACACACACCAAAGCAGTGAAAGTGTTTTGGCTGCATCTGTGATATCTGTGCATCTGTGAAGTCGGACGTACTGAAATACATTTTCAGTAGAAATGGATCTTCAGGTACACAGAGTTTAACACCGTCCACACGTTTAAAGAGCAACACGTGACATTTTACACTCTTCCTTTTTTATTTTTATTTCATGTTTTATTTTATTTTTCTGTTTCTCTCTTATTCCCTCATGAATGTTGCGTTGTGTTTTGGTTTATCGTGTTAATTATTATTATTATTATTATAGCAAAAACTCTGAGTATAAAAACTGTTAAACTGTTACACATAAATGCAATTAAAGTTAAGTCTTTCTGTAAACATCTCTGTAAGGTGCGAGACTCTTTTTTTCTACTAAATAGTGTTCGTCGATGATATTTTAATGTCGATGACATTTTGAACCTTGAAGTTGTGGTTTCAAATCCCAATAACCTTGAGCAACTTGATTCGGAGTGGTTCCGATTAATTATTCAGCTGTAGAATACTTTAAATTGTCACGTCAGTTTGTCTCTTAATTATGAGTATTAAGCGTCCTCACAAACTTGCTTCTCGAGCAATTACGAGTCACGCAGTATGACTGTCTTACGGATCTGTTCCAACTCGTTTTGGGTGTCAGCATGTTCGCGTATATCCAGCAACCGGAGAATCCTTCTAAATTCTGTCGGTTTTTTTTTCCCTAGTACGTTCAGTTTCATTTTGGCATATTTGGATGCATGTTGTGAGATTTCGTGTAACACTTATCCTTTATAGAACCCAATTCGCTGATAGTTTTAAATATATATTTATATACAGATAACTAAAATTAGCCTATATTTTATACTCGGGTTTTAAAATTGCATTACTGTAAATGAAACAAATGAAACAAAATCTAAAACCAATTATATGAACTTACAAATTTATCGCAACTTATTGTGCAAGATGCCGATCCAAAATAAGCACGCAAATACTTCTTACATGGCAGAACACAAGTGTATGTCCCGATTGCATAACTTAGGCTAAGGAGGTATAATGTACTTATTTGATGTTATTTATGTCGAGTAGCTAGTGTGAGGAGGACATAGGAGAGCCCTTGTAGAAATACCTGCAACGGCTCATTTGTCCCTGATGTATTACCGTAGTCCAACCCGATCCAGGAAGAAGTGATAGGAAAAGAGTGGAGAGAGAGAAGGCGAGAGAGGGGGGGCGAAAAGAGAAATGTGCTGAAGGGAAGGCAGTGCATGCCTTCCTGCGGACGACAAACGTCATTACTGGACGGCACAGGGGCGGACGGTACCGAGAACATGTCGGCAAAACAAATTCATTAAGTCAGCCCTATCCATTAAACCAGGATCAAGGGTTTAGGGGGTGTCGGTCGTTTCGTTTTTTTTCATTTTCTCCATTTTTATTTTTTGCCCGGTAAGATATTAGTGAGATATCCAGCGACGGCAATGTTTGGGTGTTCGCCGTTCCGCGAGATTTAGTGCATGCAGCCGTGTGTTTTTGCATGGTAACCAAACATAAACGCAAAGTTTGCTGCTGGGGACATTAAACATAATGTAATGTGATTTGCATGGAAACCTTGCACAATTTTTATGTACTTTGGCGCTGGGTCGATTCATTTCTTTACGCTTAATCTTGAGCTGCTTTCATTGCATCTCCAGCAGACTTTTTTTTAGGATTAAAATCAAAGCGAAAGGGCTAAGCTGGTGATTTTTTTTTTTCCTTCTAAGTTTGGGGATAGCGGGGGTCCCTTTTTGGAGGAGGGTTTTCGCCGTGATTTTCAGACCGGCACGGGCACCGTATCTTTGCTGGCTAATCGACGTCTTAACCCAGCAAATAAGACGCACGGCTTTTTTTCACGAACCACTGCGTGGAAATTAATAAGCATATATATCAAGACGTGTGAAATATTATCCGAGCATTGACATTGTTGAACCAGCGTTTATGATTTTTTTCTTTTAACTGAATGTGTATTTTTTTCCCTGGTCCGATGGGTGTGAACCGGTTTGTGTGAGACATACGCAGTGTGTTTGAGATCAGCGCCGCATGGCAATCTCCGCTTCGTCCGTCTCTCACTTGCGTTACTTTTGTTGCGATGGTTTTGATTTAGGTTTCAAACCATCTAATCTGATCGAAGACGCCCCTGAAAACACGCCCCATTTAAGTGGGATTTTCTTATCCATCCTGTATTTGCGTCTTGTATTCCCCAACTTACGTAGATCGGCACTGCTACCAATTTGTAACATTGCTTTAATTTATTTGTAAACATTTCGGATTTTCGGGCCTGTCGTGCTGCCGAAGCCGGGAGTCGGTCCGTTTCAGTCTAATCTCTTTTTTACGTGGCTGGGTTGGGAATAAACTTTGGGCAAGAAAATGTCCGAAAACGCTCCTACGAGAAGCCTGGATGAGATCGACCTGTCGGCGCTGAGGGTAAGCGACTCTTATTCTCTCTGCAGGGACGTATGTGTGGCCTCTCTCCAGACACATTCCTCTCTATAATATAATAATAATAACTATTATTATTACTACCACGACAACCTTAATAGTATGTGAATCAAGATTGGATTCCGAGAACGCGGCTTGACTAGTTTCTTAGCAAGTCCGCGCAACAGTTAACTTGGCTTTCTCCGACATTATAACCAGCCCGATATATGGCAGATGCAAACGGGTTAATCAGAACGACCCCTCATTAAACGGACCCTGAACATATATATCTGACGTGATCTAAGCTGATTATATTAATTATTAATCCATTATTCAAGATGGATATCTCTATATTGTTGCAGACTCCCCCAAACGTCACCTATATTGTCGTTTAGTTTCGATATGGGAACCACGCCTCCCGTATTAAGCTTTTTTTGTCTCTTACATTCAAATCCTACTGTATACAGTCAGCATAGAGTGTGTGTGACAGTTTATTTGTAGCGATTTGCCCTGTATTTCCCGTTCCCATCAACATCCGAATTGACTATAGGCTAACACACTAAATTGGAAGCTGTAAAGTTTATTGCTGTAGAAGCTGGTTCACCTGTGTAATCTAAAAAGCCGTTTTCGTCCATCCATGCTTGAAATAACTTCGTTATTCCGCTGGCTCTCCTGGTCATTGTGTGGCCTTGTCGGTGAAAAAGTCGAATACATTTCGAGAGGTGTGGTTAAGAAACATGGATGAGGATAATTATTTGTAATTAATCCTCGTCATGATATTGTGTGTTGCAATCTGATGGTTTCGGTGACTTGTTAGTAACGGTAGGACAGATGTTATACACTCTTAGAAAAAAAAGGTACAGATTTGTACCTTTGCTTGTCACTGGGGCTGTACCCTCAAGGGTCTGCCAATTGTACCCTTAGCTGTAGGTA
>JAODLD010000002.1:26234446-26247857 GCA_026781065.1 Mormyrops boulengeri | reverse complement strand
ATGGATGGATGGATGGATGGATGGATGGATGGATGGATGGATGGATGGATGGATGGATGGATGGATGGATGGATTGAAGGTCAGATGGACCATCTGTCCAATCTGTGAGGCTGCATAAACGTGCCACTTTTTAGGACAGTTACTGGTCACGTGTCCTGCATAGTAAGTGCGGTTAAACACTGTGCTATGCATGGGTGTGTGCGCATGTGTGTGCATGCAGTGATGCCCCACCTGGAATCGGAGCCCCAGTGCATGGCATAGATCTTAGCCAGGTGCCCACGTAGCGTCCGCCGCGTCCGCATCTGGATCCGGCCCACGGGGTCGAGTCCGGCGGATATCTGAAAAGCACATGTGAACGTCACGGGGTCAGCGGCGGTTGCCAGGGGAGTCAAACACGCATGCAGTGTGGAGGAAAGCGGCAGGACGAGGGACAGATGAACCGCCCCCAGGGCCCCGCCATCTCGGACACACCTGTGTCAGGGTGGAGTCCCCACAGGCTTTCCGGGCATCCTGAAATCAGAGAGATGAGACGGGTGGGTCAATCGCGGCAGGCCGCTGGGTTTACTGTGCGTTACAGGTGTCAGGCAAGGTTATTCGATTAAGGCACGTCACTCGAGAGTCCAAAGACCCCCTGAGCTATAGTGTGACCTGCTTACAAAATAGATGCCTCTCCCCAACACCTGCCCCTTCCCAGTCCAGGGAACGGACAAAACATGGAAACTTCATTATTCTTAATGAAAACTATACACATATCGATTAGGTCGTCATTTGCCTTCATGATAACTTAAAATATCGTAATGCAATATTTATCATTTTGAAATACTGACTGTGCGATATGTGATGATTCACATATTGGGCCCTTGGGGGATGGGGGTGGAAACCCGAGCCACACCGCATTCCAGAACTTTCTATAAAAGCTCAACGATCTTTCAGCCCGGTTCATGCGACCTGCAAAGCCGTTCCCCTCAATGCTGCAGTCCACAAAGCCGGCCGGCCAGGTCTTCAGCTCAGTGGATCAAACAATTTTGATTAACAGCTTTTCAAATCCACAGTAACTCTGAGAATGGGTGACAGTGGTGGTCATCTGAGTCTGTGGTCGTTTTTGAGCCCATTACCCCACAGAAAGTTACTATGCTGTTAAACATCCACCTGCTCTGTCGGTTAGCCTCTACCTGGCGCTACAGACTCCCCTTCCCTGTTTTTTCGAGCTTCTCCTGGTTGGCAGTAAGATTTTTCTTCCCCTGGTTTAAATTTGTTTCCTTAATATTTACATGTACCTCCAAGCATCACTGGTCAATTACACATTTTTGTTGTAACTTGCTACAATGACATTCCATCCGATGCTTTTTTCTTACATTTTTCCCCTCCACTCTTGCCTGTTTCTGTAACTGACACCAATCTCCTTCAAGTTACTTTAAACTTGGGCCTTAAAAGAGCAATTTAAAAATGCCTTTTTCAAAACAAAAATTTCAAAACCTGTTGGAAATTAGTGGTCTGATCCAAGCCAACCAACTGAAGCATACCTATTTTAACTGCGATTTTGTTACTTCAAGACCCAACAAGTTCTCTAATAAGGCCTTTCCATTAATTTTTCCTACCCCCAAGCTCTTTCTCTTACCCTAATCTGGTTCCTCAGTTGCTCCGCCTCTTGGCGCAGCTGCTCCAGCTCACTCATACTTGATTGGTGCTATACTCTTAATCCCACCACCTTTCAGCCAATCAGCAACCTGCAGGGGTAGGCAAAGAAAGGGTCCAACAGTTAGTGTAGTAGCATTAGCATGCTATACGGTAAGCCATGATGCTGCGGCCCAGCAAGCCGCTATGTGTCCCATGCTAATCTGATTTTAAGCTAAAAAACACACACGTGACCCACCTTCAAAGATCAATACGAAACCAAAATAGACCCCATATGAAACTATATCTCCTGGAACACACAGACAGCACGACAGGACAAGAAGATGTAAGATGTAGAGGTCAAAATGAAGTCCCAAAGATCCCAAAGATAAGTGAATGTGTGTCCCAGCCATCCACTGAACACAATCTGCGTAGCATGTACATAACCTTCACATTCACATAACCTACCACTTCCTGTTTGTGTGTGGGAATCACCCACAATGTCTAGTTTTGTCTCGCAATCTGTGATTTGAGGCAAGTTATCTTCCTGCTCTTGTAATTCGAAATCTTATAATATTCTGGAATACGACTGCCCCAGGATTAGAACAGGTGGCCCCAAAACTCTGACCCACAGATGGTAGCATTTATTTCATTATAACATTTAGGATAACACGAGCATCAATCCAGATCTGCTAAGCTTTTTCCAGACTGATTTATTTTTATATGCCAAACCTCTTTTGTTTATTACAAATCACACAGCACAGTGTCGCTTTCTGTGTACAGTATACTCAGCAGGGCCAGGCACCAGATAAAATACATAGACTGGATTTCTTCGGTAACGATATACAATGTGCAACACTGAACCGCTTCTAAACGGTCTTAACGAACATTAAACTACAATACGGAAGTGAGCTGCCGCCTCGCAGTTCGCTCAACCACTGACCAGTCAGCTGACCACCCCAGAGGCTGGGATGCACCCCCCTGAGTGGTTCCTCTAAAAGTGCTTTCTAAACTGCATCTACCAGTCTGATCTCTAAATCATCATTACAAACCATACAGAAAGCAGTCTTCATACGCCTGGATTTGACAGTTCCTGGTGTGACTTACCAACAGGCTCAATTAAACAAAAAAAAAAGTCCTGAGTCTGCTCCAAATTACCCGATGGTCGCACTACCTCTGTGGTCTGTGTGTAACCACGGGCTCCGCTCAGTCCACATTACAGCAGGCCGCCGTTACGCTTCAGTAACAGCGATTACATTTCGCAGACACACTTACAGCGAGACGTCCACCTAACATAATTACCACGCCTTCCTCATGGGCAGAGCAGAGCTGCTACCACTGCGACCTAAACCCTCAGCCACAGGCTGCCCCTTTGGGTGTTAAATCAGTGTATCCAGATCTCAGTGCAGCCAAGACCCCACCCTCTGGAGATCTACGAGTGCAGCTGGTGTTCAGCGGAGGCACCAATCACATCTTTGAAAATCAACTCATTGCGGTCAGACGCCTGTCCTTTAGATATTGATGGTTCAGCTAGCACTCTGACCTTTGGACATTGCCTCAATGCAGCCCGGAACGTATCCTTCGGAAATCTTCACGTTCAGCTACTACTCTGACATTGAAACATCCTCCTGGAATATTTTCTCTTTAGGCGTCGCCACAACACGAAACCCAAGGGTCCACAACCTAGACCTCAGAGTCATTTCCGAGTACAGCAGGCCATTCGAATCATGCATTTAATTGCAGGCTTAACAGAAGCAGCAACACGTTTGCATACGTCTGCAAACCCATTCAAATCCCTCCCTCCGCTGTTCATCAGCGCAGCCATGCAGCCGCTGCAGGTTTGCACGGCATTTGCATCGCAGCCGCTCTTGGCAACAGAGCCATTTCCTTGTTTGTCTCCATTATGGATGGTCAGCTAGTCACACAAAGCACTTCCACATGTGATGGCAAAACGCGGTTTTATCCCCCCAAGTTCCACGTTTCAGATCTCTTCCTTGTCTCATGCTGTCAGCTAAACTCGCCAAATACTATCAATTTAAGTTTAAGATAATAATCAAGGCCCCAGCCTTGTGTTCTGGCAACCTGCAATGATTATTTCACTGCAGCTTTTGTTAGCAGGTTATGACTACCTTCAAAATGTCTAAACTGCCATTTACAGGTGCCTTTTACTGCAGCTGAAATTTAATATCAAGGAAATTTTAAGTAATTTGAATTCAGCGTTTGACTACAGTTCTGTCCTTCCAGGAAAGTCCCCTTCTTCATGCTTCCTAGAGTGATCCCCAGGATAACCACGTCCCTGTATTGATAAGCAGTTATGGGAAAAATGGACAGATGGATGGATGGATGGATGACTCCATTAAAATCTGGCCCGCGATACCTTCATGTCTCTCAAACTAGGTCTTAGCTAAGATTTTTGCTGTTGTTCTTCAATGGACTCTCTGCTGGAGACGTTAAATCTACATTTTTCCCCACAAGCATTTGTGTTAATGCAGAGAAACCGGATTCGCTGTTGGGCCCCTGATTGAGGCCCTTAACCCCCAATTGCTCAAGGGACTGGCTGATCCTGCTGTCTCAGATGTGTGTCGCTTTGAATAAAAGCATCTGCTAAACAAAGTAAATGATTCATGTTAAAATTGCACCAGTGTGCACCTATGTTGCATTTTGAAGAGTCCCTCTGCATCACAAGCACATCCTGCAGGAGGCAATTAAGCAGCACTGCCTTCCCTCCCGGGGGCTAGAAACACACAGATCATGCAACTAATAGAGAGCAACTGGGGGAAATTAGCCATCGACGACTATTCAGCTCAATTAGGCAACACCCCCATCTGGCTGGAAAGGTCCCTAAAACATTACAGGGTCACAGTATTTTAAAGGGCCCCCAACACAGCTCTGGCAACATGGAACTTCCAATCTCCAGGAAGTCATTAAAAAATTAAGTGACAGGTGAGAGCAAGACAAAGACACACTCACTGCACACTCCTCAGAAATGCAGCAATGGAATTAAATAATACATAATAGAATAACAAATACAATTTGATTTTAATACACCCTATATTCATGCGATCTGCCTGAAAGATCAGGGTACTTATGCAGAAAGATTGAGGTATTGACAAGCTGTGGAGGGTGTACCCTTTATAGAGACCTATGCTTCCTCCACTCACCGCAATCATGTTCTGGATACAGGGGGTTAGGGATAAATGAATGAAGATGCAGAAAGGATGACAGAAACGGCACCGAATGGAAAGAAGGCCTTATGGATCTCAGTCTGCTTCCAGCCTCAGTAACTCGCTCCAGCTCCCGGGACACGCTGCCACGGTCTGCCGCTGGGCCTGCGCGTTCGATCTGTAGGCGCAAACAGCGGCAAACCTGCGAATAAAAACCTTGTTTCGCCTTTCAGGGTGACACGGATCGCCTTAATCCGTAAATGCCGCTTCGAAAGATAAGAGTGTAAACAGGATGTACAGAAAGTAAGCGCTCGTCTGAGCATCTATTGCAGTTTCGATTGGGTGTCAAACGTTTTTAAAAAGCGGCACTTATAACTTCTCTATGTTAACCACTTGGCCAATCATATCCTAAAATATGAATTATTTAGCAGAGACTGTAATATAAAACTGTAATTCATTTAGGACAATGTCTCTTTCCATATGTCGGGCTGCACATCTGTAGTCTACGACGACAAGTTATTACTATCAATTAAAATTAAACATTTACTTTGTTACAATATGTCCATCTGGTGCTTAGTCCCATTGAAGAACACATGCCAAGTTCATTTGTTTAAAATGTTCAGATCATTTTTTTCCCACTACAAAACCTGCCATCTCTAAAAATGACAAGGGGTTAAATTAAACCTTAATATCGCCAAGAACGACAATAATGGATGTTGTACGAAAGAAGGCATTGACGTTAACGTGTTCGGTACGCGGGGCCATTATTAGTGACCTGCCAACTCCGTTCAGGTGCAGTACAAGAAGATGAAGGGCCGTCCCCTCCCAGCTCGCTCTGACACATGGGGACGGACACCCTGACGTTACACGCTGATAATATTAAATACTCCACTTTTTATGATTCAATTTAGAATACAGTTATGAAAAGAAAGTACTTAGAATTAATATGATATATGGATGGGCTGGAGACAAGCTTGCATGAAGAAAAACCTTTTACCGCACACTCATCTGCCACGTTAGCTGTTAACCCGTATCCCCCCACCAAAAAAAAAAAGAAAAAAAACCTAGGATGGAAAGTCATCACTGCGTCCATGGCCAACATATCATAACACAACTGTCTATGACGGCCACGGTATGTGTCATTACAGTTGCCGTTCAGCTATGCAACTCATCACCTTATCAAAAATATATATATATTATCAATCCTCTGCCAACAGTAATATGCGGAAGCACGGCTGATCTGCGTGTTAATTATGGGGTTAATTCATAATCATAAGAACAGCGGCGGTGGCCCACAGATGTTGGTCGTCTGTCGACAGGCGACGTGGTACCTGCTATTTTCTTGAATTTCCTGGAGTATTTTATCTCCGGCGAGAAATAGAAGAAAGGCTGCCGGGGGTATTCAGTACACGGAGATGACTTGATCTTCTCTTCGCGTGTGCTCACTGCAAGACACGCCGTTCGGATTTCCAGTAGTTTCAATCCACTACCAAACGCTGAATGATATGCATGTCATGCGGGCTTTTTTTTAAGTAGTAGTGTTTTGAGAAGAACATCAAGTCGATTCAGGGCCTCCTCAAACATGCAGTATGTGTATTACACCGCTAAGTCCTCTTCTCTGCTTCAGATGGTTTTTGAAAGTCCTGAAACTTACTGTTACAAATTTGTTACAAACACGACGCGTAGTATGTTTGCTCACTCGGTATTTGAGAGAATTAGCACCAAACATATATCAAAGATTCTTTTTTTGGGGTTTGAGTGCTATCTTGCTGCATATATTTTTCTGATCCCTCGCTTCCTTCCTCGCTCGGCTCGGTACTCTCCTTCTTCCTTCTCTCCTCCCTCTCCCCTTTTCCGTTATGCCCGTCGCACCCTTGTCCAAAAATGAATGACTACATAAACTACGAAGACCAGAAAGAGGATCGGACTCGGGTTTTTGATTGCGAAATAAAAAAATAAGAAATAGAACCAAAATCGACTTATCTTGTCGGCTGATCTGGAGACGCGCCTGTTGGCGCATAAATAAAGGAAACGATGCTACTACAACTAACACGCTCCGAAGCAGAAATGCACGTATGCCTATACCTAGGCACATGCAAACGATTCTGACTCGTACACTACACAAATCACCTTCTTCTGCACGGACATTAGCGTTGAGAGAAATTCAACCACACCCATTCGGAGAGAGACCATACCATTCGGCAACGCCGCTGCTTCTAGGAAGAGTAGATACAGGCAAGGCAGGGTCCACAGCCACTATCACTGAAACGAGATTTTCAGTCACACTAGCGTTGAATATATGTTAAAAAAAAAAAAAGATATTTCAATATTTGTCCTATTTTTTTCATAAGCTGTAGGTATAAAGATACGGCACTGAACAAAAAAATCACGTTTTCACTTTCAATTGACTTTTTTACGCACGAACGCGAACGCTCCCAGTTCGCCTGCGGCCGAATACCGGTCACGTGATTCGCACTTTTTCCGCAAAATCTGACTGCTACATGTAAAAAGCCCGTGTTATCAGTTGGTGGAACATTTTAATTCGTATTGTGACAAATTACAACCAATTACTCGATTCTCTTGTCCTCTAGAAGTCGCGAGGCTCTAACTGCAGGAAGTCTACCGAAAAATTGAAACATGAACAATGTTTTTTTTCAGTTCCCATTTTAAACTATTTGTTGGAGACCACGTTTTTGTATTACATGACAGAATAACCGGACGTCAAGTTCTTTAACATTATTTTTCTAATATTGTGTTTAATGAGGGCTGAGTACATGGTTTTAATGCAGGCATATTTAGCTCCACACAACATCCAGTGATAAAATGACTGGACTCGAAACTGAAAAGTTTCATTATATATCTAACAGTATAACCAGGTAAAGTGCACTTTAAGTTGTTCTGGTGGAATAATGAAATAGAAAGTGTTCAATATGATGTAATTCTTCTGTGTGTGTGTGCGTGCATGCGTGTGTGTATACATACAACAATTTCTATCTACAAGTATGACGAAATGTTAACATTACATTGGGAAAGTCAAATCCATGATAATTACATGAGTTTCATATTTGGTTAAGGACTGTGAATCTAAATATATTTAGGTAGCTTTGAAGGCCTGACAAACTGAATATTAATGTTTGTTTTCCTGTTCAGATTCATGGGAAGCATGTGTCAATGGGAGGTCAGAGTCCGATATTTGTATTTCCGCTTCAACTGTGAGAGTTTATGGCCTCCTTACAACTATGACCCGGTCCTGAGGTAATTATCTTGTACTCCCTCTCACTCACTTAACCCACAAATGTGCATTTACTTTTTTTTCTGACTCCCCAAGACCCTTTAAATCTTTCCACTAAATCAATATACAGTACACGTCAGAGTTTTTGAGTCTTGGTGAATTAATAGGGGCTTCACCCTGCAACCCAATGAGCAACCAGATAACCATGATGTGCAAAGAGGTGTCAGCTCTCTACCCGCATAAAAGCACAGAATGGTTTATCCCATCTGATTTCTTCTTCAGGTCTTATTAAAGAGTGTTGTGACAGAAGAACGGTTGCCTAGCAACAGCATCGGCTCTATGGATAAAAATATATTTTTCTCTTTCCTATAGAGGCGATGGACAAAAATATGGCCACTGAAAAATGTTTCTTTATGCTTAAGTTGCAAATGCATTGAGTGAATAAAACTAACAAACACCATGTGACGGAGATAAGCACAGGAAATGAGCTTAATAATATACATTGTAGCAGTTAGCTACGCTGAGTAAAGCATAACGTGCATGGATAGGATATTCTTTACACAGTCTTGTAAGTATCCATATGTATCGTATTTATGTAGTTGGGGTATATTGATATATTTGAAATAGAAAATAAATACCATCGTCGTCTTCAATTAATGATGTCATCGTAATATCGTATGTTCGTCATTTGGATATTAACATTTGAAGCCTTACATTTTACCTATCCTGACTTCTGCTGGCAAACGTCTACATGCAACTCTGATCGGCTGAGTAAAGGACTGAGTTGATACAATGAATGCATTAAGAGATTATGTGAAGACGTATAAGCAGGCTAGGTAGGTTACCTACCGACCCCAACATGCGAAAAGGAAAGTTAGCATCCTGCGTGTTCTCTGGTGGTGGTAACACCTTCCAGTGTCCTTTTTGCTCGTTGTAGATCACGGTAAATATTACAGAGGTTTTTTAAAAATACTTGTGGCAATGATATATGTTAATAAGTTCAAAACTGGTAGATTGTGGGATGCCTATAGGCTTATAATTAGCGAGCAAAGGGCTACTTTTGGGGTCATTCATTGTCTTTTGAGGACATCATATGCCAGTAATCAATCACTAACCAAACTGCCGCATCGTGCCATTCAGCTTGGCAAGAGCAGGCTTTGCGGGCAAAATCACCCTAATGTCTTTGACCGACAATTGCTGGCCGCGTTACATGCGCGAACGGGGACCTTTAAAAGCTCCGGCCGGCATCTTCAGCCAATGGCATGAGCCCACTGCCGTTGTTCCGATATCTGATTGGCCAGCTCTGGGAAATCGAGAGACAACGAGGAAATAATTGGGAACGGGCGTGGAGGGGGGGGGGCTGTGAGGATAGCGGCGTATTTTTGGGCAATCCGCCCTCTGTGCGTGCATCACCCCGCAAACCCAAAAAATCAGAAATTCACCACCTTATCCCAGTTCGAACTGACCCGAAATCACAGTCCTCTAACATTTAATTTGTTTTGATATAAGGTGTTCCTTAGCTACTCCGCGGCCAGCTAGCTGTTGATTTTCCCTGGGAGATTAGAATAATATTTAGATGACAATATGAGTGGCGGGGTCTATGGCGGAGGTAAGATCGTTGTCGTTTGTGTTTGTGCTTTTGCGCAACGGCGGCTGAAACGCGGCACGGATGGCGTATTGTTGTAAATTGCTAATCTCACGCAACAGAGGATGCAATAGACAAGGAAGCCGAGATGAATGGGTGTAACTGAACCTACAGTACTATTCAAATACAGCAATGACAAACTCTTACATACATGTGAATGGCGAATACACGATTTGGTTGTTAAGCAACTGTACGCGATTTTTTTTTTATTTTGCCGAGAGTTATCATGTGTCTAGATGTGCAGACATGGGCTGGCGCGTTTGCATGTCAGCGGCATGAAACGTTTCTGTCATGACACCTTTACCAGTACACGCGCAGTAGGGAAAATTACCAAAACAAAAATGTAACTCCTCATTTTTCCTGCCATGGAGGGTATTGCCATTAGGATGGATACGATGAAGTCTTATGAGACCAAGAATCTGTAATTCCTGTATAGGAATCTGGTGCCTTCCTTCATAAAGACTTCATTCTTCTGTGATTTGATGGTGATGGAAAGTATTGTCGCTGGCGCCGCTCCAGACAGTCCAGCGAAGGGTCTATCGATTTGTTAAACGAATGATGATTAACTTCCTCCCTTGCTCGTCAGATGAGCCCTTGACAGCATGTGCTTTTAGAACAAAGTATTTCATCCATGGAGACCCACAGTATATGATCGCTTCTGTTTCAATCAAGATTTTAAGTGATATGGCACGTTTCAGATTGTATAGCGAGGTGGTGTCGCATCTATATTTAAATACTGAAACTATCAGATTGTTAATTAAGTAATCTTTCAAGTACTTCATTTGTCAAATGCTTGAAGGAACAGGTTAATGTTCATTAATAAAATATTGCTGAACGAATTATTAAATAAATATAATCATCTCAACATATCAAGCGTAAGATTCACTGTATCATAAATATCAGTTAACAGTTATGTTTAGTTAGGAGTGCTACTCAAAAAAACCGTACACATACACACACACATAGTATTGAATTAATTACAAAGGTCTCATTTTGGTAGGGTAGAAGAATCACTCTGAATAAACTCTCTTTTTGGTAATAAAGGGGGAGAGGGCGGTCCTAGACCATACATGCAATATGCAAACCTATAAAACAATGGAGTTGTTTGCTGTATAGTTTAATTGGGTGCACACAGCCTGTTTACATCCATCTGTGTTTTATAACTGCCTTCCCATACTGGGACAGGGATTACCTGGAGCCAGGGCAGTGGACACCCTAGGTGAGCGCCACAGGTTTTAATACATAACAACGCCAGTTAATTTTTTAGCCAGAAATCCCCTACTGTTCAAGCTCTGCTCTTTGTAGAGTGGTACCTTACACTTCTTACAGGAGTAGCCCCACCATGAATTTCCAACTGATATTAAGTGTTAAGGGCAGCAGTAATAACCATTTAAAAAGCCTTGTGTTACATGCCGATGCTAATACCCACTATGTAGACACAGTAACTCCACACATAGTGGGCAGGTTATGTCTACTACCTCGACCTATGCATCCATTTTGTCGCGCGTATCTGCATGGGTCCGAGTCTCTTAGAGATGGCCAAATCTCCCTCTCCCCTGCCACCAGCTTTTCCAGCGGGATACTACGTTCCCAGGCAAGCTGAGAGATATAATCTCTCCAGCTTGTGCTGGGTCTGCCCCGGTGCCTCCTCCCGGTTGGACATGCCCGAAACACCTCCCCAGGGAGCCATCCAGGAGGCATCCTAGATAGATCCCTGAACCACCTCAACTGACCCCTTTGGAGGTGCAGCAGCTTGCTATTGAGCTCCTTCCAAATATCTGAGCTCCTCACCTTATGTCAAAGGCTAAGCCCAGACAACTTGCGGAGGAAACCCATCTCTGTCACTTGTATCTGCAATCTCATTCTTTCAGTCACTACCCAGAGCTTGTGACCATAGGTGAGGGCAAGGATGTAGATTAACCAGTAAATCGATCTTCGCCTTCCAGCTCAACTCCCTTTTTTCCACAACAGAACGGTCTCCACATTACTGCCACTGCTTCACCACTCCGCCTGTTGATGTCCCACAGCCGCCACATTACTGACGCCGCTTCACCACTCCGCCTGTTGATATCCCACAGCCTCCTTCCTTCACTCATGAACAAATACCTACTTTGGCCTTTAACTGCAGTTAAAAGAAATGGGAATCTCTTAGAGGTTGGCATGGTGGCTCAGTTGGGGGGGGGGGGGTGCTGTTTGCCTCATACCTTCAGGGTTGCTCTGCTATGTGTGTGATGAGTTTACATGTGTTAGACTTTCTCTTACGGTTCATGCAGTCTGGAAGTTATGCAGAGCATATGTATGTGTCTGCCCTGTGAGGGTCTGCCATCCCATCCTGGGTGTACCCCTGCCTCATGTCCTATGCTGCTGACATAGGCTCCAGCCCCCCAACCCCACTCTGTATTTCATAAGCAGCTGGAAAATGGATGGAATGAGGGTGACCATACTTAAGGGAGACGTCAGCTCAATGGCAAGACTCCGACAGCTTTGAGTGTCTTGTGTGCTTCTTACTCATTATTGGCTTCCCTGTCTCCCTTCGTCCCTGTTCACACATTTTTTTCTCACTTTCCCCAAGATGAGGTGGGGGCCCTTGTGTTTGACATCGGCTCTTTCTCAACAAGAGCAGGATACGCGGGTGAGGACTGTCCCAAGGTAAGCCCACCCCTTGGGCACCCTGCCAGCCCCCCCCCCCCAGGCAAGGCTGCTAGATCATGCCTGCCACACTTTGACTTGGCTCTATTGCCACATAACTGGACCCAAGGCTACGTGGTCTTAGATTCCAGTCAGCAAATCCTGGACTTGTAAATGCACCAAAAAAAAATCTATGTATATAGATAATCTATGTATACATTCAGTTCCTCTGGCAAAAATCAGCTGAATAAATAAACTAGTAGTTAGCTTAAACAAACTAAGAGCTTAAATAAACAAATAGTGGAGTGCAGGTCCATTTGTGATGAGTGGACATATAGTTCTAAAATGTCCCTTAAAAACATCATGGTGAAGAGTGGATTTGATGCTACTCTGTGATGATTACAGCACTGATCTGCCCCCTTGTCCACTTCAGTCCCAGCTTTCTTCTCTGTTATTCTTCCCTTGTTTTCTTTATTCTACATACAGTAACTGTGCAAAGTTCTTAGGCGAAGAAAATTACATCAAAATGATCTTCATTTTGGAGTAAAACGATGATATGACGTCTGTCAAAGTGTGTCAGTTTAGCCATTTTAAAACCTCCCCTAAAGTCAACCCAGCAAGCACTCCCATACACCATGTGTTTGTTGACTCGGCCAATAGCATACCTTGTTTGGCTCATCAATACCTTACCGGGTTATTTAACAGATTAAATTAATTAATTAAGTGAGCTGGTGGCGAAATTCAGCAAATATATTGAATGGCTGAGGTGCCCCAGAGGAGAGGTTTGGGAACTGAAGCGATGTTGGGGGAGGAGTTTGTAACAGAAGAAATTTTTGTTAGTTTTTATTGGTTCTACTCATTAGCATGTGTCCTTAGTGATAAATTGTGGTTTTTCCTTAACAAATATACACTGACTTACCATATACACACCTTCAATATTTTCTCTGCCTAAGCCTTTTGCAGAATACTGTACTTCAGGGGTGTTAGTTTGTAGTAACTGCTGCTTTACTTTTTTCTCATTCATTCATTTCACTCCTGGCTCCCTCCTCTCCTCCCCGCCCCGCCCCACGCCGGCCCGCGCCGCGGCGCGCCGCGCCGCCCCCCCCCGACCCGCTCCCCGGGGCGCGC
>JAODLD010000002.1:26213867-26234436 GCA_026781065.1 Mormyrops boulengeri | reverse complement strand
CCCCTCCCCTCCCCTCTCCTCCCCTCTCCTCTCCTCTCCTCCCCTCCCCACTCCTCTCCTCTCCTCTCCTCTCTTTTACTTTAATTCCTTCATCTTTACATGTTTCCCTTTTCTTCCCACTCTCCTAATTTTCCGGATCCTCTGACCTCTGGTAGGCAGATTTCCCAACCTCGTTGGGGGTGCAGGTGGATGAGGAATGCGATGGAGAGCTGGCGGGAGAGCAGGAGAAGGCCACAGGGGGGCGTACCTTCTATCTGGACACTAACGCGCTGCACGTCGCCCGCGCAGGGGTGGAGATAGTGTCACCACTGAAGAACGACATGAGTTGAGTGACCTCTTGTGGCCACGTCATGCCTGCATGCCGACGTCTCTGTTGCATTCCTGCATGGCTGCTCTGAGAAGAATATCGAACCCAAATTTGGGCAGAATGCCGACCTGTTGCTATGAGCAGGGCTGGCCCAAGGCGTAACTGAACCAATTGGCTGGTTAGGGCCCAGCAGCCACCAGGGGGGCCCAGTTGATCAGCCAGTCAGGATAGGAAGTAAGATGACAAATGACAACTATGTTCATGAAATGCTGCTTATGGCCCAGAAAAGGATTGGGCTGACTCTGGCTATGGGTCATCAGATGGTACTTATCATATCGAAATGTCTTTGCCCTGTTTGCAGTTGAGGACTGGGAGGCTTTCCAGGCCATTCTGGACCACACCTACTGCAAGCACATCAAGTCAGAGCCCAGTCTGCATCCAGTGCTGATGTCAGAGGCCCCAGTGAGTAGAACATCAGCCCATATCAGTAAATCAAGAACGGAGGGGGGTGAAAAATCGATGGACATCTTTAGTGATCAAATTGAGCTTGACATTGGGTTTATTTTAAACGTGTGTGTTTGTGATACAGTGGAACACACGGGTGAAGAGGGAGAAGCTGACAGAGCTGATGTTTGAGCACTACAACATCCCTGCCTTCTTCCTGTGTAAGACTGCCGTGCTCACAGCGTATCCATCACCTGCACTTCGGCGGTGCCTGGGGTCTGCTGCTCGTGTCAAGGTGTCAGTCAGAGTGCAGCCAGACTTCCCAATCCGGTCCTTGATGATCCACCGTCGGCCCATGTTTTTGCTACCTCTGAGCACCAGGGAGCAAAAATATTGACTGTCTTTGGGTCCCTGAGGACCGGATTAGGAAACACCGGACTATATAAATATAATGTGTTATGTCAGTCGATGCTTGTTATTAAATATTTAGTGCAACTGTTTTTGGAAGGGGGCCATGTTAAAATAATTTGAATTTAATTGAGACATGAATTGGTAATGCTTCACATTAAATGCACCTTCAGAATGCATTCATAGAACATTCATAAGCAGCATGTAAGTATACCTAAACAAAGGGATAGACAACCCTGGTCCTGGAGTGCCGGTATCCAGCAGGTTTTCTATCGTACCTGATGAGTCACTATCTGCCTGAGATCAGGTGTGGTTCATCAGAGACCCGGTAGGATAGAAAACCTGCTGGGTACCGGCACCCCAGGATCCGGGTTGCCTACTCCTACCTTAAGATATCTTAAAGCATTCATAACACTTTCAATGAACATGACATGATTACTGTAATATATATTAATAAGAAACTTTGGTAACAATTTATAATTTATAATGCATTGACAAACATTAAGTGCCTTAATATTAAGGTATACTTACATGCTGCTTAATGATGTTCTATGAATGCATTATGAAGGAGCACTTAATGTTCTATAAATGCATTATAAATGCATTATGAAGTTGGTCTTAATGTAAAGTGTTACCATTGAAATAAATATACTTCTCACTAGGAGAAGCAGTTTGAAGGTGAGATGAGATCAACATATTCTCATTCATTCACCAGCTACCGGTTTAGTGTGCATGGAGTTTAGGGTAGTGTTCATGGTACAGTGGTTATGTCGGGCAGCCTGTAGCTTGTCAGGCCTTTTCTCCAGCCAGTCACACTCAGCTGTTGCCCCTTGACCCGAGAGCAGCTTCGCCAATGGCAGAGCCACTGGGCTGGTACTGGACAGCGGTGCCACTCATACGACAGCCATACCAGTGCATGATGGGTATGTCCTTCAGCAAGGTATGCATCTTCCCTATTGGCAGTTGACGTTTTTGTGTTTCTCTGCAAAAGGTAATGTTAGCCTAATTTCATTAAAATAGAATTTAGTGACTAATTGTCATTGTTGACTCACCACAGCACACAACAACAAAATGTGTTCTCTGCATTTAACCCATATGTGACATAGCAGGGGGCAGCTAATTCAGCACCTGGGGAGCAGTGCTTGGGGGCGGTACGTTGCTCAGGGTACCTGAGCGGTGCCTTGCTGGTCGGGGATTGAAGCCTGTAATCCTTCAATTATAAGTGCGCGTCCCTAACCATTAAGCCACCACTGCCCACAGGAATTACATGAAAAACAAATTTCGTTATTATATTATTGTACCTATGGATTTGTTTATCAGTATTACTTTATTTATCAGGAAAACCCGCAGCTGCTTTTTTGTAAAATAACGCTTGTCAGAAAAAAATGTATGTAAAATAACGAGCTCAGATGGAGTGCTTTGAAAGGGTACTTTTAAGTACAAGGCACTTCAGAGAATGCCGTTAGGTTGATGCAAAATATATGCTGTCAGAAGTTCTCACTTTATATAATACATTTATATTGAATCCATTTTAAATAATATAAAAGTACTGGTTATATTATTCATATACAGTAGATCTTATTTATATCATATCTAAAAGACTATATTATGTAGTATTTTATAATGATTCCACACTCAGTTTTTCGAGTAATGTCTTATATAAAATGTTTTATTTATGCTATCCATGATAGATCAGGATCTCTCCTGCTCTGCCCCCTGTGCATTCTGGGATAGGCGCTAGGTTCATTGTGACCCTGTATTGGATGGCCCTGAATGGGTGGATATTGTTTATGTTTTAATGTGATATAAGGGTGTCGTGGATCTTGTGCTGGAATCCCATGAAATTGGGACATGTGGAACCTGACTAGTCTGCCCTCCAGAGGGCAGAGCCTGTTTCAGGCTGCCGCAGTGTTTCCTTCCAGGCATAGTCAAGTCTCCGTTGGCTGGGGACTTCATCACCATGCAGTGCCGGGAGCTCTTCCAGGAGATGAACATTGACATCATCCCACCGTACATGATTGCTGCCAAGGTGCCTAAACCCCACCCTAGCCCCAACCTCAGGGCTCCTCACTGTTATCCAGTGGACATAGCTTGGCTGTGATTGGTTGGGCCAGCTTTCCCTGAGAAGGGCCTTGAACTGATTGGCTCAGCCACCTTGGCTTCAGAATGGCTTGACTCTGGTCTGATTGCCCTGGTAGGAAAAACATACATTAAATAGAGGTGTAGTGTTGTAATATTAAGCAGTTGCTCTTTCTTAATGGGAAAGCTTGATTTTTTTTTTAAAGGAACCTTTGTTGTTAAGTTTAAAGTCAAGAGATTGAAACAGATGTTTACCTACAGCTATATAAGGAATTTGGCATTTTTTGCAGTTCCAGATTTTAGTAATGAATGTATATAGTTATACTGTCTAGTCTGTGTGGATAATGAGAGTGCTTTGCAGAGGCCCCAGCTCTGCGCTGTCCACAATGCATGTAAACATCATGATAACATCAAGGATGAATCCAGACTTTCGGGTTTTAAGACCCTGTGGTCCACCTTTAAGCTCAGACATTCTAGCCTGCCTTCACTTTTGGTGTCCCTCTGATGTTTTCAGTAAATAATTTGTCACATTTGCAAACCAAAGTGAGTTACAAGTTAAGTTATTCTTCAGTTGAAGTTTATATAAAGCTGCGGTTATAAGCATCATACATTTAGAGCTTAGAAGCTCAGGCTGTGTTTACTGATCCACCTGCATGCATTTTCCCATTGGTTGTCCTCCAGAGCTCCACCCAACCTTTTATATTGAACATTCTCCTCAGGATCCAGTTATGATGTAATCCTCTCTACCCCCACCCCCACTCCCCACCACAGGAGCCAGTGAGGGAAGGAGCTCCCCCCAATTGGACAAAGAAAGACAAGCTGCCCCCAGTCACTAAGTCGTGGCACACATACATGTGTAATGTACGGGCGTGTGTGTGTTGTGTATGTGTGTGTGTGTATGTGGTCCAGGTATACCTTACGTTGTGGGGACCAAATGTCTCTAGTTCATTTAGAGCCACGGGGTGGTCAGGTTTTTGTTCCACCCTCAGATATTAATTACTTAAGCACTAGTGAAGATACTATTATGACAGGATACCAAAAACCACAGCCCAAACACTTACACGTGAGCCTTCATGGAAGATGGCTTCTCACCCTTAGGACAAGTTACTGTTTGTGTTTAAAAGCATGTCCTCGTTTCTCAGAGGCCCTCATAAAAGTTCAGCAGCAGATATTTTCTCTTTCTCTCCCCTGGTTGCCAGGAAGTCATTCAGGATTTTCAGGCTTCGGTGCTCCAAGTGTCGGACTCCCCCTATGACGAGCAGTAAGTGGCTCGATCCAGCACAGGCGGCCTCTCACTGAGCCGATTCATTTAGACTGAAATAGGGGGGTGGGCTGACCCGAAACCAACAAAAAACAGGAAGCGAGATTTGTTCATTTTTCGGAAGTGTCAGTTACTTAGAGGTATCCTCTGTCAGCAGCATCTCTGTGTGAGTTTGCATACTGAAAATCATAAACTAAAAGCCGAACTGTTCATTTCTTACCGGCATGCATTTTTCCTCCTTCCATTTTTTTCCCCATCTCAGATTCATATTCAGATTAAAAGTGACCTAGCAGGACAGAGGTGAGATTTATTACACAGCATTTAAATAAATGCTTTCCCTTTCATGGGGTTAATCAAGTTTATCTTGCTTATCTTACCTTATCTTACCTTACAATAAAAAAACTAACAAATAGGCTGAAATAAACCCAAAACCAAAACTCGCAGACATCTTCCTCCGTTACATTATGCCGCCCCTACCCTTTGTTTCCTCCATCTCTTCTAATCAGTTGGTGTTTCTCCTCCATCCTACACTTCCCCTGCCCTCTGACCCAGAGTTGCTGCCCAGATGCCCACAGTGCACTACGAGATGCCCAGTGGCTATACCACCGACTACGGGGCAGAGAGACTACGTATCCCAGAAGGCCTTTTTGACCCTTCTAATGTCAAGGTCATCCATTCTGACATCACAACAATCCACTGCACTGAATTGGCACCCTCATTTTTCTCTACTAATTATACATACACACTCAGTTACCATCACATTCTATGGACTTGTGTTGCTGGGTGAAGAGTTTCTGAATCCCTCCATCTGTTTCCTGCTACAGGGTCTCTCTGGGAACACCATGCTTGGAGTCGGACACGTGGTCACCACCAGCATTGGCATGTGTGACATAGACATCCGCCCTGTGAGTGTCTGCCTGTGCTGGGTTTGCTGTCTCTGCAAATATGTTCCTAAAAGCAGAAATGTTCATGAGAAATATACCTGTGTTAGTACTTTAACATTGTACAGGGAATGGACAGTAAAGTGGGTGTCAGTACTGATTCTCAGGGCCTGTCTATCAGTCTTGCTACTCGATTGTGTCTGTGTTCTGTTCCTCAGGGCCTGTCTGTCAGTGCTGTTACTCAGTTGTGTCTGTATTCCTCAGGGCCTGTCTATCAGTGCTGTTACTCGATTGTGTCTGTGTTCTGTTCCTAAGGGCCTGTCTGTCAGTGCTGTTACTCAGTTGTGTCTGTCTTCCTCAGGGCTTGTACGGCAGTGTTGTTGTCACCGGGGGAAATACTCTTCTACAAGGCTTCACTGAGAGGCTCAACAGGGAGCTGTCCCAGAAGGCCCCCCCGGTAAGGAGCGCGTCTCTCCCCACTCGGCCAGACACGCAGGATAAGGGCACAGGCACTGGCACAGAGTGTATGGTGAACGGGAATGTTTTAGTCTGGCAGATCAGAGAAGCCATAGCATCTCCAGCAAGACACAGCCAGGACACAGATCCCAAAAGGGCGTTTATAATCCGCCTATGTTGTTCTCCAACCTAACCCAACCCTCCTCCTTCAAATGAACAGAGCATGAGGTTGAAGCTGATCGCCAGCAACAGCTCCATGGAGCGTCGCTTCAGCCCCTGGATTGGGGGCTCCATACTAGCATCCCTGGTGAGTCACGTTGAGTGGCGTCTTTCTCTGTCTGCCTATCCATCTGTCTTTTTCACTGTGTGTGCCAATCACACCTGCAAAAAGGCAGACACATGTACAGGACCGGGGCCACAGGGGCCCTGGCCCCAACTGAAAGCTGATTGGCCCCTAGTGTCCCCTCCCCTGTCACTCACCGATTCAAAACACATCATTGGCTAATGAAAAGGTTGGCCCCTTTGTATGAATTATGGCCTTTCTTATGCCCCCCACCTTAAATAATCCTAGAATCACCCCTGCAGAAGGATGCTTATTATTACAGTTCCATTATTTTACTAGGTGATGAGCCCACATATGTCCATGCTTTTGTGCAGGGAGACTTACACAGCTGCACTCTTGCTCTTTATTTCAGGGAACCTTCCAGCAGATGTGGATCTCCAAGCAGGAGTATGAGGAGGGCGGCAAGCAGACCGTGGAGAGGAAATGTCCCTGACCTCCAGCTTGTGCAGCAAGCATCCACAGCGACAGCAGGGGGCGCTCAAAACACAAACTGACTCTGAACCCATGGGCAGAATAAAAACCACCATCACAACTACTGGTTTTCATGTGTATCTGTATTTCTCTTTGTCTTTCACTTTTTCTATTGCCTCACACTTTCTGTTTAATATTTAAGCTCCACGCCTGGTTTTGTTCTCAGAACAAATGCTTGAATCTGCTAAATGCTAAATTTGTTCACATTTAGCATTATGATGCTAATTGGTAAAAATGGTACAGTTTTTACCTCCATCCATCAATCTTACCATTGTCTTTTCTTGGGCCCAATCACAGGGGTCTTAGGGGCAGATTAACCTACCTGGCTGTCATCAGCATGGACACTCAGGTGTTGCCACTTTAACTAACCGTTCCATTCTTCCTGAGGTAGAGCTGGGCCCTGATGTTTGCTGGGGCCCCAGGTTATAACCTAGGACAGCCTATGCATTAATCTGCCCCTAGCAGCACAGAGCACAATGTAGGGGCTTGTCCCGGGATGTCTGTCCATTACAGGGTAGCTACTTGCATATAGAAATACAATGAGAGATACTAATTGGTCTGACCTCTCAATCAGCCAACAACAGTGAGTCCCCAGGACTGGAGTTGAAAACCACTGCTTTATTATTGGCTGATTGAGAGGTCATCCCAAAAACCTGCACCCACACCGGCTCCCCATGGAACAGGTTCCCCACCCCTGGTCTAACTAAACTTCCTTGGACTACGCACACACACGCACACACACACACACGCACATACACACACACACATGCATACACACACAGGATAGAGCGGAGGCAGCATTTAGTAACAATGTCACCCTCCAATATTTGCACGAGAAATCATGTTTACATAATACTTTCATTAACTATGTGTTGATCTTGAGATTTCACAGACTGCTTTTGTCTCTGTGGTTTTGTCTGAAACATCGTTGAATGGTGAACAATACAAAATACTGTTTAAATATCATTATAAATGTTAAGACTCATCAATTACCGAAGCACAGCTTTGCAAACAATATGTACATTATCTTAACTTACAGAATTTAAGAATTTTCCATTGAGCACCATCCACCAGCAACTGGTCGCAGCAATTAGTCTGTAAATTTCGTAGCATCAGATGTGCAGTATATCCTGCGTTGCATGTTTGCATACAACAAAAGAACACAAACACACCAGAAAAGCCATAACACATGCTTGGTATGACATAGCACAGACGTCAGTGGCCCCAAAGTCCTTGACTCTGCAGCACCTGTGACGTCGCTCTGATGCGGGAGTGCACTGTTCCGGAGCTGGCAGCTGAAGCTACAAAGGAGGGTGTTTGACAGATGCCCAGAGAGCCTCTGAGACCAGGTTACTGGAGCACAGGAGCGGGAAGAACAGGCAACAAGACTGGCCAGGGCAGGCATAAGACGACAGTTTGCGGACACACGCATCCATCTGATAAGCTGGTGAGTCAGCTGCCTTTTTGAGGTATTAAAACAGTCCAGTGGTGGAAACCTACCAGGAGAAAATTCAGTAGTACTTCAAAGTGAATATAAACCACACTGGAGGTCAACTTTTTCCAAAACAAAAATATATATCTTCATATATTATTGGCAATTCATTGTAAATAAAAATATGTATATTAGTGAGGATTCAACTAAGAGGTGTTGTATATCAAAATAAACCATGTAAATTTAGCTGAGCATATTTGACTTGTTCATTGGTACAGACATTTGACAGGTAAGAACGCATGAAAATGATATGTAACAATTAACATTTTAGATCAAAAATCTGTTAACATCCCAATTAAGATAAGGAGTGAAATCCGGAATGGAAAACAATATTTATTTTAATTATTGATGTATTTATTAACATTTTTAACCTGGGTGCTGGGTTGAAGAAGTTTTTTGTTCCCATGCAAACTTCCAGAATTTAGTGATTAGTCATTGTTGACACACCACAATGAAACGTGTCCTCTGCATTTAACCCATATGTGACATAGCAGGGGGCAGCTAATTCAGCACCCGGGGAGCAGTGCTTGGGGGCAGTACCTTGCTCAGGGTACCTCAGTGGTGCTTTGCTGGTCAGGGATTCGAACCTGCAATCCTTCAATTACAAGTGTGCATCCCTAACCATTAAACCACCACTTCCCACAAATAAGCAGAGTAATCCTGCACACAGGACGCAGACCAACGCATCTTCAGCAAACCATTTTGGGTTAACCTGAACCTGGATAGGTGTTTCTGCTTGGTAGGGTACTGCTATCACAGATCTGTGAGGTATTTTACCATGGTAGCCAGGGTCGGGCCAAGGCGTAAGCAAATGAAGAGGCTGCTTAGGGCCCAGCGGCCACCAGGGGGTCCCTCAACTAGGTTACCCAAACTTTGCTTAGGGTCCCAAAAAGGACTGGGCTGGCCTGGTGGTAGCTATACTGTATTAGACACTAAATAATCCTTCATTGTTCCTTCTGTGTCCATAGTGCCCTGGATGTCACCTGTCTGGATCCCTGACTGAATTCTCCTGTGTTGCACAATGGGGTTAGCTTTGTGTAAATGGCTGTATAATGGTCCTACCTGGAGTAGAGTTTCTTCGTCCTCCTCATCCTCCTCCCCATTTCACCCTTTGGCTGTATCCATGATGTCTCGTCTGGCAGTCCTGTTGAACACCCTCCCGGCCCTCCCAGCAGACCCCCGGTCCCTCTGGAGCCCTGACCATCATTCCCCAAACTTCTGCCTGATGCAGGGTGGCATGGTAGCCCATCGTGTCCCCACCCAGCAGAGTACGGACGCGGTGCGGGCGGCCCTGGGGCAGGGGGCGGGGTTGCACGTGTGGGAGGTGAGCTGGGATCCGGGAGAGAGGGGGAGCCACGCCATGGTGGGCGTGGCCACTCAGCAGTGCCCCCTACAGACATCAGGCTACAGGGTGCTGGTCGGAGGAGATAAGGAGTCCTGGGGGTGGGAACTGGGCTCCAACCAGCTCTGGCATGGCAATGTTCCTCAGGGCCTCTACCCTGGAAGCAAAGAAGAGGGAGGAGGAGAGCGCCCCCCGGTGGCTGTGCCAGGCAGCATCCTGATGGTTCTGGACGCTGATGCTGGGACCCTGGGCTTCGTGGTGGACGGTTGCTTCCTGGGTGTGGCCATGCGGGGCCTGCCACAAGGAGCCCTGCTGTTTCCCGCTGCCAGCAGTGTGTGGGGTGGATGCTGTATCGGCCTGCGCTATGTGAACGGCGCCCCCCGTGAGTGCTTAAGGACACCAGAACGCGATAGCAGTGGGAAACAGCCTACGTCACTGCTAGCTTTCATCAAAACACAATAATCACACAATTACGCAATAATCTCCTGTGGCTGTACACCCTCTCAGACAAATGGCCTTGCAGGCCACTCTAGATTAGATTGTCAAATAGATTAACACAATATGTATAACATGCATTTATGATTGAGCAGAGAGGGCGAAGCTTTGGGAGCGAGATTGATTAAGTAACTATGAGGTTCCAGTCTAGCCTGACTCCTAATCTTCCCACCCGCTCTCATTCTCAGGGGAGCCTCCATCTCTGACATCACTGTGCTGTCTATCTGTTCGCCAAGCCTTGGGTAAAGACCAAGGAAAACATGTGGATGACCTGCTGCTGGCCCCAGCTCTGAGGCGCCTTCTCTGACGTGGTCTCCAGTTCACCTAGACCTGCTGTCCAATGAGAACACTTCCATCATCGTCCAATCAACAAGGGCTAAACACACAGACTTCCTGTTCACCCAGACCTTCTCAGAGATCTCTACTTCATCCACAGCTCCTCAGTTACAAGCTTCTTTTCATTAAGTACCCAACGGTTGCAGAGCTGTTGGCGGACACTTTGGACTTCTCATGTGGGCTTGCTTGGATGCAGTATGACCAATGAGGCTAATCGCTGCTATATATATTTGAATTTTTATGTTTCGTTTCACAAATGTAAATATATGAGCTTATTTAAATATTTAGCTATTTAAATATATTTAAATACGTAAGGATAAAGATTTCTAAGGTACACTAAATCCTCAATTTAACCGACTAATGGGGGAGACTGTTGCTTGGAAGAATGTATCAAAATAATAATAAACATCCCTAAGTTTGGGAAAAGAAACACGATAATGTGAAAGACCTAAGCCAGATTTATTTGAAAAATGGTATGTTATGTCCTTCTCTTAATATATAACTGTCATGCATACACATATTTTTGAATAAAATAATATTTAAAACTATAGTTTACTTAAATGAATACGGATAGATGCTTTGTATAATCATCACCTATCTTATAAATGCTTTCTTCCAAGATTGTTCTGTACCAAAGTGTAAACCAATGTCTTAAGCAGCTGTATTTAGAAAACATGAAAACTCTTAATTTAGTGTGCAACAATGTTACATGGCAGAGCTGAAGTACTGAGTATTACACATTTTAAAATACATTGTTTCATATCTGAAAAGCAAAGTATCAGATATTTTCCCGTTTCTACACTGACAGTATATAAATTAAAAGAAAGATGAAAAAATCAGAACAAGGACACCGATCTATACTATTTACACCAGCACAAATACAGCCAAAGAAAAAAAAGTCTACATATGTACAATGCATATTTTATTCCTTTACAATATGAAATTGTACGGTACTATGATTGATGCATCATAAGTTACATATATATCTTATTTTGGTTGGGGTGTCATGGGATTGCATCCCATGTTTTTCCTTTTTTTTGGTGGGGGGGTAGTTCACTCCCACATAGACTACGCCATCTGAGATTTGATTACATGCCGAGTGAGGAGGCGCCATCGCTGGGAAGCATGGCGACTTCTGTTATGGCTGAGGCCCTGAAATGCGAACAGACTAAGCCTGTCAGCACCAAAGGCTTCCCTCCCGCTGCACAATCAGCATTTAAATCCGAGGAAAATGTCTGTCTTCTACCAGCCTGACTGGCCCATTTCACGTATCCGTCCCTTTCCTATTGGCTGCTTCTGCGCAAACGTGAAACATTCCAGGATGCCGCAGGGTTTGCCTAGAAAGTGCCGGCTTTGGTCTCATCCAAACACTTTACACACAGATGGAGGAGCACCTTTGATCCTGGAGGAACTTCAAACACCGTGATCAGATTAAAGTTAAATAAACTCATAATGGAGGGGGGGGGGTCTGAAGAGAAGACGACAGCTGCAAGTGTTTTGGTGAAGCCACTGAAGAATCGAAGATGGATGGTGCGGCACTTCAGCGTGTGGCCGAGTCCAGCTCAGTGAGTGGGGAGGCACAGAGGAGAACCAGAAGTGAGGACACCCCCACACTCTCCGGATCAGCTGCTACCTCCAACACTATGCATCCTGGGAGATCATGCTGGGCATGCTGTCTGTAGGGTAGAAGCCACAGACATGATACATTGCTGTGATCCAGCACCGCTGACAAGGGTCAAGCCCTGACCTACTTTCGCTATTCTGATGTCTCTGCTTTCATTCCTCATTCTGAAACAGCACCCCCCCCCCAAAAAAACACCACAAACTGCAACACATAGCCACCACATGCACATTCAACTCACTTCCACATGCACCCCTAACCAGATTCTTTCACTTTGTGTTTATGCACCCTCTGGCCAATCAGATATCTGATTTTAAAACAAACACTTTCTCTTCTATGACTTCAGCCTCCTCTCTTTTACCTGGACTGTTATTTCATCCTTTTCTGCCGGTCGAGGAACCTCTGCCTGCGATTCTCGGGAATCTCGTCAAGACTGATTCCGTGACTGCTGGCCCTGGGCAGAGCGAGAAGAAGAGCGAGAAGAGGAGATGACGGCAGAGGAGCAAAGGCGAACAGGGGGAGGTCAGGAGCGCTACAGGGAAGGAGAGAGCAAGGAAAGTCTTCTGAGTCTGAGATGGACACGGCTGTCATACAACTAGGGAAAGTAACAGAGAGGCACAGTGGCTGACAGGAAGGTCTACAGACAGACTGTTCCACCTCACAGAGACCAGCCAGATCTTACCCTGGGGTCAGGTCTGGAGGAATGGGCAGGGGTTTGTTGAATCCATCTCTACCCACCAACCAATATGTGTCCTCAATTCCTTTCCCCTGAAAATGGCGAGAGAGAGTGAGTTCTACTGATGAGCACACCTGACCATGTAATAAAGTGCTCTCGCTGTTACGTTATGTGTGTGTGCGTTTGTGTGTGTGTGTGTGTGTGTGGGAGGGGGGGTTATGTATGCATTACATCGTTGATACCAAATGTAACAAAAACATGTGACAAAAACCTGTTAATTTGACAATTTTTTGATCCCCACAAGAGGAAACTCAAATTTATAAAATCTGTGATTGCAATAAAAAAGTTAAAACTGCCAAAAGACTTGTACTTTGTTTGGTTACTTATTGTTAAGGTTAGAGCTGGGTGGGGGTTAAGGGTGTCATACTGTAGTTGGGATTAGGGTTTTTCCCATAGAAATCAATGGATGGTCCCCACAAAGATATGAATGCAAATGTGTGTATGTGTGTGTGTGTGTGTGTGTACATGTACATGTAAAGCTTTCCCATGACCCATATCTGTGTTTCCCTTTCTGATGTGTCTCAATTTGAACATACTAGCTAAATGAAGGAGTATAAATTGAATTCCAATTAATATACAAGTAATACAGACTGTTAAAAGATCAATAAAATACCATACCTTTATGAACCACTCTTTACACACAACTAATCTCATCTAATTAAATGGCATTCACATCTAAAATATGTGACTTCAACAAAGATCAGTTTTTGAGACATTCATTACACAGGATGAATGGGCACATTCTGTATCTATATTAGTAAGTATAAATGTTTCACTGCTTGGAGGCCTGCTTCTGGAAAGTTCCAACAGTGTGCCTACCATCCAAGTGAGCGAGTCAGTGCAGTGCATGCTGGGAATGCGCCTACCTTCAGCTCTGTCTTGCCTCGTATGTCCAGTTTATAGCCCATATTCAGCTTCCTCAGAATATCAACAGTACTCTGGTTGACATGTATCCTGTAAGCTGGGGTATATAACAGCAGCATTAAACACATGGTAGCTGTGTTTATTTATATGAGTGTGTGGCTATTTATTAACATTTCTGTGTGCCTTTCACTTAAGCTGTTTGTGTATGTGTGTCATTGTTTGTGCGACGGATATGGGCGATGGCTGTCGCGTGCTTCAAAAAAGGTATTGGTACTAAATGAGAAACAAAAAATTGCAGTGCACTAAACACCCACTAGACTAGAGGGACAAGCTTTACCATGTATTCCATTACCAGGTCAAAACCATCCATCCATCCATTGTCCAAACCGCTTATCCCAGCGGGTCGCGGGGAGTCCGGAGCCTATCCCGGAAACTACGGGCACGAGGCAGGGAACAACCCAGGATGGGGGGCCAGCCGATCACAGGGCTCACTCACACACCAGTCATTCACACATGCACACCTACGGGCAATTTAGCAACTCCAATCAGCCTCAGCATGTCTTTGGACTGTGGGGGGAAACCAGAGTACCCGGAGGAAACCAGGTCAAAACTAAGATACTAAATTAAACAAATCTTATTATTTAAGTATATGGAAACAATAAATATTGCGATCTTTAAAAATTCTAATTATTGTTAAAATGAGTAAACAAATTCACCATTAAATTGTCTTGTCACACTGAAAGTCATATGCTGTACAATGCAGCCAACCAGGAGCACCAAAGAAAAACAGATCATGGTGCCTGATCATGTTTTATCATGCCATTGATCTGCATGTGGCCACAAATGTTCCTAAGCTCCACCTTGTGGGTTGCATGCTGTTCAGTTTATCCTTACTTCTGCTCTTTATACTGTCACTCGTCACTTCATCTGTGGCTGTAATGAGGCCTCAAGGCCACATGACCCTGACTGAGGGTTAGCTGTCGTTCTTTCATTTAGTAAAAGAAATGCAATTAGAGAGGAAGGAAAGGAGATCGACTTCTTTTAATGAAGTGCTTTGCGTGACTTTGAACGGAGCACAACTGGCAAACTGAACAGAGTCCTGAATGTTCCTGCTAATCCTGAGCATCCTCTTAAAGGATCAGGGAATCCGGCCCACTCCATAGACACCCCTGTGACACATGTGCGTGCACACACACACACGCACACACATATGCACACACACACACATTTGAAATCATATGTTTGTGGGGACTGTCCATTCATTTCTATTGGAACAATGCTTATCCCAACAATGACATCTTTCACCCATATCCAGCCCTAACCTTAATCATAAATAACCAAGCAAAATACAAGACTTTTTGCTGTTTTAGTTTTTTGACTGCAGTTACAGATGTTCATAAATTGAGTTTCCCATTCTGGGGACTGGAAAAAATGTCCCCACAAAGTGAAAATAACAGGTTTTTATCACACTGTGGGGACATTTGGCTTCCACAATGAAATATATACATACCCCATACACAACACACGCACATGCAAAGCTGTGCTGGTCACACGCCATACAAATATATGAATACAAGCATTATTTACTCTAAAACATTATTTAAGGTGAGCAATTCAAATGTTCACGGTGTGATGGAGCAGGAGTAGCACTGCCAGCAGTAATTTGACAGTAACACCAATTCCTAAAAAACAACACTCATGTTAATGCGGAAACATATTATTTATATCATTATGTCAGAGATAAGACACCTACCAGTTATTTGGTGCTTTGCCTGACCACGCTCAATACACTGTGATGGTATGATGTTAATTCTACCTTGGGTATAATCTGACAATGCAGTGCTGTCATAGCATGTAGGTCCACGTTAGGCTTTTTGGCTCCTCGACATCTTAGCATGTCACTTGGTGTTGCTGGATCTGTCTGCCAACATTCCCTCATCAACACTTCAAAAAATCTCCTCACAGCCAACCTGGTCTCATCCTCAACCCAGGTGTGACAGCCAAGCAAGTGTGGCACTCGAGCCAAGTTCTAATGAGGTTTCTCCACTCTCACGGCTGTTAGGACTCATTTCCAGTTTCAGTCTCACAGAGGGCATGCTAGTTCCCTTGAGTGGCAAACTAGAGTTTAACTATAGAAAATATCCAGTCATGTACAAGTTAAAAGCTGCTTTGGGTAAAAACAGGCAGCACTTCCAGGCTTCTCTCAAATCAGCAAAGGAAGCATTGAGGTAAGTGTCCTCCACACTTAGACGAAGCAAAGCTGGATTGCATACCCTCTTAATCGTGGGCCAACAGTGCAGTCTTTAATAAGTGATCCCTAAACCACTAATCGCCTTGACTGGCTGAACTTGAGCAGGAGACATCTTTCCGTACCCTTACTAATCCCACCTCTCCTGCATCCGCCCTTAAAGCCGGTGCTCCTGCATATTCTGGGCAGCTGTGGTCACACACAGCAGGGAGTCCTCTACTGAGTCAGTCCTCTGGGTCACTTCACTGAAGGTCATACGGTACATGGCAAAGTCCTTGCGTTTGGATGAAGGTTAATCGGTACTGGTGGCAAAACCACAAAAGCCAGATTTATAACAAGTACCAAAAAAATTCAGGTAAGGGTGGAGTGGTGGCTCTGAGGCTAGGGATATATACCAACAACTGGAAGGTTGCAGGTTCAAATCCCATGAATTCCTGGAGTGATTCTACTCCATTGGGCCCTTGAGCAAGGCCCTTAACCTGCAATTGTTTCATCCTGGGTATGACATTAATCTACATCCAGCCCTCCATCCAGGTCCTCCAACTTACAGGGAAAAGGTTGGGGGTTGGTGGCAGGATTGGCACTCCAACCACTGGGGGAAAAAAAACTCACATTGGTCCATTTGGACTAGTGTGGTGCTGAGGTATTACCCGCCACATGGCTGCACTCAGGATGTCATCCCTGTTGTGGGTGTGTGTGGCAATGCACTGTAATCAGTGCATGCTCCTTACCTCCTCTCCTCCTGGCAGCAAAGACAGCATCAATGACCTTCCTTGACTTGTGGCTAAAATACAAATCTACAAAACCATAATTCTTCAGAGCTGCCCTTTCCCCAGATGGCTGTAATTCTTGCAGATAGTGCACATCTAGCTCAGTGGTAGGTCTCCTGCTACCTCAAGTGGAAGTTAAAACACTGTATCTGGGCAGACATGGTTCCTTTGACAAACGAAGCCTCAATTGAATTCTTGGTGTGATGTAAGAATTTTTGGGTACCTCTGACAGTGCTGGACCCATAAAACTCACAGTAAGGTAAAAGAAGTGGGTAAAGATCCAGGGGGTACCGTTCAGGAAATTTCCTCATCACTCATTCATGCACTACTACAAGTTGCAATCCCAATTTTGGTGTGGAATTGTGTACAATGACAATAAAGAATCTTGAATTTCCAGGTCTATTTAAATGTGTGCATCTTTCTCTGCTACTTAAAAAAATGGGTGTAGGAATGGGAAAGACAATCTCCTAGCCAACAAAAATTGGGTGGCAACTTCTCTTATAAGTTCTCATTCTCTACAACACTTAACAGAGTGAAGACTCTGGTTTTTTTAATACCAAGCAAGATGGAAATCGGCATTCATTGAGTGGAACCATTGACCCAGTTTGGTAATTACGGGCTTACATGAAACAGAAAAACCATAAAGCATCACCAGAAGCCCATGACCAAACATGTCAAATGTGTTTTTATGAATGATTACAGATAGGTGCTTTACTGGTGTTATTTAGCTCAAGCACTTCATGAATAAAGCATAAAACACCCAACACCCTTTGGATCAGAACCTAAAATATTCCAGTTTCAGTACAAACACCATAACCTTCATAATACCACCTTATTGTTAAGCTCTACTGAAGCAGCAACTATGATCAGCAACTATGATCAGCAACTATGATCAGCAACTATGAGCAGCAACGGTGAGATGGGACAGACAAGAAGGTCACAGATCTGTAAGCAATGATGGATGTAGAGTACAGTTTGGAGCTGGTAACATTTCTCTGGTACTCACACAACCCTGTGGACTCCATTCGTGAGGCCGTGTTGACTGTGTCTCCAAAGAGACAGTAGCGAGGCATTGTGAGGCCCACTACTCCTGCCACCACCGGACCTGCCAAGCAAGGAAGGGGACATGAGAGGGGTAGGTGGGCCTGTGCACAGCAGAGTTTGTTCTCCTGAACATGAGTAGGCATGCTGAGCATACATGTGAGATATATAGCCAGCTCTTTGGTGAAGGTTTCCAACATTCGCTGAAAATAAATAGTCCTATAACTTACCATGACAACCATGAATGTGACATGACATGTTCATCTTTTACAGATCCGGCTATACCATGTAGACACTATCAGCTAAATTGACACCTGACAGTGTTTTTGGAATGAAGAATGTACTGGAGATATGTGGATAAGACCCCCTCACCTGAGTGCAGGCCGATACGGATCCTGACCTTGACATCAGGCATGTGCCTCATCTTAAAGGCCCCAATGCAGTGCAGGATGTCCAGGGACATGTTGGACACCTCAGCGGCGTGCCGGTTCCCATTGCGATTGGGAACCCCTGATGCCACCATGTATGCATCACCAATGGTTTCCACCTGAGGTGGGCCACACACGCAGCATAAATAACATGCAATCACATACAGACTTATTCACACGCAAACATAATAACATACCTTATATACATCGTGCTCTCCAATGATAGCATCAAAGAGTGTGTAGAGGTCATTGAGTAGGTCCACCACCTCGATGGGCTCGCTCAGGGCCGAGATGGTGGTGAAGCCCACAATGTCACTAAAGTACAGTGTAGCCTCGTTAAAATGCTCTGGCTCCACCGGCTTGCCCACCTTCAGGGCCTGGGCCACTGACCTGGAGAAGGTTGAAGAAGCAGGCAAAGGCTGTAGAGGCAAGAATACTGAATAACAAAAAAACACTTCAGTGAGCAATTTTGTACTGTAAGAAGTGGGGCTCACGGACCGGGGAAGCATCTGAGCCAACAGGTGGTCGGTCTTCTGCCGCTCCACCTCAAGCTCCTCTGTCCTTTCCCGGATCAGGTCTTCCAGGTTGCTGGAGTATTGCTCCAACATTCTCAGCATAGAGTCAATGAGGTTGGTCTTCTTCCCTTTATTCACATTTCTGAACTGGGGGGGATTGTCAGTGATGAGTCTGAAGTTTGTGGATCACCATATGAATTTGTGGTCTTCCTGGAGAAGTTCTTGCAGGTGTGTATCCATCTCACCTGATGGAAGATCTCCTCAAATGTTGGCCTCTTCTCGGGGTCCTCACTCCAGCACTGCTTCATTATCTGTAGGCAATCAATTGGGGCCTTCTCGATAGGGACTATGGGCCGGCACAGTGGTGGAGGGGACTTCAGCTTCTGGATGATCTCTGCCGTTGAGAAACGTGTAAGAACACAGGGTCAGAGGCATATACAGGGGCAGGGCTACAGGAGAACTGACCTGAGGTGAAAGGTGCCCTACACCTTATAAAAAGCATGCCAGACTCGCCCTTGCTCGGGGGCTGGTCAGAGACCAACCCCCCTATCTATTCCTAACTAAGAAGACATTGTGGTCTCACCATCTGAGGGCATATCCAGCATGCAGAAGGGGGTGTTGCGGGTAACAACCTCCTGTAGGATGATGGAAAAGCCGTAGACATCGCCCTGGTAGGTGCCCTTCTTTTCCAGGGCAGGGTTCCTCAGAAGTTCTGGAGCAGTCCAAAGATAATCTGTGAACAGGTGAAAAGTAAATTCAGTTACATGAAAAATGGGAAACATGGAAGGGAAAACACTGTTAAAGAAATGAAATCGTGGAGAAATAGTGACTAAATCCCATGACAGCTGGTCTCCCTTGAAATATTCTGCATAATGAATAAGCTATTATTGTTCAATATCGTAATGCACTTTGATGCAAAGCAAATTTCGTTGATAAGCAAATAAACATGGAAAGAAATGGGGCATAAGAAGATCAACACGCAAAGTGGGGTAAGTGATGTGAGAACCTCTCACCCTCCCCTGGGCTTCAGACCCACTCTCACCCTCAGCGTTCTGGGACTCTATGCTGATATTCTGACAGTCCATGATGCTGTTGTAGCCGTACTCAGAGACCTTCAGAACGAACCTCCCATCCACCACACAGTTACGAGACTTGAGACGGCCATGGATGATGTTGTGGTTGTGAAGGTACTTCATCCCCTAAAGGATGGTGGACAAAGAGGCGTGAGATATTAGAGTGTGTATAATCAGGTTACTTTAAACATAGACATAAACACATACATAACACTATATCCCATTGTTGTATTCAGTACAGGATCGTGTTCCATCTGTCTGACCCGAATGAGGTCCATGATAAGGGAGGACTTGAACATCCAGTCCAGACGCATGTCCTCGTTATTGATGAGATCCTGCAGACTTCCCCTTGGACAGTACTCCATCACGATACCAAAGATGTTACAGTCCAGAAACAGGCCAAGGTACAGGTTCAGATTCTCTTGCCTCATGACCCTTAGCTGTTTAGGGAGAAGAAGTCAAGAAGCAGCATCATGTCTCATTCAATTAAGTGGACACTTTAGGAAGTTTACACTAGATGAAGTGCACACTTTAGAAAGTTTACACTAGATGAAGTGCATACTTTAGGAAATTTACACTAGATGACTAGATGAAGTGCACACTTTAGGAAGTTTACACTAGATGAAGTGCACACTTTAGAAAGTTTACACTAGATGAACACTAGATGAAGTGCATACTTTAGGAAATTTGCACTAGATGACTAGATGAAGTGCACACTTTAGGAAGTTTACACTAGATGAAGTGCACACTTTAGGAAGTTTACACTAGATGAAGTGCATACATTAGGAAGTTTACACTGGATGAAGTGCACACTTTAGGAAGTTTACACTAGATGAAGTGCATACTTTAGGAAGTTTACACTACATGAAGTGCACACTTTAGGAAGTTTACACTAGATGAAGTGCATACTTTAGGAAGTTTACACTACATGAAGTGCACACTTTAGGAAGTTTACACT
>JAODLD010000002.1:26195013-26211596 GCA_026781065.1 Mormyrops boulengeri | reverse complement strand
TTATGTTTCTTGTACATGGTGACCCGTGTCGCCCAAACTAATGGCCATGTCCCTACTGCCCCTGTGTGTGTGTGTGTGTGTGTGTGTGTGTGTGTGTGTGTGTGTGTGTGTGTGTGTGTGTGTGTGTATGTGTGGCCATACCCTGGCAGATTTGGGTGAAGAGGCCAGCATCTCTAGCTATGCCCCTGCACATGCACACAATCATACTGACCCTTCGGCTGAACTGTGTGTTGATGAACACCAGATCTTCGAGTGTCAGCACCAGTTTGGTGCCACCTTCTTCATCTTCATCTTCTCCAAATGTTGACCAGACTTTCTGAATCTTTTCCCTGGACAGACAGTCACATGACCAGGTAGATGGACAAGCAGAGCGATGAACGGTTACGTACAAATCGAAAGACATGTGGAGGTGGTCAGTGAGTGGCAATGTGCACGATACATGGTATCTATGTTTAATTACCCACACTGGACCATAGTAAAAAGGATACATGCAACGTGGTGTGTAGATTTCATTATACACCACTGTGCTAAAAAGGCTACATACTAAATTGCTGGCCCACCTGAAAAACAGTCCAGTTCCCACCAAGAAGCTCACCAGGATGAAAATGAGCAAAAGGGAAGCTCCATCAATGCCTGTTGGGAGAAGTGGTTCATAAACAAGCCAACCTGAGAACAAATGTACGTGCTGCTCCTCATGGACCTGTGGGCACCATCCTGCCCAAAGTCATGGAGCAAGTTCGCTGAATGACAAACTGGTTTTTCTTGCATATAAATCACAATAGGTTTTCTTCTCATTTCCAGGAGAAATAATGTTGTTGTTGGCAGAAGTAGGGATCTGAGGTCCAGAGAGTACAAATCCAGACCAAGATTTTGTTTCAGTCAACCAGTTGAGTATAAACAGTCACAGTCACAGAGTACTCAACTGGTCGGCTGAAACAAAATCTTGGTCTGGATTTGTACTCTCTGGACCTCAAATCTCCACCTCTGGTTGGTGGTGATGCTGTGCTGAAATTCTTTACTGAACCAGTAGTTCCCCTAATGGAGAGGGCGATCTCCATCCTGCTGTAGATCTGTGGAGCAACTCACCCTAGAGCTACTCAGTGGAAGGCTCTGCTGGTGTCCCATATTATGTTCTACAAAACTAGATGTTTTCAATGAAAACTATTTTCCCTGCTCCTAGGTGTTGACAACAGGATAACGTCCATAGGTTCACGCATTCAACACAGAAAATCTCCTTCATATGACAGACTAGACTCCCCCGGCTGTGGTTGTCTCACCCCCTCTGCAGGTGATGTATGGACTGAACCAGCAAGTGGAGTCGCTGCTAGGAGATCCTCCTGGGAAGTGAATGGCATGTCCGAGGTACTTGAGGCCACCGATATCACCGTGGGTGTGTGGAGCCTCGAGCACATGGGTCACGTGAAACGCTGGGCCCTGTCCATCAGTGTCCAGCACCACGTACCGGGCCTCCAGCCCATTTCTGCCTGCTGACAGAGGCTGATTAAAGCCAGAAAACTTGAAACCACCCTTGGTACGGGCTAGAGCCTCCCCCGACACCCAACGGCTCTTCCCCGTTCGTGCCTGCTCCACAGACGTGGCCAGGAAGTACACGGCATTGTAAATAGTCCCAAAGAATGGTGACACCTACAGGAAAGGAGGAAAATTCCTGAATTCAACAAGATCTTACATCACATCTCAGCAGTATTCATGGGATATTTAGATCAAATCTTTAATTTACAGCATTACAAAAACATTTTAGACAAAGTATTCTGTTTTTAAGATTAACTTCTCGGTGAGACTTGCTTGTTCCCACAGACAGTTCTCTGAATTGAGATAATGTTTCCCGATGCTACCATGTTAACTGCAAACTGCTGTTTTTAATAAGATCATTGCAGGAACCAGGAAGGTTTTTCTCTTAGGGTCTCTGCAGGTACAGGTTTGCTGAACCCCCATACAGTGCACCTATGCGGGGTGAAGTGACATGCTCATGATCACATGACAACATGGCTTGGGTCACACACTTGCCTGCTCAGCTGGTGTGCCAGAGTGGAGCTCGCGGCTCTCCTGAACGTCCCTGAAGGCCTCATAAAAGCTGCGCTCCCCTGAGTCCATGGTGACCGTGAGCACAGCATCATAGGCCCTCCGCAGATTGGTGTCATTGACCAGGGCTGGGTAGACCACGCCCTTGTAGGGCAGGGCATACAGCAGCGTGTCATAAGGGATGAAGACATAGCCCCCATCCGCCATGCGCATGTCTAGGGCCGTGTTCAGCAGGTCCCTTTGAGCCTCTCCACCAATCAGCACCGAGTGCATGCACATAATGACCACTGAGGAGAGAGGGGCGGGGCATGTCTTTTTTTTTTAACCTTGCCAAAGACTTTTAATAGTATGTACTATTCTTCAGATTGTTAACTCAAAGGGGGAAAAAGTTCTATGGATTTTTATGGAGAACCCTTGCCATGATGGATGCATCAATCACCTAAATGTAGACCGGTCACCCACCACCTATCTTAGCATTCAGGGTTCATGGGTTACAAATTCAGTATTAGTGCAAACAAATTTCTAACTGTACATTTTGGGGGGTGAAAAACCATGATGATGTTGATCTGTTAAAAGCAATATTTATTAAAACTTCCTTCTGAATGACAAAATGGAGAAGAATCTTCATAAAAGACATAAGAATTGCCTTTGATGATCATTCTGAGCACCATCCGCTGGCAGGATCCGCACACCCACCTCTGACTTGATCCAGATCTTTGATGGTCCTCAGCGCCTTGCGGGGACCATGCCCTTCCGTCTCCATGGAGACCACGGCTGCGACCGGAAGCCCGAGGGCTCGCAGCGAAGAGGCCAGCTCCTCCCCGGTAGCTTCCCACACGTCATCCCCTGAGGTCACGATGGCCATATGAGCCCAGCGGAAGAAGCGCAGCACGGAGAACAGTACACGCGCCGACAGAGGCAGAGGTCGCAGAAAGGTGGGGTACTTGTCCTTATCCATGATCGGGTCCAGGCAGGACCATGACAAGATGGCAGTGTTCCAGTTCTTGGCTAGCAGGGCAGCAGATGTACAGTAGCCCGGGTTGGCAGGGCCCAGGATGGCTGAGGCGTACCCCTCCAGCTGGGCAAAGCGGGCCAGAGCCTGTGACGTCTGGCAGTCCTCGTTGACTAAGGTATAGTCATACCAGTAACCCTTATTCAGGTGGGGGTCCTTGTTGATGCGGCTGGTGGCCAAACGAGCTGCCTGTTCAGGTAGAGCTTTGGAGTACAGAGGATCGCATGTCCAGGGCCCTACGATGGCCACCTTGTAAGTGGCAGTCCAGGCCGGGTAGGGCAATAAGGTTACAGCCAGCAGGGGGAGCCACACCCAGAAGCCCCACCCTCTGTGAGAGTGCTGCACCAATGGCATGCTGACAGCCCCCGAGATGGCTCCCCAGCTTGGTCCTGACTGACACACACCCCACACCCTGGTCTTGTAAGGTGGCCCATACCACCGAGGGTGATGGGAGAGAATGTAGTACCAGCAGGATCCTGAGCGGGTCGCCATGGCTCAGCTGTGGAACACTGCACTAGGGGTGAGGCACGGGGTTGCTCTGGGCACAAGTGCTGTGTGGGAGCAATTAGCTACTCTCCTTTGTGCCCCCAGGACAAACTAAAGCATCTCAAGTCTGGACGTTCCATCAGTGTGGTCATATCCATGTGTGAAATGAAGACTGTAAGATGGAGAGAGGTTGTAAGAAGGACAAACACCACAGCCATGTACCATAGGCTACAAAAATACACTGACATCCCAAAATTAACTAAGAAGAGGTTCCTCTTATATCACACAAGCCTATTAGTACCTCCTCAAATTGCAGCCAAGGCAGAGAGAAAAAGTGTTGGCCTCTCAGAATTAAGTGTTCGGAGCGGAAGAACAAGAAAAACCAAATTTCAAACAAAGAGCAACAAGAAAAATGTTATCTGCTTGGGCTATACATTAGGGTGTGCTAACAGGGCAACAGATGTACAGTAGCCCGGGCTGGCAGGGCCCAGAATGGCTGAGGTGTACCCCTCCAGCTCGGCAAAGCAGGCCAAAGCCTGTGACGTCTGGCAGTCCTCGTCGACTAAGGTGTAGTCATACCAGTAGCCCTTATTCAGGTGGGGGTCCTTGTTGATGCGGCTGGTGGCCTGTTCAGGTAGAGCTTTGGAATACAGAGGATTGCATGTCCAGGGCCCCACGATGGCCACCTTGTAAGTGGCAGTCCAGGCCAGGTAGGACAATAAGGCTACAGCCAGCAGGGGGAGCCACACCCAGAAACCCCACCCTCTGTGAGAGTGCGGCAATAATGGCATGAAAAATATATGATAGTGAAAAATTCACCATGAAGGCTTTTATAGACCTCTTTTGCACACATATGAAATATGAGTTTAAACAAATAAAACATACACTCTCAATACTCAGGAATAAAACCTCTGCCTAAATTTGACTTCAAAGGATTCAAGGATATTAAGAAAAATTAATTGGACTACTTAATTACTTGATGTTGACCTAAGGATTAACATCCATCATCCAAGAGGTAACAATTACCAGCTTGCATTATCCAATAGCCAGCAGGAACCAATATCCATTATTCACCGTCCAAAAAATATAAACATCCATCATTTACCATCCAAGTATCAATATCCGCAAAAGTACCAAAGTCTATTCTCCACCAGCCAACTATTAACATCAAACAAGTACCAACATCTATCAGCAAGCAGATAGCGGGTCTCAAAATCCATCACTCAGCCAACAGATAACGAGTAATACTATCCAATTATCAGCATCCAAGTACTAACGTCCAACAAATACCATTATAACAACATCCTCAAACCAATGGATATGTTCCAGCATTCATCTTCTAACACCCATCATCTAACAATCAAAAAGTAACGTACCATCATTGAACATCCAACTAGCCAACTATCTATCCTCCAGCATTCACTATCCACATCATCCAAAAAATGCCAAAGACCATCATGCAAAGGTAGGCATCTATCATTAAATATCCAGTAAGTATCACCATCCACGGTCCAGCAGGCAGCAATTACGATCATCAAACCATCCATGTTCTCCATAGCTGTTCCCAGAAAGGACTCAAACGCACAGTTCTGTTTGGCCAGAAAGTCAGGCCCTGATGACGTCATCATCTAATTAACCCCCTACCCAAATTGCAAGTTATTCTCTGATCATTACATAATGGCATTTTGTTGAAAGCTAAAACTGTAATGTTCATTTGTTTGTCAATACCGTACATTTTTGTACAAAATAAACCTCTATCTAAATGGCTTATGTGGCTCTGTTGTCCCCACTATCTTAGACAGTGCAGACGCTCTTCAGTCAGCTTTTCCTCATGTGAATTCCCAGCTGTCTTTAGATTACTTACATTCCCAGAACTGCAAGAAGCCCTAAATTGGTCCAATCCCAACATTAATTGGTTTAGCTGAGTCATTTGATTGCACACTCAAGAGCCAAAAATAACCCTTTCAGACTATACCCGAGTAGAATTGCTATAGAAAGATTCAACATTTCCAGACTTTAAACAATACGCAGGGGATGAGAGTTACACTGGAACAAATGATCAAAACCACCATATGATTTATCAATATGCAGAAACAACAAAAGTCTCAGACAGAATGACTATAGTACATATAATACAAGGACAACAGTCTATACCCCACATAAGTTGCAAAAAAATTACCTTAGAGTAATTTTCAGCAGACTTCTCCCAAAGTTTCAAACAGACTATCAGTCCAGAAGATCCAAAATGTAACAATATCAAATAGGAGAACTGCCCATTAACCATGACTGGACGCAAAGCCCTAGTGGGAAAAGAAAGGCTAGAACAAGCATATTTGTTGGATTAAGAGCAAAGAAAGTGATCGGTCAGGATGTCTGCATGGTGCAGGAAGTCATGTGTTTGCCTAGGACAGCAAATACTGCAGCTTGCTGACATTAGGCAGCCTGATGTTAATGACCTGAAATCAAAATGACTGTTGGTTTTCGACACCAAGTTTGAGTTAAGTTTCTTAAATCTTTTGCTCCAGCCAGAGGCACATAAATTTGTCTTAATTTTGGGCTCACTCAGTAAAATTCAGGTGCACGTCACAATGTAACAGGACTTGCAATGGGAGGCCCATTATTAGACTAAAAAACAGAATAACTATTCAGACACTCCCCAGGTTATGATGGTCCGTGCTACGATATTTCGACTTTACAATGGGTAAATGTTTTTCACTTTCAGTACATTATTCAATAAATGACACAATTATAAAATTGTATTAATGATTTTGTCCGACTGTAGGCTAATGTAAGTGTTCTAAGCATGCTTTTAAGGTAGGCTAGGCTAGGCTACGAGGTTTGTTAGGTTAGGTGTACTGTATTAAAATGCATGTTTGGCTTACGGTATTTTCGTCTTATAAGCGATAGGTTTATACGTTCCATTGTAACCAGGGGACAGGCTGTATTCACATTCTGCTATTGTATACATATTACCCACATACACACAAACATATGGCTAAATATACAGATAGAGTCTCAACAGCATTAAATATATCGATGTCCATGTTGGTTTATGTACCCTGTTAGCTTATGAACCAGCCTAGTAAGTCAATAACATGAAACACTCTCTCTCTCAAATACAGAGAGAAAGAGAGGTAATGAAGCAGGTTCAGAGAATCAGGGTAGTCTTGGCTCCATCATCCCCAACCACCCAAAAATAGACCAGGGCCAGGTAAGGCAGTGCATCATATCCAACCAATAGGATTACTACACAGTCAGCAAAAGCCGCCATCTTTACCAGCGTCTGTACAGTACCGGTCCTTGTTTGCTTGCTGATTAACAAATGCACTACTGAGGGTCCTGTGTAATTCATACAAACCCTACTGGAAAAGGCATTACTATGTCTAATAGCAGAGGGGCATTCACATCTATTGCAGCACCTTTGAAAGTCTCAGATCAAATTACTGTTGCAACAATATGCTTAACAATACCTATAACAAAGTGTAGATGCAGCATCTAATTCATAAGAACAAAGAAGGTGGTAGACCTACTTGAGTATATAAACTGCATGTAGGTAGATGCGTCAATGCGATTAGATGAATCACACAACACTAAAATCCTGAGGGAAAAACTTACTGACTAGTGTCAACATTGGTATGATAGGCATGGCTTTGGGGACAGCCACAAGTATGAGATAATAGGTAATAAGCAAAACCATGGTTTTAGATTATGAGGGGACTTCAGGGAAGCATTAGTGTAGCCGGTCTTAAATGAAGCAAAATGGTATGGTGGACATTAGATTGATGTGTTTCAGAGGACATTCAAAGTGAATTCTCTGGTGAATAATTTCAAACAGTGATCTACAGCTGATATTTGAATGACATGCGAGCACTTTAATCTGGTAGTGGGTGGGTGACATCAACGCTCTGCATAGCTGCAGGTAGGTCACCCCTGCTGTCTTTACCACACAGACTTTCCTGATCTCTGGTCAGTGTTAGATAAATATTATACAGTAATATGTCATAGAGTTATATCTTTGCGTTGATGATCTTTGCATGGTGTTCTGGAGTCATTTTTTGCACTGACCAGTAAGTCATATACAGTACAATCTCATTATAACGGACTTTAAGGGATCTGGCAAAACAGTCCGTTATATCCAGAGTTCCTGTATGCCCAGAATACAACTACGGGACACCATTTACTTGTGCCACACCCCAGCAGACACACTTGTGGTATAGATTATTATATTGTACATGCAGTAATGCAACTTTACCTGACTGTTGGAAGTATATATGGCCTATAAGTGATTATACATGTACGGTACAGTAGTAACCTTCACCTCATTCCCTCCAGCTGCGAGCGTTGTCTGCTGACGAACAGCGTGCCTGGTGATGGACAGCCGCACAGACCAATCAGTGTTGCCTGCTGTTATGCCATGCCTATTTATAGAGCATGACTATTAATAATCCTGACTACATATCTGCGCTGGATATCACCGGCACGCCGCACACCTTGTCGGCGGAGCCTGCATGTCTGTTATAGGCAAACAAAACTACAGCTAAATGTGGCCTTGGGGACCACATTGTTTGTCCGTTATAAGCGAAATTCCATTATATGCAAGTCTGCTATATCCGATGTTTTTTCTGCATGTTCGTAAAGGCGCACAGCCAGGACCAATGGACCTCGTCCATCATAGACAATATTCTGTTATAAGCGAGTCCACTATAACAGGATTATACTGTAGATGAAAAAATCTAGAACACAAAAGGAAAAGAAATTATATGCAATAAACTAAGGAAGAGAATCAAAACCATGATAGACAGGAGGGACATGGACAATCAGTTACAGATGGATGTTAAATGGCACAAACCTGCAGGGCCAAGCTTCAGCAGGTGGCCAGCCGTATGTCTGCTGCATGAGGTGGACGATCCCAGTCTGGCTGGGGGGTGTGGGGGGGGGCTCTATCTTCCAGCAGCCCAGAGACTCATTTAGCATGTTTTCTCAACCATCCGGTATTCCTGATGCTTGGGAAGCCGATGTTAGAGAAAGGCTATTATAATCCCAGCAGATGGGAAAAACAGGTACAAGTCACATGGAAATAGTACACCCAGTTACATATCCTGAAAATATATCCCTTGGAACAAATCAACCAAGAAGACATTCTGTCCTCGTCGCGTTGATAAGAATTTGCAGGCTCAAGAATCAGATTGAAAGAAAAAAAATGAAATATGTCAAAATATCGCATCATGTTGTGTCCCCCAGATTTCTTTTCACCTCCACTTCATAAGGGGCTTCCTAAAAATTCCCTACCATGACTTCCTTTAGTTCCTCCTAGGGGCCCGTAGCCCTGTTTGGACAGGGACCAGTCCCAGAGCAAGGGATGAGGATGGAGAGGTTATGTATATTCTCACACCCCTGCAATACAACGAGAGAGAGGGTGTGTGTGTGTGTGAGAGAGAGAGAGAGAGCGAGAGAGGACGAGGGAAGTACAGGCCAAAGATCACCTCTGAGTTCATTAGTCGTTAAGCCACTTAGAATATGGGGCTGTATGTGTACCTGCTGCAAACCTGTGTAGTACTGCTCTATCCAACCTGGACACCAGCACTTTCCAGATTTCAAGATTTTTCCCAGGTGTGACTGTAATGTGATTTTACCAAAAAAACATTCCTGCACGAGCAGCTGACACAGTACAGCTTTTATTAAAGTGACAATGATTAAAGAGAGAAAATCCTCTGCTTTTGACATCAGCTACTTAGATATCCATTGTAAGAGAAGGTTATATGTGGCCTTGAAAACCACTGGCCAAGGATCAGCACAGCTGACTGCATAGCCTTCATGGTGCAAACAGAAATGCTTTTTTAGCCCTTGTTCACTTGAGAACAGGATACAACCATATGTATCAATTACCAGCACATAAGTGCACATGCACACACAGGCATACGAGGACATGCAGGAATCTTGCAGGACTGGAGGTTTTATGCAGATGGTTACAAAACTACACAAAACACAACCACATGTAGCAAAACTAGACCTTTAATGACTGCATGGCACAATGTGATCTTCAAGAGACATCTGTACAAAAAAAATCAAAAACATATAGCATGTAACAAAAAAGTTTGTTTCAAAACTTTGGTTAAAAGAGCAGGCTGTCGATTTCATTTCGATTTAGCTGTCTTTCAGTCCAGGCTGCGCAGTGAGAAAGTTGACTTTAAATCCGTCGTTGTTCCCTCTGTGTAATGCTGAAGGGGCCCTGAAGGGCCTCTATCATCCCTCCCTGAATGGCAGAGCGCCCAGCATCAGCAGCTCCCAACAATGCACCAGTTCCACCAGCACACAGAACCATCTGGAAGCTCTGGCATGTGAGCAAACGGATAACGCTGAGACCTGCCCGCCTCCTCCGGGGGAGGCTCCTTGTCCACCTTCACCTCCACGCACTGCCCCGGGTGACAGATGCCCTGTGGGCTTGGGGGGCGCCTCTCCTGCCCCTGAGGCCCTGGCTCCTGCCTCCTTCAGTGGGCCGCTGCAGCTGGCTTCTCCGCCGCATAGCCGACATGCCAACCTGTGGTACAAGGGGGAAAACCAAAGTATGCAAAAGGCGTGTCCGTCACAGGACATGTGGAAGGAAGTGACGGCCAAGAGGTCACATGACCAGTCTCACCTCCTTCTGGTCAGTCTGGCTCAGGGTCTGCTGCAGGTGCTGTATGGATGCACTGCTCTCCCTGCCTTCAGAGCCTAAAGTCCTGGAAGCCCATGACACAGGTCACACACACCCCTCACCTTAATACCAGAAAGCAGCCTTACTGCATATCAGTCCAGGGCTCAGATCATCCCATTCGGAAGGTCCCAGGCTCCCCCCCGCCCATTCCACCATGTCCCACAGACCTGTCGGACTGAGTGGAGAGGAGCTGGGCAAGGAGCTTCTCCAGAGAGGGCATGGCCGAATCCGGCTGGGCCTGGCACTCCGACAGGAGCCGTGTGACCTGGGCCAGCTGCTGCCCGGCCAGGGAGCCTTTAGTGGGGTCCGAGTCTGTGGGGACACCCAGCGATCACGTTACCTGTGTGCACAGGCTGTCTCCCCATGGGCCGGCATTTCCAGGGTGCATGCCCTTACCACTCTGAGGGAGGAAGCCGGTCTCCGGCCTGCCGGCCGGCTGCTGATGCGGGAGAGAGGCTTGCAGCTTGGTTTTGGTGACGGCCAAAGACAGGGGTCTACTGAGGGTGACCACGGGGGGCGCCGGGGACTGAGGGTCACCCTCAACTTCCCAGGGTGCCTGCAGACCTGGAGCCAGAGCAGAAAGTTGTGGTTCCAGTGGCTGCTAACAGCACCGATAGTATACTAGGGGGGTCAGAACCTGCCAAGCTACAGGGGAGAGATACCGGTCTGAGCTGGGCCAGAACCAGATGTCACAGAGTGATGCCCGCTGCCCGAGATGGGCAGATCCAGAGGCTCGCCAGGGCAGCGATCCAGCAGCTGGGGGAGGCACACAAAGCAATCAATCACAGAACATCCAACACAGATCAAGAACCTGGAACAGCACAGGGATTACTACAAACAGCAAACACAGGCAGACATGCTGTGTGGCACAGTTATCGGTGTGTGAAGTGCAGTACTGACAAGCTTACCTTGCTGATGTAGTACTGCAGCTGGGCCTGTCTGTACTCGTCCTGTCCCCCGGGCCTGCCTGTCTGTGCTGGGGTCCCTGGCTGGTTCTCTGTACTCCTCTCCAGGTACTGGCCGGTGCCAGAATGACCGGGAATCACTACACGCTCTAAACCACTTTCCAGTGCAGTGTTGTACTGGGCACCTTCAAGGGCCCCCCAATTGGACCTGGGCCCCCCAATCTCTCCCAGCTTCGGCCCCCATGAGCTGTCTCCCAGGACACCCGACCTGTAGTGCTCCAGTCCAGCGTGGTGTCTGCCCTGTGCCATCACACTACCTACACTCAGGTCTAACCTGGTATCCTTCTGCGAAACAACCTCCCTGCCACTAGGGGCACTGTGTCCACTCCCCCCCAAATGTCTGTCCCTCTCTGTGCTGATTCCCAGAGAGACACCCCTCTCTGTACAGTACCCTGTCTGACTCAGTCTGCCTCCATCTCCATGGTAACCAGCCTGCCCCTGGAGAGAGGACAAGCGGGCATCCCTCGTCACTCTGTCCCCAGAGCGCTCCTCTCTGCCGCTCTCCATGTCATGGACCCCCACAGGCCTCCTGTTCTCTCTGCCCTTCCACGGAAGTCCTCGGTCCAGCCCTGGAGCTGCATGCTTCTCTTTGGCCAGGGGTTTCTCGCAAAGTTCCTCCAGGTCACAGCCTCCAGCTGAGGATACAAGCAGAGTAAACAGGCCGTGACACCTCCTCCGGTCAGCCAGCCAGCCCTATAAGCCCGGATGGCTCTACACTGCCACCTCTGGGCCTTTGTACTAACTGTCAAACACATACTGTAAGCTGCATGAGAAATGTTCCATTAACATAATCAAATGCTAAGTGTGACCCAGCATCCACACATCCAATCGAATGACACACTGACCTCCATCACTGACAGAATCGTCCTAATGTTTGATCCTGAAGAGTGATTCATTCGGGGCACGTAACTGTGGCCCTGGGGCAGTACTGGGGCTGGGAAACATACTGGCCACAGAGATTAATCACGAAAGGGCCTTTGGCAGGGACAGTGCGTAAGCTTATAAGCACATTAACCCTGGGCCACGTTTAGTGTCCGCTAATTTGGTCCAAGGTAACAGCAGTGGTCCATTTTGACCATATTCTGAATGTACAGAATCAGGAAAAAATGCCAATACTTCATCTTTATGAATGTTATACTTATTTACTAAAATGAATACAAAATGAAAATATCTTGAATATGAGGCTGAAAATGATTGATGGAATGGCAACTAAACAGTCCTATTAATTAATTGTATCGGTTTCATTATGCTGGGATTCACTAGGTTTTCCCGGATGCTGACATGTATGATTACACTGAAAGTCGTCTACGGTACAACATCAAAGACTTCCTGTATAATGTTCTCTATTTAATTGATTAGCCCTCGCAATTCTATGAGCAGACAGGAGGTGGCGCTTGACTGGAGTGGACAGATCTGCTTGCGATATCCTCCTGTGACAGCTGAAGGTGGGGAGAGCCATCACTTACGAAGCTGTAAGTGGATCAGAGAAAGCAAGGCCCATATGGCTGTGGCAGACAGATGCGTGCCAAGGGACCGTGCAGCCAGACCGGTTTAAAGCATGATATGTTCATGGTGTGCCCCCCATATTTACATCCTGCCACTTTAAATCCGTATAAAGGGCCTCTCTGCAGTAGTAAGATGCATTTGTCAAACAAACATATAAATTAATCAATAACTAAAGCTAAGACATAAGAGAATTAAGCGGTAAGATGATCTGAAGGTTGGCTTAGAGATCCCACAGAGCTTTGCTGTGCTTACACCCATCATCAGCCCGGATCTGCCCCCCCCCACCACCTACTAAAGTAAAGTCATTGGATCTGTGCTTTATTCTCTCGACCAATCACAGTCCCTCAATAAAATCTAGGGTCAGTGGGGGGAGGCTCAGGCTGGTGCACTGTTGGCTTCTGTTTAATGGGGGGGGGGGGCTGACCTGTGATCGCTGTGTCATCCAGCTGAGGCTCCAGGGGGCAGAAGGAGCTGCTGTGGTCAAATAGGCTGCTCAGGTCCGGCTGGGGGGCACGAGAGCCACGAGCATTGTGGGGGGGTGACTCCAGTCTCGTGTGAGCCGTCTCCCTGGACATCATGAACTCTAGGGGCTGTGGGGGGACTTGGTGGGGGCAGGGTAAATCAGTGAGACGTCACACAGGGTTCGATGCTGCCCCAGCCCCGCACACGCACCCCCTCATACCTGGCACGCGCTGTAACAATGAGCCAGCCTGATCCAGCTCCCGATCCGACTTCACCGGCAGCTCCGCCCTGTTGCTTGGAGGGTGTGAGGGGGGGCCCTCCACCTGAGAGCCAACAGGCAGGGGACACTCATGCTCAAACACCAAACATGATAGACATGATTTATGTTTATATGGTACAGACAGCATATAACACAGCAGGTTCTGATCTGACATCAGCTTAAAGCAATGCCATATTTTCCTTTAAATTATGCTGCAAAAATAAAATAATTATACTGTTTTTTCTAATAAGGAACTAATAAGGAAAAAATGTGTTTAAAATCTGAAAAGTTTGAAATACACGGGCATTTCCGGAACACTACTCCCGCCAACGCTCTATATTATACATTATTTAATTTACCAGTATATGGAGAAAATTATTCAACATTGATTCAGCACTTTCACCCAGCAGCTATGCTGATTATCTTGTAAGCCCCTCCCACCCATCTCAGACCTGGTTCTGATTGGCCAGCAGCCTGAGTGCTTCTGCCCAATGGGAGCGCAACAGTTCCTGCAGGCGAGACCCCAGCTCCGCCCTCTGCGCCTCCAGCTTCCTCTTGCTGCTCTCCAAACTCTGCACCTCCTCCTGCTTTAAGGCCAGCCTGGAGGTGGGCAGAGGAGGGGCCAGTAGGAAGTGGCTTAAACAACGCCCCCCACCCCCGCCTGCCATGCGGCTGAGAGGCCTCCTGAGCGGCCCCACCTTCTCTCATAGTCTTCAGCAAGCCGCCGGTGACGATCGTCACGCCCCTGTAGCTCGGCCCTGAACTCGGCCATCTGTTTGGACAGCTCCCTCTCTTGATGGGCACCGAGGTCCAGCAGCTGCTTCCTGAGTGACAAGGGCAGCCGGAGAACATGGAGATGTTAACCAGGGCCACAAGCACCAGCTGCAGAACATCAGTAGGGCCACAGTCACCCTGGACGGGACAGGTGTACCTGTGCTGCTCCCTCAGCGAGGCCGTGCTCTCCTCGTTCTCCTTCTGTAGGGCTACCAGCCGCTCCGTCACTTGCTGCTCCAGCGAGAGTTTCAGCTCCACCTCCAGGTGGGAGCGCTGGGCCTCGGAGCGAGCCTGAGACCCAACGGGGCACACGGACAGCCGCCATTAGCTTCAGGATAACCCCACACACCTCCCGCCTACACACACACACACACACACACACACACACACATTCCCAGCGGACCTGCTCCAGTGCCCTGTCCATCCGTGCCGCATCCCTCTCCCTGCGCGCCTCCTCCAGCTCCCCGTCCAGCTGTTGCAGTCTGGCTTGGGCCGCCCGCAGCTCCTGCTGAGCCTCCTTCAGCTGCTCGTTCTCATGCTCTCGGCCAGCCTGGGGGAGAGGGGTCAGAGTTGAGAGTGGGCCCCTCCAGTCCCCCGCCCACCAGCTCCCCAGCTCCCGTTCCTCACCTTCTCCCTGTCCAGCTCGGCAGCCTGCAGCACCAACCGCTCCTCCAGCTCCCTCTCCCTACTGGCCCAGGCCTCCCTGTGCCGGGACAAAGTGCTATGCGCTTCCTGGACCTCCCTGCGCACCTCCTCCAGCTCGCGTTCCCTCCTCCGGTCCTGCTCCTCCAGCCGTGCGCGGAGGTCGGCCAGCTGCCGCTCCTGCGGGGAGGGTTACTCTAAGCATGATGTATGAGGTGCGTGCCTGTGTGTGCGTGTGTGTGTGTGCGCCTGAGGGCCATGTACCAACAGCTGGTTGGTGCTCCTCAGCTCCTCTCCGTTCTTCTGCTCCCTGTCCAACGTCTCGACGGCCTGGGAGAGGGACTGCTCCAAGCGCAGAGATGCCTGCAGAGATGTGTACACATGCACATTTGTGGAGCCTTATAAAGAGCAGATGGCCACAGGATACAGAGAGGTAAAGAGCGTAGCTCACAGTCACAGGCAGACAGACAAACGGAGACAGGCATGCGCAGAGAGGCAGATGCAGGCAGGCAAACAGGCAAGAGTACATGCAGACATCTAGACACAGACAAGCACAGAGTCATATCCACACAGGCAGACGCGCAAGCACACAAAAATGCATGCAGAGAGGCAGATGCAGGCAGGGACAGAGAAAGATGGGTGAAGACATATGCAGTCTTGCAGCAATACAGGCAGGAACACATGCAGACAGAGGAAGTTAGGTGCAGAGACGTACGCAGATGGTTAAGGGAAGATGCATGCAGACACAGAAGCACAGAGACACACCGACAGACAGACATACTCAAATGCTTGCAGACAAGCAGACGCAGACATTGAAGCACACACATGCAGACAGGTAGACACACTACGGATGTAGTGCAAGTGCTCGCTGACCTCCTGCTGCTTGGCCTGGGTCTTCTGTGCCGCCTCCTTCTCCTCATGCAGCCTCCCAATTCTCTCACTCTGCTCCAGCTCATGTCTCCTCCAGCCTGCCACCACTTTGGCCAGAGTCTGGGGTGAGGGGGGCAGGCATGTTTCAGACCGTCATTGTAGCATGCAGAGTGTGTAGAGCAGGGGTGGCCAATCTTACCCAGAATGGGCCATTGTGTGCAGGATTTCGCTGCAACTCCCTAATTAGATTAAAAATTGACAACTGATTGGATGAAGAGTCCTGGGATTGGACAGCTGGATACACACTGGCCCTTTGCAGATAGGATTGCCCACCCTTGGTGTAGAGTGTACAGAGCTGCATCATCTGGGTGGTTATGCATGCCAATTCACTGCATGTATCTGGATATCGGTGCATGCCAATTCTCTGTGTGTGTTTGGGTGTTTGTGCGTGCCGATTGGCTGCATGCTTCTGAGCATTTGTGTGTGCCGATTGGCTGCGTGCTTCTGAGCATTTGTGTGTGCCGATTGGCTGCGTGCTTCTGAGCATTTGTGTGTGCCGATTGGCTGTGTGCTTCTGAGCGTTTGTGAGTGCCGATTGGTTGTATGCTACTGGGCTTTTGTGCGTGCCGGTTGGCTGCTTGCTTCTGAGCATTTGTGTGTGCTGATTGGCTGTGTGCTTCTCAGGGTTTGTGAGTGCCGATTGGTTGTGTGCTGCTGTGCTTTTGTGAGTGTTGATTGGCTGTGTGCTTCTGAGCATTTGTGTGTGCCGATTGGCTGCATACTTCTGGGCATTTGTGCATGCCGATTGGCTGCATACTTCTGGGCATTTGTGCATGCCGATTCACTGCATACTTCTGGGCATTTGTGCATGCC
>JAODLD010000002.1:26179728-26190658 GCA_026781065.1 Mormyrops boulengeri | reverse complement strand
CCCCCCCCATTTAAAAGACAATGGTCTGTGGCCTTTCCAAAACTCTAAAGAAGAAGCATGGGAAGTTCAATAAGAAAGACCAGGGTTTCCCAGCCCTGCCTACTCAGGGACCCTCAGACAGTCCATGTTTCTGCTCCCTGCCAGACAGTCCACATCTTTTGCTACTGGAAGCTGGGAGAGAGCAAAAATACACACTGTCTGGGAGTCCCCAAGGACTAGGTTGGGAAACACTGACATAGGCTACACTAAGGGACACACCTGGGTCTCTCTGTGGGGTCAGTGACAAAGCGACCAGCCAGGCCGGCCATGCCCAGCTTCTCGCTGCTCTTCAGTGAGGCATAGAGTCGAGCTGTGATCTGGCTGGAGGGGGCCAGGGTGGAGAGGGGTGACGTGGGCCAGGAATGAGCCAGAGACGGCTGCCATTTCTCTGACAACGAACGAGAGGATGACGTTGTGCAGGCCTCTGCCAGGGATGGGGGCAGGAAGGAGGGAGGAGGCGACGCTATCGGGGATGCGGGCAGAGGCTCTACGTCACTCAGCAGGTCTTCCTTCTTCACTGCTGACATTGTCTCCTCACATTAAACGTCACCCATCATAAAAAAAAAGTTAGAGGTGCAACTAAATAAGATGCATACACCAACTCATGCTCATGGTGGCTGGACTTCAGTCACGGCGACAGTTTATTTCCACAAAGCTCAGCGATAGGTTGGTTGTCAAGCGTTACGAATAAACCGATGTATAACTATCCAAATCCGTATAATTTGCGCGTGCTTTACTGACAATAGTATTTCGACGACAACAAAGCGATTAATCAGTTTACTAACAAATGCTTATTGCAAAGTTCGGCTAATAATAACTAACCATAATAAACAAATACTTAGCTAGGTAAACCATAAAAAGATGCCACAACTACATCCACGCGTTTTTTAGATTTTACCTTATGGAGACAGGTAACTAGACAGTACTGTAACGATGTAAAATATGAAAGGATCAGCGTTATAGTAGGCATCTAATATCAACAGCTAATTAACGGGTTATGGAGCTAGCTATTACATCTCCATCGCACATCGGTGGGGGGAAATACTGTATCTCCAACAAATTAAATCTTGCTGCTTACCGGTAACAAGTACTATCCCGGAGGAATTAGCTGTCAAAAACTGCCTGGTAACCCACCACAGAGGCTAAATCCCCAAGCGAAATATCGGTTATGGGCAGGAAGGGTTCACTCCATTTCAAACGCGGCATAGCAACCGCGCATCTCAACGACGTGCTTTCGTCATCAAAAAGGGACAGCAGATCAGCCTTTTTTCGTTTTTTAAACGGAGAATCGTTCCGTTTACCTCGGAATGACGTCATACACCGAACGTGTTCCACTACAAGTCGGAAAGCCATTTAACAATACCAGGGACCCGTTTCAAAAATAAGTTTTCTTGCTTAGCCGGACAACTTGTTGGATTTAAGATACCTCCGTTTAATTTGGCTTTATTTTCGTTCACTTACATTTAGCCCGGACTACCTTAAATCCGACATAATCCACTGTTAGCAACATCAGTTGATGACACATAACGCGGTGTTTAGTAAACCGTCCACAGATAAGTTGGACAGCACTGTGTGTACGACCGATTTAATGAGCCACAAATAAGATGTTAATGCTAATAAACAGTATAGAACTACAACTTTAACTTCTGTTGATAAAGGGCGCAACCATCTTGAATTCTGAGGTCGGGGTTATGTCACGATCCGAAGGCTTGAGGGGGCTTTCCAATTGATTTTCCGACTAGGAATTCGGAATCTCCGAGTTCAAATGGAACGCAGCATAAATGTGGTATAACTATCATAAACCTTATGATGTGAACAACAAAGATGAAATGAAATATTCATGATTATATATCAAATACATTCCGCGTAGTGGTTTCCGGACCGTAAATTGAGGTCTCTTTGGCTAGTTACCAGTATAGATGGTACGCGCGTTTGTTTATTGAATGCATGTACAGTATTTCTTCATCCATCCAATATTATTGTATGATTTTTCTTAACAATCACTGATCATGATTTTCTTTGGTACTGATTTTAGGATAATAGAACGATATGAGGCAGAAACAAAATGCACTATGGAATTTAATATCCATTAAAACAATGAGCAATGCTACAGGACATGAAGTTTAAATCAAACTTTAAAAGGAAATTTAACATTCGTGCAATAACAACATACTATAGAAACACATAAAACTGCGCCATCCATTAATCTTCCGACTGCTTATTCAAATTCATTGAGTCAATAGATTCATAATATATTTAACAATAATGTCATCAATTTGGCTTGGTGCAAGTGAATGTTGTTACTGTATTTAAATATCACCATGCTTTTATTAAAGAAGTTTACTTGTCCTCTTCTATATTGGCTCCTACAACTCCAAATCTCTTATAGATGAGCTGTTATCTACAATCTTGCAGTTTTCCAGGCAGATCTCCTTCTTCAGACAACGGAAGCAGAACCAGCTAAGGCAGTCTGGACAATTTATGTTGCGACATCCCGTTCCCATGTGGGAGACTAAAGCTTTGCATCTAGGACACACACGGAAGAAGGGACATCCCACCACAGATGCCCCAGGGATCGTGATGGTCTCGGGTGAGAGGAGGGCTGCCCGTAGCCCACACTGTGGCAGGGAGCAGACGCTTTCCAATTCGGCCTCCTTAGGCCATTCCCGCCTGCAGGCCCAACAGAACTGGAAAACTCGATGCAGCTGCTTGGAGCAGGGTTTGCACACAGTACGCACGCCTAAACCTCCTTTGGAACTTCCTTCGGGAATGCCTTTGGAAATTCCTTTGGAACACCAGCTCTGGCATCTAGGACACTGAAGGACAGTCATAATCAAAAATCAGCATCACATCCATGATTACACATTACCGCTGCAACTGTGGGATATTTTAATACTCTATTCTATAGATTAATCTTAATACAATTATTTTCATTATAATTTAATATATCTCTTGAAAAGTAAATATAAACACACTTAATGGTTTCACGAAATATTGTTTACGACAGTAGTTTAAATATATCAAGCGAATCTAAGTTCTCAGTTAACTATCCGTTGCACCGGGATGTTTCAAATGCTATTTCATGCACGGTGTGGTATTGTACCATATATGTCAATGTATTATTGCATATTTCATATTGCACATTACCATGAAAAATGCCAAACTCGTGCCTTTTGACCGTTGGCAGCCGACTGATTTCTTGACTTTCCTCTAGCATTTTTCTATTCCATTCTAATAGGTATTGCCAAAAATACAGTTACTACGGAAGTCGAGACCGGCTGTGCTTGCAATTATTTTTAATGGCATTATCTCGAGATAACGAGATCGTTTTCTTTGAATAATTAAAACGATAAGCATATTGTGACGCTACGGTGCCACACGCAGCGCTACTCGATCGTCTATGTACTGCTGAGTTACTTAATGTGTGTATCTGCGTATTTAACATTGAAAGCAAGTGTTGAATCGGTGTAATGTTTTAACATTAAGTGGTGTCTCTAAGTTGCATCACGGTCTTAGGAAAAGCTACGTCACACCACTGTACACAAAATGTGTACGATATAATAATAAAAATACTTAGATTTGATATAAACAAACCTTCACACCTACATTCAGATCTACACACATTGTTTGAGTCCTTGGGGATTACTCCACTAAGCGAAATGTGCTTTGCCTGACACTGTTCCATCTACACAATGGCAGAGGGATATTATGGATATTATCTACATACGCAGTTGTAGATCTGCAGCAGGAGAAGTGTGGCAAAAATAACTAGTAAAAAGGCCATTTGAGAGGTCCGTGTCAGTTATAACTTACTTGTCGGTATATAGAGCTCTTGAAGCAAAATACGTTTTAGCCATTAATACCTATGTACGCATTTACAGATGTGTCAAATACAGATGTGTCAAATCTTTCGCTATCATATTAGCCCCATATTCACAGCACGCATGTACAGAGTATTTGACAAATCCGACTTCGGGAAAAAGTATCGCTACTGCCACTCCGCCTTAAGATTTGATGGTTTTTAAGTACCTGAGCTTGGTTTCCATTGCGATTCTCAGTCACAGTGTTGTTCTGTCATGACATAAAGAGAGGAAGTCACGCAATCATAGAATAGGATAAAAAGGTACAAAAAAAAAACAATATTGGTTGTATGGTCTGACCTGCTAAAGATAATGTTAATTACTCACCATGACTCCTATTGTCTCTTCGGACTACAGTCGAAGGTTCGTCTGGACTCAGCGATTTCTGACTTTAACGCACTTTATCTCCAAATCCCGAAATTTGAAGCTGGAGAAACGCAGTTTACTTGGCATATAGTAAAAGTAAAAGCAGCTGAAATGAATTTTTCTGCATAGTTTCACTTTTGGTTTAAATTCTTCACCAGTGCCACAGAAGTGAAGTTAGAAACTGATTTGGATTTCTTAATCTGATAAGCAGTCACAAATTGGTTATTTCACTATCCAAAATAAACGGTTCTTCATATTTTCATGCGGACCAGCATAAGTGTGTGATTTCATGCTCTTTTACTGTGGGGCCCGTACTTTCCCTAAAGTCTAGCAGTAAGGGGTGATGGGGAAAACTGCACGACATTAAAAACATGTTTTTGTCCTTACATTTATTACTGATTAGCTACAACTGGTATGAAGGCACACCACAGACTCATGTGCAATCATGTGATTGGAAGTCGGAAGAATATGAAACTTGTAGGCCACTAAATGCCCTCATTTATGATTTGAACTGACTATAAGTTGTAATTTAAATTTTTTTTTAATGGTCCCTGAGTTAACGCATTAATATCATGCTACCGATATAAATTACTTTTCTAAATCACGAAATCTCAGCCCCCTCCCTCTTACTGTGCCCCCTGCTTACTGGCGTGGTCTCCAGGTTTACCGCAAAGTGTACCGGATAATCAGTTGTGAAAAATGAACGTCATAAACTAAAGCTCAATCAAGTGTGAAACTCAATTACTATTTACAGATAAATAAAATCCACTGAAGTGAAAAATACAAAAAAAAAAACCCACAGAAGAGCAGTACCAGTAAATTAATGTATACATATACAACAAAACACCCTCTTTTCAGTACTTTCTGCTTCAGCTTTGCTCCGATTTGTTCCGATTTTTAAAAAGACAATAAGATGCCTTAATTTCTAGAAAAGCTGAAGGGCAGGTGCCCTCGAACCCAACACACCCACACCTCCACAGCCCATCAGCGCCTGCTGGTCAGACTGTGAGCTTCGTGTTGCGGAAGCTGGAATTATCCCTGTGGGAAGTAGAAAGATTGTATGAAGCAGAAAGAGTGTATGAAGCCTCTACAGACAAGTACAGAAATTAGTATGGAAACTGATAGAGAAGAATACGTACAGAAACAGGCAAGGACATATAGTGTGTGTGCATATATATAAACCACACAAGTATAAATGAATCTACGTGTACGACAAGTGATAGCGAACAACGCGAGATGGTAGCAGTAATTATGGTTCCATTCTGTATCTTCTTTTTTTTTTCGTGCATGTGCACGGACATGCTTCTGCGCAGCCTCACCTGAGGCTGTCGTTGTGAGTCTTGTACTCCATGATGGTGTTGGGCGGAAGATTCAGAATCCGACGCAGAGTGTCCCGGATACGAGAGGTCGTCATGTGGTCATTAGCCGTCCTGTTCCAGATGGACAGGATGTCCTCCTGTAGGATCATCACAGATTTGAGAGAAGGAAGTTCTGACAAGCTCCAAACACTGATTATGCAAGAATGGGCTGCCAGTCAGTCAGTATCTGACCCAGAATTAGACAAACAGCATGTCAGGGCAAATTGCAGGGGTCTTGTAAAAGAAGGGCCAAAACGTCAAATATTGACTCTTTGCATGAACTTAATGTAATTGTAAATAAAAGCCTATGATACTTATGAAATGCTTGTAATTGTACTTCAGTACCATAGAAACATCAGACAAAAACATCTACAGACACTGAAGCAGCAAACTTTGTGAAAACCAATACTTGTGTTATTCTCAAAATCTTTGGCCACAGCTGTAAACATCACGGTGCACAATTTATACTTTTAATTTATATACTAGAGCTGCATCTATACTGCAATTAATCATTAAATTGTGATTCACTGTGTCACAATTTTTCAGCAACACTTTGACTCTTTGCATCAATTTAGTAATTTATTTCAGTGCCATTTAACACGGCCTGTAGAGATCATTTGCTGATTAAAAGTAAGCTGATTATGTAGCCAAGTGTCCTGCAGTGGAAACGCAGTGGAAGTGTCTACGTCTGAAAATGTTAAAATACAAGTCAGATGTTGCATTCTGTTTTTTCCCCACTTTTGCCATTTAAAAAACAGAAGTGTGTACTTTATGTATGCACAAAGGTTTTGCAATTGGAGTTGAAGTACAACTTTATTCAAAATACTGGCTGGGAGTGAAAGGTTGCAACTGGCTGTTAATTAAATTTGGCCTGTTTCAAGTTTTAATAGCCCCATTATTTTAATATTGGAGTGTTGACCATCAGAATACAATGGTAATACAGTGATGCATTGAATCGTGACACTGGTATTGTGTTGAGTATTGTATAATGGGCTACCTGACAATCCCCACCTATTAAATGCATGTTTGGAACAAACTGATCTATAATATGTCAGTTCTGCAGAGTAAATATATTTAATGACTTTAAATAATTTGATAATTGTAGGTAAATGTCATCATCATTCATCAAAGGATTCATCAGCTATTCATCAGTGATCTGTGTGTAGCCCAACTATCAAATGCAATTAGGGCCTTAATTAGTCAGCTTCCTCAATTAGAAGCCAACGCGTTAATATCCATGTATGACTTCAGGACAACACTCTGCTTCCTTTTCACGTCAGAATCCCCACCTGAAAGCGGACAGACACCACAACACCGCAGATCTCCTCTCCGACCATGAACTGCTCGCCCAGCATGGCCAGGATGATGTTCTCCCAGAAGCGGGAAGCCAGCCCCTTCCTCAGCCGGATGATCCACTTCCCGCCACTCCTGTTGGCTTTGTCCTGGAGGAGGGGGTGAAGCACAGAACGCCACTTGTACAACAGCGAAAAAGAACCAGACCATAGCTTCATTCTAACAGTGTGGCATCATCCATCATGAAGTGAAAATGATTGTCGACACACCACAATGAAATGTGTCCTCTGCATTTAACCCATATGTGACATACCAGGGGAAGCTCTTATTTATCCCCTGGAGAGCAGTGCTTGGAGATAGGACTTTGCTGGTTGGGGATTTGAACCAGTAACCTTTGAATGACAAGCACACTTCCCTAACCATTAGGCCACCACTGCCCCATGCCATGTCAAATATCAAAAAAAGAAGCCTTGTTACACACGCATAAATCCCAGAACAGACATATCTAGAAGAAATACTTATGGACTGGAGTTAATTAAATAATTAATACTTTATTAATCCCTGTGGGGAAATTTTCTTTATGCCTCCCCCAACTTGCTCTTTGTAGGTAAGAGTAAGCTGGCTGTGAAGGGCAGCCACCTGTTGCAGTGCCCAGGGAGCTGGGGGTTAAGAGCCTTACTCAAGGACTTGCAGATGTGCCAAGGCTGGGTTTGAACCGGTGACCCTCTGATCACAGACCCACATGCTGCCCCCTTAAACTATGCTATTAGTTGTTACTGAAATTATAACCTTGAAATGTGTTGATACAATCATAACTTCACAGACCAGACTTGGTTGCTTTACATCTCACCTACTGATCCATGTGTAAGTTCTCTTAGAAGATGAGGAAAAGAAAAAAAAAGCAAACAGCACACTGAGCAGCCCACTTCAGTGATACAGAAACGTCCACTACTCTTGTTGCCACCGCTCATCAACAAGCTGGTGGCCACACCAGCAAACTTAGCCACTCATGGGACAGTGGTAATGTCCTGCAGCTTGGAAGACCCCAAACAGAGGCTCTGGGGCAGCGACTGGAAGCTTGTACCGATCAAGTCCGTCAGGGTGCCTCCTCACCTCCCACATGGGCTTGATGCCCTCCTTAAAGAGGTGGAAGTCACTGTGACCTGTCAGATCACCAGGCCGGACCAGATGACTGTACAGTTTCCAGAACTGCTCCACCTGGAACAGATCACATGAGTATTTCTTTTTACCTCGACAGGATTCCCCGTCTCTACATTAGATCCCTCCCCCCTTATTTCTCCATGCTACTGACCGAGGCCACGGTTCCGATCTGCCGGATATTATGCTCGTAGCTCTGTGTGATTGCGGGGCGACTCTGCGTGCGTCGTGAGAACCAGAAGGTATAGTTGTACTGAAGACGGTGCTCCCCCACTCCAGGCGTGACCGTCTGGAGACAACGGGATTCATAACTGCTCAAAACTAGCAGTGATAAGCTGGACTGGGACATTAAAACAATATTTAATACGGCGAAGCATAGAAGTATTGTTTATCGTCCGTGTATTTACCATTGTGCCCATATATACTGCTATAATAAAAATCTAGCCCTAAAAGGTTTGAAATTCAAGAAAAGTAGCATACATTCCGAAAGAGACAAACACACTTACCTTCCTCGGGACGTTACTGTTGACTGAAGTGCCGTCTGTCTCCGTTACTTCGTGTCTGTTGACTACCGGGTTTTCGTGGTTTCCATTGTCGTCATCATCCAAACTGCAATACCTTAAAGCAAATCATGCATTTCACAGTTAGACTGTACGACATTTTCTAGACCATTTACTTTTTATTACAGTTAATCTTGCAGCTCATTTTCACTCTAATAAAAATGCCGTTGTCTGGGCGCGCTCTATGTATCACGTACACATCCTACAGCAAAAAACATATATCCAACCAGGCTCAGCTAAGGTGAGAGCGATCTGAATCTGATCTGCCCTCAGACACCGAAGGTACCCAGCTGGCTGGAGAACTTACTCGTCAAACTGACTCATTTTCAGACGTCTTCCTTAAATGTTCACAAATTGTATATACGGCTAAACCGATTTTTCTAGAACAATTACCTAATTATATCGATTTAATACATAGAACATTTAAGTTGCACGAGAAACAAAGTTCATTAAAGTTTGATTTAAAAATCTCGTGGCCAGTTCTATAACTGACCGAACCATTCATTACGCAGTCACTGTCAATACCACGTGCAAAACTGTGGGAACGGAAAGCAGCGTAGAACAAACCTAACAAGATAAAACGCGTGTGCAGTAACGACCCACGGAAACGATCTACGGAAACCACAAAGTATATAGACTTCTTCGTTACATAGTACTTAAAGGGTTCTTTTTCTGGAATTAATTTTCTATTAATAAATCTCATCCTGTGTTACATGAATATAACATACTGTAAATGTGTTGCAGAATTCTTTCAAAATTCCTTTAATATCATCATATGTTGGGTAATGTTCAAAACGTTCAGTCGTTTTAAAAGATAAGAAAAGATAGACCTACAAAATTCATCCACAGATTGTGTATAGATTATAAGAAATATATTCGTATGCGTGCATGACACATGTTTTTGCTTAGTAAATAAACAGTTTAAAATGTAATATTGTCTGCCGAATACTAATTACACTAATGAAAAGAAGGCTACTTTCCCTAATCCCTCATCCGATTGGATCAGAGCCAAAGACCGATTAGCAAACAACTGAATATGGTTCACATAATTATGCCCTTAGTTTCAGTACTATACATGCCCATTTTGTGCCTAGAAAAATTAAATTTTAACGTAGGCTATCACTTGTAAAAACATTTTACAGTGCTTTCATAATCTCCACACAGGTAAATGTTGAAAGGCCACAAAATACACCCAATAATTCATCAATGAAACTTATTTAAAAAATAAATAAATGCAGCGAGACCCGTGGAAGTCTCACAGCTTTACGAATCAGAGTTCAAAGTCTTTGACGTTTTTCTGATCGTTCTTCACTGACGGGGAGCTGAGCAGAACAAAATGCTGTGAACACCCTTCTAAAGCATCTATTTTAGCCACTACTAATCCTGCATCAGCTACGGGGAGTCCGCACGAGGTTTCCAGATATTTGCAGACTCTGTGCTGCAAAACAACCCTGCAATACACACTGTCCAAAACTGGCCCAACTACGTATGATTTTTCCCCCTGTCTTTCCATGTTTGTTCTCTGTTGGTATGGTCTGCCCTTAAAATATGCTTGTTTATTATTGGTAGTTAAGAATGATAGAATGCTTGTGGAAGGAAGGGAAGAAAATGCATAGATGAAAATTAAAGCATTTACATTTTATATATATAAAAAAATCCGTTAGAACGTGTTAGCCATGCAGGTCAGAAAAAGGGAAATTCTAGAAAAATACACATAATCTCACTTTACCACATATTTTGCCATTTTTAGCAGGAAGGAGCGTATTCAAGCACTTTTTGAAAGTCTGACCTCAGTTCCGAGAAAGGATAAATTGGTTAAATTAGCTTAGGGGTTGATACTGTCATCCTAGTGCTTAAAAACTCAGGTACACTGAAAATATAAACTTTGCAGAATTTCAGCACCAGGGTTAGGAATCATGGTTATTGTGTATATTGAGATTATTTAATGACTTTTAATAACAGATAAAAGAATGAAAACTTGTCTTGCAAAGTGGACAAATTAGACCCTATTTCATTTCTGTGTAAACGCTGGCAGTTAAGTGCACACACAGTAATGACTAAACATATTAGTTTCATTAGAGTCTGTAAGAATATGCCAACAAGTGGGACACTTTTAGTTTTTTTTCCCCAGCAACAATGTGCCTCTTCAACTCTGAAGTGCCATGGGGGGGTTAAGATCCAGAGAACGTGTGGGGGGGGGGGGGGGCCCTTTCTCGGCTGGGAGGCAGAGTGTGGGGGCGAGCGGCTTTGGACGGTGGAGGCGGTCTGTCGGGCAGGGATTTACTCTCCCAGTGAA
>JAODLD010000002.1:26161229-26178511 GCA_026781065.1 Mormyrops boulengeri | reverse complement strand
CCCCCCCCCCCCCCCCCCCCCCCCCCCCCCCCCCCCCCCCCCCCCCCCGCCGGCGGGCCCCCCCCCGGGGTCCTGAGGGCAAACCCATCCAGATATCTGTCAGAATAGTGTCGCTCTGCTCCCAGAAACACATGATCGAGGGAAAGCTGATCCATTCTTGGAACCATCGGCACACGTTGGCCAGCAACTGAAAAACACCCAGCGTCTCATTCCATAATGTGCAAACTCCGGTGTGTTAAATGTTTATGCTGTTGTATAAGTACAGTGTGGTGAGGTTTTCAAAGGCTCCTATTCATGTATGAGAAAAAAATTAATAAAACCCGTTACTGCTATTGCTACATTAGGCTACAAATTTCACTACAGGCAACATCAAAATTGTCGTATTCATCAAGAGAGCTGTGTTATTGGATTGTATGTCACCCTCCAATCCAGGCCTGAGCAATTATTTCCCATGGGGGGAAATCCGAGGTTCACATTGTCAGCAGGGGCCATTTTTAATGATTATTTTCATATCCCATAAAAGCTACAATAATAGACTTAATTATTTGTAATTCAAAAAAGTTTTGTGGGCAAAAATTTCTTCATCATCATAGACGTCATAGAGCATAAAACTTTTTTCCAACTTTTCCAAACTTTTTTTTTTCCATTTTAAGGATCACATGGGCTTATCTGCTCAAAACTATATCTAGCTGTAAAAGAAGGATATACATGTATACACACACGCACACACAAAGTCCTTCTTTAGTAGCCAAGTTCTGTTCCAATGACCAAATTATTAAGCAAAATACAGTAGTTGCTAAGTGAAACTCAGAGTGCTTATGACTTTACTTCAATGCAGCAGGTAAGAAGATAGAAAAATGTGTTTAGTCAGTAATTAATGATATTGCATTGCATTGTATTAAGCTAAATTTGGTGGACTTCTGATGCATTCATAATTCATTATTCCTGATGCAGTACTGCAGCATCAGAATCATTAGCATGCCACACTAACCGCATGCTAGCGGCAGGTATCCTGCATGCCAACCGCCTCAGATGGCATGCCCGCTGATTCCGTCACGATGCACCGGCGTACGACAAACCTAGACATCTGTCCCAACTTTCTAGCACCCAGCCCACCCGGCTTCCCCCCCCCACGCCTCCTAACTCTATTTCCCTGGGGTTCGCTGGGGATTAAGTCCATGTCAAGAGCAGAAAGGACAAGTGTTGCGCTTTTTTCCATAAGCTGTGGGAACAAGGGGGGAGAAAGACAGAATAGAATTAGAGGCAACAGATGCATGGTTCTTGTTCGTCCTCCATAACCCTACCCTCGGCCTCAGTCCTTGTCTACTTTTGTTGGGCCCAACCCCGCCCTATATTCGTGTGTGGCCCAGGAGCTTTTCCCTCCGGCCTCCTCTCTGCGCTTGCGGGACCAAAACACAGCATGTTGTTTTTGTTCACGGTAACTCAGATAACAACATCAGGGTCTGCGCTAAGTGGACGTGCTCATCTGGATCTTATCATCTCATCAAATCTTAAAATCGTCATTGGGTGACAATGAAAGCTAACTTGAGTTTGGATGAGTTACCATCCCTAAGAGTCAAACAAGGGTCTCTCAGTCTGGGAGCAGTTCAAGCAGAAGACATGCCCACTACGGGCAGTTCAGACATGCCATAACACCTAGCTGCGTTTTTTTCGGACTGCCTTCCGGCGCCAGTAGTGCAGTTACCCTGTGATGCACTGTCATCCTGTCCCAGGCTCCCTCTGCTTACTGGAAGTGATCAGTGGCTACAGAAAGAGTATGAATCTGCTGAACTTTATTTACCTCAATCCAAATCACTAACTAGCAGAAAAAAAATGTTCCTCTTATATTGATATTTACCCAATAATCAGCCAGACAAAGAGAGCAGGTCTCTGTATTTTTACTGAGGCCTCCGTATTCTTGTTCTGGATCACGTGGCTAAAATCTCTGTGGTCATCCCTGCCCTCCTCTTTCCTTCCCTCCATCCATCTCATGTATTGTCCTTCTTTTCTCCCCTTTTCTCATATCCCCACTGCTCTCACCTCTTCGTCTCTCCCTCTATTTGCGCGCTGCCGCCTCGTGGTGAGCAGCGCCCAGGAGGTGACCTCCCCGTCCGTTCGGGAGGGCTGGTGCTATTGAGCGGAGTCAGGAGGCACGGGTATCTCAATTAGGGCCCGTCTCGGGGGGAGGGGGAGCAGGGGGAGGCCGGACACGGGCAGGAGAGCTTCCCACTCCAGCGATCCACTGGAAAAGAAGCAGCTTCTCAAAGGAGGTGGACGTGTCTGTGCTCTGGCTTCCCACAGAGCTTCCTCCCATCTGCCTTCTCCTCTTCCTCTTTCACCCCATCTCCTCAGACGTCTTCAGCATAGAGGACAACATCGGCAAATCCTTCCCTCTGCCTAGACGGCTATGGGTGGTGCATTCTACACAAGAACCTTTCTCCTCTGGTTAGCACTTTGGCTTGCACATGCACTGCAGTGAGACTGCCTTCTTATTGATTGATTCTTATCATGATTATTTAATTACCCAAAGCAAAACATGCCATCCAATATGTAAAATTATACGGTATTTTGGTAAATTGGTAATCCTTAATATTTGCATGACATTAGTAATATTCAGTTAGATGAACTGTATTCTAAAACTGTACATTTACATTATGCAGTAGTTTATTCGGCAGCACAATCAATCATGAGAGTAGAAACAAAAACATTAAGTACAATATAAAAGCCATAGTAAGGTACATAACTGAAATAATGGAAGAAAACTGAAGTAAACAAATCAATGATAATTAGCTAGAAAATGTAAAAGAGGAAAAAGGAGTTTTGGTGACTAGCCTGTAATTTAATAGATTGTTATACAATTTATTAGCTGTACAGAAAATACATTTGAAAAATACTGGGAACAGACCTGTGGGCTACATTCAAAATTAGTTTTCAGACTTGCTGAAGATGAAAGCAGAGTCAGATGTTTGGCATGCCTGACATAGCTCTCTGGCTGCCTGCCTCATACTGTAGAATTGCAGTCATTCGTTATACCACAGCCTCATTGGGGTGGGATCTAGGGTTGTAAAGGGGCGGGAAATTTCCAGAAAGATTCCAGAGTTAAGCTGGGGAATTTTGGAAATATTGGCAATTGACCTTCACATTGCAGCTGTACATATCGAAAACCGTCACTTAGCGAGTAGCCATCCATCGAGGCTGGACAAACCATCATCACCAAAACATTAACACACGGGAGCACAGGAGGGAGTGGAGAAACAGGGGAGAGGGAGAGAGAGAGAGAGAGCGCAAACGAAAGAGGGAGAAAGGATGAGCAAGAAAAGGAAGAGAGTGTATATGAAAGGAGCAGGTGCTGCTGTGGTAATGAACACGTTAGACGTGTTTTTAAGCGTCCAGCTCGAGTCGCTGCGGCACAAACACCCCTTACACACAGAGCAGTGAAAAAGGATCTGCCTGCTTCCTGAATTCCTCTAGTTTTGCTTGTTTCTGATCTTCAAACAAACTTAGCATAATACAAAACATAACCCGAGTCAACACAATACACAATAAATGGGTATTTCAAATGTTCTCCAACACCTATATCACCCATGCGAAAAAGTAACGGGCTCTGTAATCAAGCACTGCACCAAATTTAAATGATGATAGGTTAAATTAAACCAGACAGAGCCAGGCTGGATTGCTGCCAGCGCTAATGGGTCTAAGCAGTACTTAAACAAAACCTTTCCAGCAATGTGAAGTTGACTGCAACAACTCAACAAACAGCACGCCATGCCTTTTGTATTATTATGAAGCCGAAAAACAATTGTTATGAATACGCAAAAATAGAGGGAATCGAATACTTTTTCCACAGCATGGTATTTACCAGATATCCATACATCAGAAAACAGGCTCTCAGATTCACAGGGTCAGGCTTAAAAATCAGCTTCAGGTATTTTTACTCTTAGTAATTATCGGTCACCACAGCCTTGCACTGAATAAGCCATTACAGAAGGTCGATAATATATAATTGTTCTGTTCTTGACAAATTTTTTAAAAACCAGTTTGACATTTTCATATGTATTCCATTGCTTATTAAAATATGTGCATAATCACTATACTTTTTAGAAGCCAAAAATTCTACATTAATATTCTGAACAAATAAACTGAAGGCCAATCTAGGTATTTTTGGAGCAAATACTCCAAGAGCACTTTGCAGGAATGTGGACAGCCGGCTCATGTGTCAATCAGAGCTGACTGGCAGTTCACCATTCTTTCTGACTGCTTCCTAATCCCTAAATAGGGAGGGGGGATGGCACTTCAAATTCATGAATTATACAGCCCCTCCTGCCCCTGGATCTCCCTGCTTCCCAAACACACTGGCAGAGTGTTCCCTGGGGGCCACGGTCCTGCCACCCACAGACCCACCGCTGTAACCCTACATTACTACTTACAACCCTGCTTTGTTATTGTTCCTTTCTCCAATTTTACTCTTCTTTTAACCCCCTTGTGACTGCATTGTTTTGCACTTAAAGGAGCCCCCCGCCCCTCCATTGGCCCCAGTGATTCCAGCCTATATAAATGAACCGACCTTACAGTAGCCTTACCCGTGTTAACAGGCGCTACCGACACAGGAAAAGAAACATCCTGAAATATAAGCGATAAAATTGTCATTCATAGTTTTATTTCAGATATAAACAAATACCTCAGACACACAGGCCTTTATGCGGCTTCTTTCAGTTGTCTGAGGTTATTTGCTTATAAATACCTTGAAGTTAGTAGGCCCTACTGGTTCTAAATTACATTAATTTGCGCTGGGCACTGTAGTGGAAAACGATTCCTATTTGCTTATAATGAAGCTACGCGATTCCCCGAAGGAGAAGCAGCACCGCCAGGTACGCCGGTCATCAGATCGCGCTGCAGTTTTCAGCCCTCAGACCAAAGCGTGTTTTAACGGTGCTGTCGCTGTCGCTCAGGTGTCAAAGCCGCAGATGGAGAGGCGCCGGAGGGCGCGCATCAACGGCTCCCTTGGCGAGCTCCGGGCATTACTGCTGCGATCACACACCGCAAAGGTCAGGCATCGCAAAAGGGGGCGTCGTGTTACTTATCCCGTTTATAACATTCATTAGTATTAGTATAAAGACTAATTGTTGACTACAGTGCATGCGCAATAAATTAAAGTACAATTCATATTTCTCATTTTTTAATTGTGTTTTTAATTGGGTGGGGTTGTTCCTTACAGTCTTGCTGCAGGTCGAAGATGGAGAAAGCGGACATCCTTGAACTAACGGTTCGGTACCTGAAAGCGTTAACACAGGCGCCAGGTGAGCCGCGTAGCGGATTTAGTAAACCAACAATTGTATGTTACAAATTAATATACTTCTTACAAAAGTCATTTAATCAAATGGGCGTGACAATCCATGTGGGTCTATCCGTTTTACCATATTTTCCGATTCAGTCGTAGGCGTGTTGTATATATTTTATTTAATATAGGCTATTCTTTTCAGATCCTGCTGACTCCGCGATACCCTTGAGCCGCTTCTGCGCTGGTTACGCAGATTGCGCAAACGAAGCCATCCGGTTTCTCCGCGCCAGCGAAGGGGTCCGGGGCACGGTCAGGGCCGCTTTGCTCCATCGAATTTCGGATCAGACAGCGGCGCTCGCACACGGCGCACTGATTCCGCAGTTTGCCCCATTTTCTTACCATGCCCCGTCCGTCCACGGCTTTTCTTTCCTATCCGACTGTGACCCTTCTCCGCTGGATACCCATCCATTGCCGCCCGCACCGCCGTTGCCCGCTGGACAGATCTTATCTCCTCCTGTCACGGATTCCGCTCCCCAGCCGCTGCACCTGCTCGCCTTTGAAACGGCCGAAAGCGCAGAGGTGGCAAGTGATCGGCACAGATGCCGGCATGTATTTAGCTCAACCAGCAAGACACAGAGTGCGGCCACATCGGTCTGGAGACCTTGGTAGCGCACTGCCTATAGGCCAAGGCTACAGGACTCAGGCGTGCAGATCTGTGCATTAGACAGAAATGAATTGTAACAGAGAATGATACATATATTAAGCAGCCACTCCGACTGGACGCTGCAAATGTTTTTCTTTATACTGTGTTAAAAAAAAACACGCACTTAAGATTAACGATGATAAAAAAATAACTCTGTTTCGCACTTTATTCCCAGTATACATTGAACATTCACGGAAGAAAGGCTATGTTAGCTGTAACAAATTATGCATATTAAGGTGAGGATTGGTTACGGTGATCTTAGTCGGGAGGGTTGTGCATAACTTTGTTTATGTTAAATTATGCAGCAAAGATGAAAATGTAACACAGATCGTCCACATTATATTCTGAAATATTTTATCGAGGAGAATTATTGCTGCAATTGAATGACAAATAAATCTGGACACTGATACCCACTGTGTGTTCCTTAATATAAAGATTAAAATGCTGGGCCACTTGCACCGTCTGACTTGATCGTGATGAAGATCATTGAAAACGGAGAAGTATGGCGGACCTTCCATGTGAACCGAAAAAAAAAAACTAGCAAAACTAGTGAGGAGTACGACACTGAGCAAGAAACACTCAACAACGGACGTGAGATCTACATTAAATCAGGGGCTAAATTCATGACCAAATCTGGACCAGCTGACAAGTGTGTGTGACATTTATTTATACACATCCGCTAATGATACACAGGGCTGATTATTGATACAAGTGTGGGGACCTAGCAGCATTTCATTGAAGGAAAAAGAGAAAGAAGCGGCTGAATTTGACAGTTCAGTGTCCTACTTAAAAACAGCGTTAACAAGGCAGTAATACGAAGAGCGCGTACAGCCAGCACATACGAGCGCAGTGTCATAACATATGGTTGCTAAAAATTTGAAATCAAAAGCTTCAATTCGCATAAAACATGAACATTTTATTTAGTGCTACGTTCACGTCATCATCCTTATCATCTTAAACGTTTTCTATTAATATATAAAACATTAAATAAAAACTTGGTCTTAAACATTAATGAGATTTAATTAAATAAGTTAACAGCCTACAATCTTCCTATCAGAAAACTGTTATCAGGCATAAGGGAGTAAGTTCGTTAGACCTCACTTATACATTATGTAGGCTTACAAGTCAGCAATGATGAACGCGGAGGCTTTGGGTAAGTTTGCCCAGGCTGGTTAAATCGTAACTTTTTAAATGTGCTAGCAGTTTTTTTTTGGAAAGTAAACCCCTTACATTAACAGTTACTGGTTATAAGCAAAAGGTCTGGTTGGTCCACAACCAAATTAATTGCCTCCCCTAACCCTGCAGCCCTGAGAATCTTCCCTGGTTTCCACAGGCATCAATTTGATGCGGAATGTATGTATATATTGCCTACACAATCTGGGTTTTTTTCAGTTGTGCACGAAAAGTTGGAATCGGGAAAACAGGTAAACTAGTTTAATGATGGTAATTCTCTAATGACGTGGTTGGAGACGGGAAATCAGCTGACTACAGCGTTTGCGCGATTCCGAACAAGAACGCATGACGTTACAGGCAGCTTGCATCTAGTCCTGAAGACTTCATTAAAACGGAATCGCTTTCTGGAAAAAATACTTCATGTAGGAGAAAAAGCGAAACTGGTTCTTAAGTATGTTTGGGGAAATTCTGTATTTGTAAAAAAAAAAAAGCAGTTGTGTAGAAGACGTATTCGCGATGCTAATCAGATACTTGAAATTTGAATGGGACAGAGTCAGGGATTCCTCCCCGTCTTGCCTGTTTTACGGGGAAGATTGATGCATTCTGGTATTAGCTGGTAATAGCATCGGTGTCTTTTAGGGACAACAAGGGCGCCTCTATTAAAGGCGTGGGTGGATATCCGCAATATCAACACAGTATTGAGTCACAACTGGTTTTAGCCGACATACAGAAGCACAAACCAAATTACTTAAATGTTATTTTGTGCCATTTTTCTATTGTTTACATAATAACGGCTAAGGTGTTTTGTGCAGGGTCTTACAGTTTTGAAATAGTACTTGAAATAGTTGAAATATTTTCTCCTATGGTACTGCAAAAGAAAATGGCCGCTAGTTTAATGACAACTTTGATTAAATGCCTCATTCTCAGCATTTAGTGACAAAAAAAAAATCCATTGGCTCCCTGGGGCACAAACAGACCTCCACTGCAAGAACATAACCAGTCTGGTTGATGAAAGAGAGCCAGTGTAACCGTGAGTAAATCCAAAGGGCTAGAATAGGCAAAGATCTCAAAACAGTCGTCCATTTTGAAACGCACGATCGAGAGATCTGGATAGAAAAAGTTTAGTTCGCATAGATTCAGGTAGACAGAAAGACACAGAAACTACACTGGCAAAGCACATGAAAGCGGAAAAAAAAGGACTCAGAGCTCAGTACATGTAACAGGAGTAAGACCATGGATTAAAAGGGTTGGGCCCAGACCATTGGTTATGACCTCCAGCTGAGAAAGGTACTTCTGCGATTGGTTGGACCCAGCCGGTGGGCGGGGCAAGTACAGGAAGCGGACGGCAGCCTGTGCACTGTGCTCCATCACCAAAGCATTCACACTTGACAGGTATTCCTCAGAGACACCTGGGGCCTGCCTGGCCCAGCCCCCCAGCTCCCCTTCGCCCACGTCGCCCCCCCCAGGAGTCCCGGCCCGCCGCTCACCCCCAGCACCTCCACCCGGCCTGTACTGCCTCACCACAGCGTCCCAGCCCACGATCTTGATGGAAGCGCGGATGCGCAGCTTTCCCAGCAAGTCACGCAGGGTCTCCTCCTTGGCCATCCAACCCTGGTCACCTGACTCCGCCTCCACGCACAGGAAGATACGGAGCCGCGCACGGCGCCAACCGCTGGCCATGTTGAGCACGCAGGCCATCTGGAGCAGAAAGAGGCTGCATACGTCCACATAGCCGCTGTTCTCGGGCCTCAGCAGGTTCAGGGGCCACACGTCAATGGTCCTCTCTGCCCCAGAGGCGGTCGGCGATGCCCCGGTCCGGCCTCCCTCCAGCTGGAAGAAGCATCGGCCCAGGCATACATTCTTCCCCATCTTGATGGCGTCGGAGATGATGCCCACATACTCCTCTGGGGTCAGCCAGCGGGGAGACTCCGAGCTGCGGACAGGGGGGAAGTGGGCTTGGAGGGATGGCAGGTCCACCCCAAAGTTGTCCCCCCTGCTGCCGCCGGGTCCCGCAACCCCCTCGCAGAAAGCTGGGTCCTGCAGGAAGTAGTCGTCCGGCACGCAGTTGTCATAGAAACCCAGGACGAGCGTGTTGGGCTTCATGCCCCCTGAAAGCCAACAGGGTAGACAGAATGACAGCATTACGTTGCTGTGGGAGACAGAGGGAAAAATGTACAACGAGTACATTAAGTGAAAGAAGTCCACTGCATTATTCTTCCTACTGGGTTTACTAATTGAAGGACATTATGCTACATGCAGTCCATGGTGAACCAACATGCAGACATCTATAAAATTGAGGTAGAGAGGGACATCTACCCAATGACGGACAGAGAGAGAAGATCCACCCAATCACAAAGCAAGAAAGGGTGAAGAGAGTCAGCCAATCAGAGGAGAATGAGGGTTAGAAGGACCCACCCAGTCCCGTGATCCTGAGCAGGTGCTGTGTTCCCTGCCGGACGGACACAGACAGAGTCAGGTCCACAAAGGCCTTCACCCCCAGCTTGTCAACCAGACTCAGCCAGAAGTTATACTGGGGCTGGATTGGGTCTGACGGCAGAGTGTCTGATGGGAGAGGGAAAACAAAAAACATGGTTAGATCTCTCTGATACAGAGTTCAAGGATGATACTTAACTGCAAAACTGTATGTTCACTTCATAATTATATTTTGCCATCTCAGCTCTTTATACGAGAATACAGATGGCTCATTCCCCTACGGTGCTGTAGGAAGTGCTCCTGGTGATCTCTTCATCCTGCTGCCGTCAGACTATACAACCGCTACAGCTCCCCCTGCACCTCCTCCAACACCTCCTCCTACCTGTTCTCTCCCTAGCCAGCAGTACTGAACACTGTCAACATAGACAGATACAGTACTATGCCAAAGTCAAACGAAATGCTTAAAGCTATTTATTCAGGTAGGGAGTGTATATTCTCAGAAATATACACTCCGTACCCAGAACAAGAAATTCTTCTGTTCTCCAAAAAGTTACTAATCCAGTTGGATGGCTAGATCAGCACCGCCTCAGTTCCCAAACCTCTCCTCCGGGGCAGCTCAGCCATTCCATGGATTTATTAAATTTCCCCACCAGCAAACCTAATTTAATTAGCTAAAAAAGTCAATAAGGCATTGATTATTCATACATTAAGTGCTAGGGTGGTTTAAACAGCAAGGATGAAAACGATTATGATTGTCTCAGAGAACGCAAGCAGAACTCATGCAAAAGCAGCGGAGGTACATTTTAAACATATACTAGATCATTTTGAAAAGGAATAATCATTAAAATTACAAAACTTGCTAAGCTTTTTTTGTTCCTATGACACAGTAAAAATGTTTCGACAAAAATTAAACTCCCTGCGCTATAATGCCTGTTCAAAACTGAAGGTAAGGAAAAGCCCAGTCTTAATGTAGCTGACTAGCAACGTACGAATCCCATGTGCATGACATGCAATGTCGGTATTTATATCGTACATCGTCCAGCCGTATAATATACTACGGCCATTATTTGAATTCAGCAGAAAATACTCCACCTCATGTTGTGATGTCATTTGGCGCCAGTACCAGATTTTATGCCAGTGGACCAACACCTTGAAGTACTAAAAGTACAGTACTTGGTGCAGTAGAAAAGCACCCTAAAACTTTTGCAAAATACTGTATATTTTCTATCTACTTATATCTAACTATCCATCCATCCATTTATCCATAAGGAGATCTCCATTCCACAAACATGCATCACTTTTCCATTTTGCGTTACTAGTTACATCATCTCTGATCTCTGACACATTACCTCCCCTTCTCAGCAATACAGCCCGGCATGAGTGACGCCGACATGTCAGCTCTGCAGCAACATCTCAGCCCCACCAATCCTCAGACCTTCTGCCTCCACATGCCCCTGTGTGCGGGTAGCTCGTCATCCCACCTCAGCCCCTCTTCCTCACCCAGGTCTCCCAGCTGTACGTGGCCCAGCACAAACAGGCCACCCTTCTTCAGCTGGTTCACGAAGGTGATGAGCTGGCAGGATGAGCGCGGGTTGGCCACCATCAGCAGCACCTGCGGCCTCCAGAACTTCACGTGGTCCTTCCGCACATCCAGCATCAGTAGATACTTACGCACCTGGAGAACAACCAGGTTACAGGGGAGTGGAGCCAAGCAGAGCAGAGGAGACACGGGGGAATTCTAACATCGTTCTTCTTGAGATGTTTTTGTGAAATGTGTATTGGAAAAGCCCGCTTCCTGTATTAGGCAGGATCAGTCATCCTTTTTTGGGACCTTGGGGCAAAATTTGATTAGCCTAGATGTCATTTGACATCTTCCTTTCCACTTTCACAGGCTGATGCGATGGGGGCCCCCTGGTGGTCAATGGGCTTTAAGCATCCTCTTAGGTCTCTTATGCCTTGGGCTGCCCCTGATTCTAGGTGTTGAGTAGGATTGGATCAGGTCTCAATAGCTCTGAGAGCAAGTGTATGTCTAGTCAGGTAGAATGTCAGTGGTGTTCAGTACAGTTACAGTAGTGGAAACAGCTACATGCACCTTACACAAAAATAGGCGTTGGCTTTGTGTTATAGCCTGGCTAGTAATCATACAGGAGTGAGTTTAAGTAAGTCAAACCATGTGGCCCAGTCATGGCGTACCTGGTGGAAGATGAGCGCCTGGCTGATGTAACCCCAGCTGCTGGTGGGGGCTCTGTAGTGGATGAAGACAAGGAGCAGCAGCAGAAGGGCGATGCTGGCTGAGGAGTAGACAGGGTTGATCACAAACATCATCACCACACATCCCATGATGCCGAGCAGGCACGTGTGCCAGGAGAAGAACTGGAAGGTAGGCCTGAGCAGAAGAGAGAGGAAGAGACAGAGAAACTGAGAGGTCAGGAGGAAGAGGGAGCAACGCAGAAGCCCGACTGATTTATCGAGAAGCAAACTAAATATAAGGTTTCAGTTTGGATACATTCTCAGCTCAGTTTCACAGAGACAGAGCAACAGAGCGTGGAATTGAGGTGAAGAGGAGGGAGGTGCCGGCTCTCATGAGCGAACAAGACGGAGGAATGCGGCAGAGCCACCGAAGGTTACCTGAAGTTGGGGGCAGACGCCCACTCCAAGGCCAGACAAGCCAGGTCCACTGCGGCGTAGGCCAGAAGGTAGAACACGGTAACCAGGCTGGTGATGGAGTTCAGCTGCCCAGCAAAGACCACGCACTACAGACAGGGGGGGAGAGTGGCTGGTCGAACCACTGCGAACCAGGAAAAACTTCAAGTACAAGGTCAACCTCCAATTCAGACAAGATTAGTTTTACCTGGGGACTTAATGAAACTGAAGCAATGAGACAAGGTCTGCAATTTTTATCAATCAATTTCTTTACTCATTACAGTCCTGCAGAGTAAATGTTCAGGAGCCAATTAACTTCTGTATTTCAGTGAATACAGACCTCTTTCAGTAATAGTAGTCCACTCGAATTGTCTTCTTGGTAATAAGGTCATATCTATAAAGGCATGCCTCTATTTTGTAAAGCAAAAACAGAACCTATTCTCTAAAAATGGAGCTTGAATGGGTACTGAGTTTTCCACGTAAAGGTCTGACAACCTAAACCTACATCCTCTACTGCATCCGGGTGTTCAGTAGGTGCAGAACAGAACAGCACTGCTGAGTTCACCGATTTGTATGCTATTGTACGGTTGGGAGGGGGGGGAAAAAGTTCAGTTTTTGTGTTTCATTAGTATGTTAAAGGGACAATTGACCTGAAAATGAAAATTCTGTTGTCATTTCCATTTAAATGTACTAACTTTGATGTTGACATCCAGACGGGATTCGTTTTTATCTCCGCTACCTCTGGTAATTTGTGGAAATTACAGACAAGATCTGAATCAGCCAGTTGAATCAGTTTACAAACTACATAGAAACTACGTTCTGAACCTTGCTACTGAGATTAGGTAAAAGTAATTCCATCCAAGCAATTCTATATAAATACATAATATTGCATTTCCTCTGTACAGGTCATAACTGATGACTCCTGTATCATAATTGTACACTATTTTGCACTTTTCCATTAGATGCCAAAATGCACATTGTCGTCTGAGTACTTATACTTTGTCCAATGGCAAAATTCAATGTAATATTACATGCTGATCACCTGCTGGCCTGAGGCTGAGATGCAGACCTGAAAACAAGCTGTCGGAAGAAGCTGGAGTTGCTACACCTTCCAGCACCAGAGGACAGAGATACTGGAGTTTGTATATTACTGCACCACCTATCCAGCAACTCTAACTGGGTCCCACGTGAACCAGGACCCACGTGTAAGGCTCCCCCACCCAGCTCACCTGTACGAGGGCCCAGGTGTACACCACCGACATCCAAGGATTCCCCGACGTGGAGGTGATGGTGGCTGGAGCCAGGGGCAGCCCTGAGGATGGGTGGAGTACGGCGCACATCAGAACCACCAAAACAAAGCATACAAGACCTGGGCTAAACTCATGCCAGCAGTGAGGTGGCAGTTATTAAGCTCCGCCCCTTTCCAGGTAAACCCGCCTCTCACCAAATAACTGGTCCAGAGCGAGGGCATGCAAGATGCGAGACGCCCCAATGAGGGAACTCATGGCAGCTGACAGGGAGGTGCAGTAGACGCCGATGGTGACGAAGGGCGGCCAGATGTTGATCCGCTGGAAGAAGCCATAGTCCTGAATCAACAGAACCCTGTTCGAACACAGGGACATCGAGAGCACCCCCTGGTGGTCAGCGCTGCACTTATTGACAATCATGTGTTTGGTAATGTCTGAAACGGTATTGGAAACTTACATGTTTAAAAAGGTCATTTGAGGTGTGAATATGAACAGCTTGCGGGAAATGTATACATGCAAAATAAGTCATTAAAAATCCTAATGGAAGTAACTATTTAAATGTCCGACTTGTCACATTCTTTTGGGGCAGAGGTTAAAAAAAACTTTTATACTTTAATAACAGAAGAGAGTTTGTCAGTTTGAACATTTTCATCATTAAAAAGGCATGATCACCATCAGTGTAATAATAATGTTACCATCTGCGTGCCACATCATTGATCGATTTTTATCATCCAACATTATTTATTTATGGGGACTTCCAGGATGCACTTGCACAGACCTGTCACAGGTGGAGCTGATGAGCATGAAGAGGAGCAGGTAGATGAAGAAGGTGTAGAGCACAGCAATGATGGTCCCTTTAGGGATGGACTCACTGGGATTCTTCAGCTCTCCTACGCAGAGAGGGAGTCCAGTGGGTGAAACCAGAATGAGAAGGTCGAGGGTTTAACACGCCCCCCCACAAAATGCTATAGCATGTTTTCATTCAACGGGATCAAAGAAGATACTTAGAGGACTACCAGAATAATAATACAGAAAACCATCCACCCATCCTAAAAACTGCTTATCTATGTCAGAGTGTATTGAAACCCACCCCAAGATATCATAACATTACAACAACAGTAGAAATACAGTAATGTGCGAAAGTCTTATGTAGCCAAAGGCAATGCTGTTTAAATGATCTTCATGTTTGTGTAAAACTATGTTATAATGACCATCACAATGAATCAGCTAAAATCACCCCAGTATGTGGACCAGCCATCCAATACACCCATGTAGTTTTTGACTCGACAACTAGCACACCTTGTATAGCAAATCGATATCTCACTGACTTTTTGTAAACTAATTAAATTAGTTTAGTGAGATGGTGGTGAAATTTAATAAATACATGGGAAGGCTGAGGTGCCCCTGAGGAGAGGTTTGGGAACTGAAGCGGTGTTCATCTAGCCATGAACTAGATATCAATAACTTTGTGGAAAACAGACAAAATTATTACTAGTTTTTAGTTCTAATTCTTAATTTGCATATGTTATAATGCTAAGTTGTGTTTTTAGCAAAAGTGCACTCACTATCCAGATAAATAACTTTAAACATTTCTTTGACCGCCTGAGACTTGCACAGTACAGTACATATTTGAAGTCACGTGGAAGCTTCCACAAGCAACCCTCAAGCTAGCTAAAGGACAATCTTTACATCTGCAGGTTTTTTAAATTCTGCTGCGTCTACTCCTTTAATAAAGAGGCTGAAATAGTGGCTCCCACGCATCCATCCATCCATTCAGCCATTTTTAATTGCAACATCTATGGCTTGGTGATACGACAAAATATTTTGTCATGGTAATTTTTGTTATGTCAAACAAGTTTTACTAATAGGTATGGAGCATGTGACAGATAGAATGATAAATTTTACCAACTACAGACTCATACCTTAATGGAATTTGTGTAAAAATAGTGCATTATAATTGTCAGTTATGCAAGAAAACAAGTGTTTTGGCCCGGGGTCTCCAACTCCAATATGCCGATAAAATATTGCATCATGATTATGAGCCACACCCCTTCCTGGTATTTACCTGAGAACAGGTGTGGCTCATCAGAAGTCAGGTAAGATTGAAAACCTACAGGACTGTAGCTCTTCAGGACCAGAGTTGGAGGCCCCTGGTTTAGGCTATATCACGGTACTCAAAATGATGACTATGTGAATGCTCATAATCATGATGCAATATTTTATTGGCATATTGCCTAGCCCTTACAGCATCCCTAATCACAGTAGCAGTGACTAAGAGCCCATCCCAGGAAGGGAAAATGGGAAGCAAAGAACATTCTGAGATCTGGATCTGAGATCCAGAATAACAGCATGCTAACCTGACATGTTGGCCCCGGCCATGATGCCCGTGCAGCCATTAAACATGACGGCGAACACAGTGGCGAACGTCATGACGGTGTTGGTGCTATAATCCAGCGAGTATCCCGCTGCAAGGAGGGCAGGGGATGGGAAGAGGGACAGAAGAAGGTGGAGAAATTTGGGGGATCAACAAAGAGGTTATGGCGCCTTAACTTTGCTATTCGCCGGTATTACCATCTGACTGTTTTTAGTGCCTTTTCATTTGTTCCAAAATCATAAGCCGACCCATTGTTACTCTACAATCTGGTTGCCATCACACTCAATTCTCTGGTTCATGAGAGTTTTACTTACACAAAAATGTTCTGAGGGCAGAACGAGAAATGATTGGTTCAGAGAGATAACCAATCAGATGTCTTGGTTCCACCTCGTCTAGTTATTTGGACCCACTTCCTTTACAATCTGACTGGTTATCTCTTTCAGAACATTTTTGTGTAAGTAAAACTCCCATGAGCAACTTTCTCTCACCACCAACACACTGGTCAAAACCTCCACCTCATTTTACCAAATGCTGTCCTCCCACCATAATCAGAACCCCCATCTTCACAAGAATACAGAAACCAGTCACTCACTGCCCAAGTTATTCCTCAGCGTGGTCCGACTGAAGCCCGTGTAGGTAGCATTGTATACCAGCGTGTTGTTGCGCTCCCCCTGGTGGCTGATGATGAAGCTGCGGGGCCCAAGCGCCAGGGGGCTGATGACAATGGACAGCAGTGAAATGGTCACCACTACGAGGATGAGGAAAGCAGCGCGGGAGTAGATGTGCGAGCCCACCAGACAGACCAAAAGGCAGAGGAGCAGCACTGCAGAGGCGTACAGGACCCGATACCAGTAACCCTGTGGCAGAACCTGCATGCTCTCCGACAGTGAGGAGCCTGGAGGACCAAGAAACCCAGATACAGAGTCAGGGACACAGGGAGAGCAGAACCCACTGCTAATGTCAGTATTAGGCTACATCATACTCTATATCAGTGTTTCTCAAACTGGTCCTCAGTGACCTCCAGACGGTCCATGATTTTGCTCCCTCCCAATTCCCTGGGTCCCCGAGGACTGGTTTGAGAAACATTGCTCTATATCAGTTTTTCCCAACCCAACCCCCGTAAACCCCCAACCAGTCCGTGTTTTTGTTCCCTCCTGGCACCCAGCCAATCACGAACACCAAATACCTGGTATGGGTGTATTGGAAGCTGGGACAGAATAAAAATGTGGACTGCCTGGGACTCCCCCGAGGATTGGGATCAAAAACACTGCTCTATATAATCAGATCTTAAAGGAGAATACCATCGACAAACTGCAGAAACAATTTTTAATTTAATTGATTAGATGGTTTTTATTTAAAACAGTGGTTCTCAGTCCTGTTCCTGGTGCCCCCCGTGCCAGAATGTTTTCATTCCAACCCTACCTTAATCAG
>JAODLD010000002.1:26130287-26148981 GCA_026781065.1 Mormyrops boulengeri | reverse complement strand
TGTGCACAGCAGTTCAAATGTCCAGCAGTAAATGTGAATTCCAACCACCTGCGCTAGTGGAGGGCAGGCAGCTGAGGCGGATGGGCGGGCGTTTGTGTCAGTCTACAGCAGAGGCAGAGGAAGCCAGACCTTCTCTTCAGTAGGACAGGAACCAGGAAACTCAAAGATCTCATGCAAGTTTTGTGGAAGGGGTGGGGTTTCACTCAGGAGACACAATAACTGGCACAGTTCAAAATGCAGCACTCCGGCTGCAGAAACAGACTCCGGACCTGCACTCAGACCAGAAAGCTTCTGACTACTCCAGAACTTCAACATGAGCGGCCAGATCCGTTTAGATACCAATCTGGAAAAAGCTTTTGCAATGAAGAATGAGGACAAGGTCTTCAGGTACAATGGCATTCTGTACCCCATCTTGAGGAGCCCAGAGGAGAATTTGAAGGCCCTTGTGAATATGGAAGCCAGAACTGATGACATCATGTTGGTGGCCTTCCCCAAATGCGGTAAATGCAACTTTATATTAAAAAATACTGCTGAGACTAACATATGACATTTTTACTTCCTATATATACTAGTAGGATTAAATATTGATGATTACTTAACTACTGTTAATCATAATAATATGAAATTGTGAAAAACTTTCATCAATGCGTGTAACCGACTGAGTCGATGCAGAGATATTCTGGTATGACTGAAGCTATCCGTGCACTATACGTCACGCTTATGTACATATGGCAGTTTTCTTCCCTCGTGGAACTAGTACCATAAATCTAAAAGTAAACAACAGATGTTACATAATTACTGAAGAGCTGTCGAGTAATAATAATAATGGAACTGAAATCCGTCCAGCTTGTCAAAGCGACACAGACGTGGGCCGTCCACCTGAGCTGAGAGCCAGCATTCCAGCTCCGCGTTTTCGTGAGGTCTCTTTAGCCTCATTTCCACCTACGCGATTACCGGGACAGGTTCAGGTTCAGTTCAGTTTTTAGCATTACTGCACGATCCTGCACGATGGAGCCTTTACGGAGACAAACGTTGTAAATAGCTTAAACCAGTATGGATTGTATTTGCTGAAAATAAGATATTTTACGTAATATATTAACTTGCACTAAAAACTTCTATGATTCACATAAATGCTGCAACCTTTCATCGTTTTTTTAAATTCTGTGATAAACGAAAGATCGATCTGCTGGTCAGATTTAATAATAAAGTATAAATATATTTAACAATAACGTATAAATATGTCACAGTTTGAATAAATAAAATATTGTGGCGAAGAGATCATGATCGAAGCGGACTGCAAAGTTTAGTTTTTAGCAGACTTTTATTGCGCGTTCCGTAAAAGGACACCGGTAAAACAACGAGCGAAAATAAAGAATAAACTCACTTACACACACAGACGGGGAACGTTTAAGGAGACAAAAGTGGATATAGAGTCATACTCCGGAAACTTTTTGTCGGTTCGGCAAAATAAATCCAAAAATTAAATACAGATTAAGTTTACTTTACTTTGACTTCCGCCACGTAACATTTCTGTTCCGCTTTTGTTTAAAACCGGTGGAAACGCAGGCTGGTTCTCAAAAGGCATCAAGTGAGAACCAGTCCTGCACCAGCACCAGCTACAGGTGGAAAACGAGGTATTTGAGGTGTCCTGAGGGGATGGAGCCCCATGGGGCCCTTGGGTAACAGTCTTTGTATTTTCGATACTAGGCCCCTCTCACCTTGGTTTTCTGAAAGTAAAAGCTCTCCCCAGCCTGTACAAAAAATAGTTCCTTCCTCCCTAGGCTTCAACTGGATGTTTGGGGTTCTGAAGAAGATTGTAGCTGCTGTCAAAGGAACAGATACTCAGATAAAGATGCACCCACTGATTGAGTTTCTCAACCCAGCTAAGCAACAGGTACTAAGCCCTGTAACCTTAGCATGAACCTGAGGGATATGAGAAATAAGCCTATGTTTGTGAGGCCTCATTGCATATATAACTACCTTGCACTAAATCTTGCTTTTGATAAATATGTCATTGAATGGTTGTTGAATTAGCTGATAAGGCTGTTCGTTTGAAGGTGAGCAAAAATATTGAGAATATAAGTTTCAGGAACGAGAGTAGAAGCGCAGCCTGCATGTCTGGAATCTGACAAAGTCAAGCATATGAAAGGAACATAATCACCTCATGTTCTCTACTGCTCACCTGGACTGAGAAGAGATGGTGTGTCCAAGCATTCACCTCAGCTCACACTAGAGGCTGACCGGAGGCCTGTCCTTCATGTTCGACATAGCTGGACCCCGGACAGCAGTGCTGTCATATCCCAGCAAACACTACTTCCATTGTTTTGCCCTCAACAACTATTCTGGGTTACAAGTACCCACAATGCACCCCGTGTGCTTTATAGATTTTATATGCTTCATTCTATCCACACTGTGCTGAAAGATTTTTGAGTAGCGCCTGTATTTTTTTAGGTGTCACAACACCAGGAGGAGCCTTGTTACATTCAGACCTCCTGCGGGTTCCCACCTCTTTTACAGAGCAGTATTCTGTTTGAGAACATGAAGTCATTTATGTGTATTACATGGCTCTATGCATCCCGAATTTGTGTCATGAGGCCAGTTTGCTATGGCAACTGGGCGCAGGCCATGTGACCTCCTTTGACTGTGTTTGCGCTGCAGATGCTGGCTGATTTACCATCTCCCAGAATCCTCGGGACACATTTGCTACCCCAGAACATGCCCTCTTCTTTTTTCGCCAAGAAAACCAAGGTTCGTGCTCGCTACACACGTTTGTTAATCCTGTCTTTCCAGAAGCCAAGCTGACTTCCTTTGTGCAGAGGTTAGAATTCTGACTTCCATGTTACGTAACGGCTACGGCTTGTTAAAAGCAGCTTGGTCATAATCACTTTAATACTGATTCCATTTCAAGGTTAATCAACAGACAATGACCAGCACTTATTCTAACATAAATGGGTTTTTCCTGAAACTTTATGCAGCCAATGAAGTGTGGTCATGTGCAAGTTCTTAGCCAAAATTCAATTCACTTCAGTTTATTTTTATAAAGTACCTTTCAGAACAGAGTTGCCCCAAGGCACTTTATGTGAGTAAACAGGGAAAAGGGAAGACAAAGAAATTAATGAAAGAAAGCCAGATGATACCAGAGGGGAGGAACCAAAAATTCCCAAGTGAGGAGAAAAAAACCCATGGGGCTCCAAGGTCAACGAGGTCAAAGTCGAAATTTAAAGACTGAGACCAATTTGGCATGCTGAACATGACTTGTCAATCCATTCCACAATATAGGGTTATACTGTGCTCATTTTTAAACTCCACACATGAACAATGACTGGGTGGATTGAGCTGTCGGTGGCGCCGCCTCTCCGTAGATCGTGGTTATGTTCCGGAACCCTAAAGATACAGCCGTCTCCTACTTTCATTTCACCAACAACAACCCCGTGCTGCAGACCGCTGAGTGCTGGGACAGGTTCTACTCAGACTTCATACAAGGAGAAGGTAATCTCACCCACAAGTGCCCACACGCACCTCAGAAAAAAGTATTTCTTAATATATCTATATATATATTTGTAATTTATAGATAAAATGCTTCACCTACCAATTAGAGTAATTTCATGTGAAATGTAAGTAATCTTCTAGTGTAAAGTTGTTCGTTCCCAACTGAAAAGTTCACTTTGCCCCCCCATTTCAAAAACCATTAAGGGTGTAGAGTCAGAAGATGGTAGCTAGGTAGCTGATTAGAAGAGCTGGCTGCTTCAGCCTCTCCTGAACATTAGTGAGGCAACTATGTGGCTGACAGTGAGGGTAAATAGTGATAAATACCACTACTGTCTATGTTTTAATGTGTCAGACATATGCAGGGAACTTAATGGCCTGCTGAACTTGTAAGCATTTAACTTTTTTGCAACGCAGCACTGCTTCACTCTCCCTTAACCACAGACCAGAATCCTCTGCTGGCAGTAAGCAAGTGACTTCACACTGCTATGTAAATTCCAGCAGAGTTTTCCTTGGGTCTGTAAGATGCTTTATCCCTGCACTGTAGCCTTGTTTGTACTTGATATCAAGTAAGGCTGCATAGACTAATATCTACTGATAAAATCTCAGGAGACAGCATGATCTCTCTTTACCGTAGTGTGTCATTTCCCTATTGAGTTTTCTGGAGGATCAAGAGATCAGATCTTTAGGTATCTGCATGCAAATTCTGCTTTTCATAATTGCCATTCTCTAAAATGTTCAGGCAAGTACATAAATGTGTCATTTATTAATCATATCTTCCATAAACCCTAACTTAGGACACGCCCTACAAAGGCTCGTATGTCATCTCCGTTTGTTTCCATTCCCTTCTTACAGTACCGTGGGGTTCTTATTTTGACTGCGCCCGGGCATGGGAGGAGCATATTGACGACCCCAACGTTTTGGTTGTGACCTTTGAGGACATGAAGCAGGTAATTTAGGTGGAGCAATGTGCTTCCTCCTGACCCCTGAGGAACCACAAGAAGTTCCAGGTCTTACCGTTAATAGGGACCTCCAGGGTATGGAAAGACATACCAGCTTACTCTGACAACACCACAACAGCCTTGTAAACCTCTCAGACATACCCCAGATCTCAGATCCGCAAGGGTAAGACTGAAAAATCATACTGGTATAACACTTCCTGAGGCTTCACTCCGGAAGATCATGGAATTGGAAGGCCTAAACTCAATCATGAGATACTGTATAATTTATAGTTGTGCTGTAACAGTTTAATTCTGTTTCTGGAATGTACTCCATGTGTGATGAGGTCACATGATATGCCCATCTTCATTTGAATCGGGATTCCCACACCTGTCCAGGACCTGTGCAAAGGGATCGAGCAGATTGCCCAGTTCTACGGCTACAGCTTGACTGAGGGGCAGGTCCAGAGCATCGCCAAGGCGAGTGGTTTTGATGCAATGAAGGAGAGCTCCAAGAGCATGTTTGGGCAAATGACCGACGTTATATTCAGGAAAGGTGGGTCAGGGCCAACTCAGCCGTTCTCCACTCATTTCTGCCGCTTCCCAGCCACACACATGTTCATTGGGGTGTCTGAGGTTCTCCTTCAGCCAAACACATACTTGTCATAGTACTTTAGGCCAATAGTCACATGCCTTCTATAATATATGTATCATATAAAATGCTGTTTTTCAGAGTAGGAGACTTGCACCAAATTTACATTTTATTTATGTAATGGATGCTTTTATCCAAAGTAAAATACAATTAAATTTTTTTGAGAAAGCTGGGTCAGTTGTGGGTTAGGGGCCTTGCTCCAGAGCCCAACAGTGACACTCTGCTGAGTCTGGGATATGAACCTATGCCCTTCTACTCAGAGGCACAGCGTCCTAACCCTCTGAGCCACATAAGACAGCTGTTGTTGTTTTTTTTGTAAAATGCTTTGCTCCAGGGTGGAATGCTTATACATTTACAGCCCTTCCAGTATCTGCCAAGAAAGCAAGATGATTGTCAGTCTTTCACAGGGACGAATATTTTCGATAACGGGTCTAGTGCAATCCCACGAGCTTTCTGTGCCCTTCCTGCCTTCCAGGCGAGGTGGGAGACTGGAAGAACCTCTTCACTGCGGACCAGAGCCAGGAGATGGATGCTGCTTTTGAGAAGCATCTGGCTGGGACCAAGCTGGGCACCAAGCTGAAGTATGATGTATACTGCAAGTAGGCTGTGATGGCCAAACAGAGATAGGAGCGGGACATACAGGAACATGTAGGGAGTCTAAACCCCATATACACAAATCTCATAGATTAATAGTAAATGATCTTGGGTTAGTAGTGAGGACACAGGACTTCTGTATAAGGTGGATTTCTTTATAAATTCTTCAAAGGCACTATACAATTGTTGCTTTTTTATTAACATTGTGGAACATATCTACTGTGCATTCAAATTTGCCTTGATTGAATTCCCCTTTTTTCTGTGTGTTTGTTTCCACAATGGTCCTGAATTTTAGTAAGAACTGTTGATTGCACCATGTAGACCAGGGATAGAAAATGTGTGCGTGGTGTTTTGCTGATTAATGTCCTGCTAAGACAATTTCAGTTTATTTCTCTGCTGCCATCTAGTGAGTAAAATTGTCGAGGAAACGTGTCAAAAGCAATGAGATCCTTCCAAGATCCACGCCAGGAAAAGTGCTGTTTCCAGTGCGAGTTTCTGGGGGGTGCTGCCGGCTTGTATCCAGGGCACCTCTCAGATGTGGAGGGGTCTCGGTTCCTCCTCTTCTGGCTCTCTGCCCATTGAAGGGTTCGGTCACGTTAGAGACAGAGGCCTGATTGTGCCATTTTGCTGTTCTCTCATATGATTGGCTAACCTCAACAATGCCTTCTCATTAGGGCTGTCAATAGATTAAAATATTTAATCGTGATTAATCGCACAACTGTACATAGTTAATCACAAATAAATCGCAAATTAAATCATGAATTTATTCAACATTCAACCTTTACCATTAAGGGATTTTTCAGGTGTGAATATTCTTATCAATATTAGAGTTGGCAAGGCATGTTTGCTTTATGCACTTGTATGCATTTATTATTGGAAATCAATTACCAGCAATAAACAACAACAAAGATTGTCCAAAGGTCATCAGAAACCCTTCATCACTTAAGAAGAACCCAAGCCCAACAACAGATCGGCACGTTGACCTGCGAAATATCACATATTACTTAGTCATATAACTAGGTATAGATCAGAGGTCGGCAACCTTTTTAAAGCAAAAAGCCATTTTATCCTAAATGACTGACCCAAGATTTACAAAGAGCCCCAATGGATAGAGAAGAGGGTTTGAGATACGATTTTAAATGTGATATCGGTATATATGCATTTAACACAAAACTTAACTTCAAATACTTACAAAAAATAAAGAAATACAATTCTGGGGGGGGTTCAGTTTTCTCAGACACGTAACAGTGCGAAGGTGACTAATATCACTATATTGTTCAGTTCTGTAGCGATAGTCTTCACCCTCACCCAAGTTCGTTTGGCTCTGCAGTTGTCTGCTCTTCACTCTCCACTTCACTACTTGTAACTGTGCCAGTCGAGCAGTGCAAAATGTCCTCACCACTCCGAACTCAGCTGGCTATAATATGTATATCGGAGAAAATACAATAATTTTACAAAGATCTGGGAAGGCGTAGTGACGATTTACTGCGAAAAGTATATGAAAGAATTAGGAATCCCAATAGACTTAATAAGCCTACATCCAACCTCGGACACTGAAGAAAACTAAATTATGCAGTTAAGACATCACAGAAGCGCGTAACGGACCGCCTCATTCACACATAGCTAAAGAAATACCTAAATGAAAAAAATAATATTAACTCATTAATAAATTATTTAGATTTATTAAGTATTATCATAATATGTTAAATGAAAATGCAAATGCATTCTGAGAACGCTGCAGCCTGTATTGGTATTTAAGACTAGATGTACTTCGGTGATGAGTCATTTCACATGGACAGTAACTGCAAATAACTTTGGTCTCGTCGATGTACCCATCTGACAGAGTATTGAAGCTGAACCTGCCATTCAAAATACCTTTTTGGTCATTATTTTTCCCGAGCTGCCATCCGACTCAACACGCGTTAATGGAATCAAAAAAATTAGTCACATTATAATGAATTCCCGTTGACGCGCGATTAACGCGTTAACTTTGACAGCCCTACTTCTCATGTTTTCAATACACACTGAAAGGAGGGTATTGCATCCACACAGAAATAAGTAGACTTGGAATAATTTCAGCCACTTGCTATGATTTTTTAAAGTAAAGCAGCTACTTAAAAGGCTTTTATTTCAATTAAATTTTTTTATATAGCGCCTTTCACAACAGTCACCCCAAGACACTTTACATGGGTGTGCCGTGATACATAACAACATCATTAAGACAGAATAATACAAAAACAGAAGACAAAGAAATGAAAGACAAACAGAAAGCCAGATGACAACAGGACAGGAATCATCCATCCATTTTCTGAAACTGCTTATCCTATTCAGGGTTGCAGGGGGTCCAGAGCCTACAGGTGCAAAGCAAGGAACAACCCAAGATGGGGCACCATCCCATCACAGGGCACACCCATGGGCAATTTAGCAATTCCAATTAGCCTCAGCATGTTTTTTGGACTGTGAGCAGAAACCGGACTACCTGGAGGAAACCTCACAATGACATAGGGAGAACATGCAAACTCCACACACAGAACACTGGCAGAGACTGGAACCCAGGGCCCAAAGGTGTGAAGTGACAGTGCTAACTACTGCAGCACTGCGCTGCCCCAGACAGGAACCAAAAACTCCCAATTAAGGAGTAAACAAAAGTTGACTGGCTGTCCAACAACACAAAAATAAAGCTTTTCTCTTAAGCAAATTATGAGTCCATTAATGCCAGGGGTAAAGTATAAAAATTGACATCACAATATATCATACAAGCAGCTAACTATTCAACAAGCAGTAATTACCTGGAAAGCTGAAGGTTTCTGACAAAAAAATTTGCATCACTTGCATATGACAAATTCTCTGGCTCCTAACTCTGAACCGACCAAAATAGGATAATTGTGTATTTGCTTGTACAAGTCCGGGTCCACCAACCCGATTCTTCCTGTTCTCCTCTTTAAGTTCCATCCCTTCAGGAAAAGCACATGCCCTGATGAAGAAGGCCTTTTTACCCTCTCTTCTACCAGTGGTCACAGTCGCATCTGAGCTGCTTGTCAAACCAAGTCAGATCCTCCTTAAAGCAAAGGCCGCTGGGTGTTCAGCTATTCACATACCTTGGCACACTTGCATATTAACTTTCTCACTGACCGGAAAACAAACCTCAACCCTAATCACTGGTCTCGTTTTTTTTCTTGCCATCTTCCATCTTCCTGCCAAGGCGATGGGCCACATCAGGGGCATCCAGCCCACCCCACTCCTTATCAGGAACAGTTTTTTTTCACACCTCTCTCATCCTCATTTTCACATTTTCATTGAATTACTCGGAAAAGAAAGCACACCATCTACGCCTGTGATTTTCTTGGTCATGCATCTTAATTTTCATTTCTGCATTCGCCTTCAGATTTTCATCCTCTTTTTTGGAGCGCTACACCGTTGCTGTGAATGGAGTCGAGAGTCACAAAGACTGTCAATATTAGGAGAATTATCCTTGACCATGCGTTCAATTTGATCCGATCTCTAATTGATCTTTACCGAGAGACCTTGAATGATATTCTCCAAAAGCTTCCTTTTTCTTTTTGCCAGGGTGAATTTTGCTAGGTGTGTTGAGACAAGATTCACAATCTCCCCCTTTCTTAGCTTTGCAAGCATATGAGTGTTTCTCTTTTTTCTTTCACAGTTTGAGCTTCCATTTCCATGGCTAAATCTGTTAGCATCCTGTAAGCTCTACGGATTTCTGAAATAAATGTTTTGCAGAATTCTTAGTGCAAATTATACATCCAGATATCAATAGGCCAATTGTATACACTTCCTACTCTGCAACAGCAATTCAAAAATACATTTTCGTGAGCTACTTGAAGCCGTTCCTCAGCCGACAAAAAACGCACCCTCTCAGGTAGCCTCTGCTGACTGACTGATGTCATGTACCATGAGGAGTAGAGGGAGGTGTGGACGCCCCCCTCTGAAAAACACAAGACATAACAGGAATACAAAGAATTGCATTAAGTTCCCAAGTCTGGTCACAGACGTCCAGAGATCTAGATGTTTCCAGTGTATCAGCAGTCTCAATAGCAGTCTCATCACCTGGCTTCTAACTAACAATTGTTAATGGTATGGTATGTGTTCTAAAACCAGCAGATCTGGACACCCCTGACACAGCAGAATTCAGAAGCAATGGGATTTCAAAAAATCACACCTTCTGTAAAGGTTAAATCAAGTTAGGGGGCTGAGAAGATACATGTGGCCAGACGTGGCCACTAGAGACAGGGGGTGGGGCATAGGCGGGGTCATGTAGGCTGTGGGCGGGGTCATGTAGGCTGTGGGTGGGGTCATGTAGGCTGTGGGCGGGGTCAGGCAGAACAGGGGGCGCATTCACGTGGGTCAGCCGGTGCTTCTTGAGGTGGCCCAGCTCACGGAAGCAGCAGCCACACTGCGCACAGCGGTAAGGTCTCTCGCCCGTGTGGATGCGCTGGTGCTTCTGCAGGCTGTCCAGGTGGCGAAAGCGCTTCTCGCAGTACCGGCAGGGGTAGGGCCGCTCACCAGTGTGGATGCGCTGGTGCGTCTTTAGGTTGTAGAAGCGGCGGAAGCCACGTCCACACACGCTGCAGAGATGGACCTTGTCCGGGCTCTGGGGGAGTCTGTGCAGAACTGGCTGAGCTTCTGCTGGCTCAGGATGCTCTACAGGCTGAGTATCAGCAGCCGTGGGAGGAGGCAGGACGAGTCGCGGGGCCTGATTCGAGTCCATCCTGACTGGATCCGGCTCACAACAAGACTCATCTTCCACTTTAATGACACCTTCTTTGGAGTCCCCCCCATCATCCAGCACCTGGATCAAGCCGAGCTCACTCACATGGCTGGCTGCCAGTGAACTTTTCTCAAACTGAAATCTGGGGGTCTCTGTCGCCTCCTGCTGGTGGAAACCTGCACTTCTCTGTTTATTTCCAGTGTAACCTAATGAGAGTACAGCAGCAACAATCGATTTATAGCCCCCTCCAATAAAGTATACATTACATGACCTGTCCGGTAATTATAATTCAGATATGTTATAACAACAGGTCAGTAACCTGCCCAGAGTAAGAGGTTAGCAGACAGACAGAAAACATGCAATATGACTGTGTGCTTGCTCAAGATTAGGTACTAACACCCATCTTTGCAGAGTATGATACACCAATTTACATGTTCTGAGATCACGGAAAACATAATCTCACCCACTGCACAAACACAACCTGCCTTTTAAGTATCACTACTGAACTGCTGAATTTACAAGTAAAACTGGGCTGAATATTGAACTCTACTAACCTGCACCACTCAGTGTTCCCTTGCTAGTCTGTAGTTTGTCTTTTCATTGAATAGTTTTATTAGATTCATACTATGTTTGAAATGCTTTATATAGCATTATATATAAATATTTGCTCTGATGCTATATATATCTGGGCATTAATTAGTAGCTCAGCCTAGCAGCACCTATACCAAGTTGTCTCCTTGACAGCTGCATGTTTGTAATGTACTACCTCACCGCTACGTCGCGCTGGACTTAAGTAAATAAGTGTAAATGAACCGAATATGACGTTACATATTCCACTTAAAGGCAATAAAATTAATATTATAAATGGTCCAACCTACCTTCATCTACGCCCTCCTCTGCTGCGGAATACAACTCATTACTCTGATCATCTCCAGTTCTCAAAAGTTGTGTTTGTGGACGGGAGCTTCGACCCAGGCACGGCATCGAAGATGCATTCGTTTGTGATCTAATCCTTCTCCGGTTATCCCCGGGTCTGGTCCATTCCGATTGAACTGTCGGTAAACAGAGAACAACACTGCGGGAGGACTTCAATATCTGAGCTCTCGCACATGGGTCACCGAAGGACTGCACATACCTGCGAGAAGCGTCGGTACCGGCAAGCGGATCGGGGGACCCGCTTTGTACCCTTTTGAGGGGATCTTCCGCGCGTGTCCGGTCCATAATGGGCGAATGCGGTCGGTCTCGGTTGAGAAGCAGGCACTGCTTGATGTTTCTCTCCGCCGCCGACATGTAGAAGCGCACAGCCTTCAGCTCGCTTTCTGTCATCTCCAGCCTCTCCCTCAAGCTGCGGTTCTCCCGGTGCGACTCCGCGGCGGCGCTCCGAGCCTCGGCCAGCCGGACGTCCACCACCTTCGCGGTTTCCTGTAGCACGGTTTCCACCGCGCACCTGATGGCTTGCTCGATAGTGGAGGCCAGCTCGTATTTTAAAAACAGCACGCTGGTGTCCATGATCGGCCGTTTAATTTGCGAAACACCCGTTATCAGTTGACAAAAAAAATGGAGAGCGGTCCTAGCCAAAGGCTGCAAACTAGCTAGAGTATACTGTCAATTATCCCACTATCTGCGTCATGCAACTTAATATCATCAGTTGCAATTTATCCAGTCACTGTGTTACTGATGACAATTGAACTACAAGTGGGCTATCTTGTCTGTTTAAACCCGTTATGCAAACCGAGAAAATGCACCATCCGTTTGTTCTGCCTGCCTAGCGATCTGGCCGGTCACTGGAGGACTACCGTCGTTCTTCACGCTATACGCATAATATTAAACGGCCTTCCTGTTTGAGGTAACACTCTTTCTGCGAACACAAAAATACGTAACTCCTACCAACTCCGATCTGCCCCTAAGGCATCCCTTCAGTCGCAATGTTATGACGCGCAGAGCCTTTTTTTTTTTTTTTTTGCAAGGGAGTAGAGATATTTCATACTTCTCATATTGTATATATATAGCTTTTTAAGAAAAATCTGGTTAAGTACCTTAAAGGGGGATAATTTAACTTAACGAGTTTTGCTTATTGCATGAAATATTGGTTACTTTTAGAAAAATACAATACAAAAAGTGCAGATTGGGGCTTAGGTTCCATAATAACAAGTGCTTGTCCAGATAATATTGGAGTTATTGTACGGCTCAGTCACGCAACAGTGCGGTCCTGGAAATTTTCATTTTAACGGGAAGTCTAGAGCAAAACTTTAAAAACCAGACAAAAAATCCTTCATATTCGGTGGTGATTCATCACTCTCTAGAAATGTGTGATAACACGTGTTATTATGTTGCTCTGACCACAATTTTCCACCGGGGTCCTCTATTCACAGTTACTTGCGGTGGGGGTTCTGTGCAAAGCGATGTACAACTGAAGACAGTTAGGGGTGAGAGAACCAGCATCCCTGGAGCAGTTGGGATTAAGTACCTTTCTCAAGCATCCAACTGTGATATGATCTTCCTTCTACAAAGTAAAGTGCTCGTTGAAGAAAATGGTAAATTGATGCAGAAAAAACACCCAGCAATTGCTTGATGGACCAAAGCTAATTCAGCTGGATTCAGAACATAAGAGCAGTCACCCTGAAATGTTCTTGCTCATTTCCTGTTTTTCAGTCACATGAACCACTCGTGGTATATGAATTCTGTGTATAAGTCACACCATACATCATCTGGGTGTGCAACTTTTTCAGTTCGCTTTCTGCGTTGACCATCAGTAACTGACAGTTTGTGCACCTTGAGGAACAGAAAGAATAAGTCATCCCCTGCAGGATATGTATGTCCAACAGGGCTGTTAAACAAATGAAAAAGCACTTTAATTATTCATTTATAAATGCTTTCACACAAACCTGCAATTTGAACCCTTCATTGCCAAATGAGAGACTGCTACCAATTACAGAGTAAAAGTTAGAAAAGATGACCATTTATTCCCTAAACAAAGACTTTTTGAAGGTTTTCACATGCCTGTTTTATCGTACTGTATTTCACATACCTGCTTTATCATATTTTACTTCACATGCCTGCTTTATCATACTTTATTTGGTAGCTACTTTAGTCCAAAGTGAGAATCAGGGTCAGCCAGTATTCCTGAAGCATTGACATTAAGGGCCTTATTCAAGGGCAAAATACTGATTTGATTACTCCTCCAGCCACAGGATTTGAACCTACCACCTTCCAGGCATGGGTAAAGATCCATAACCTGCTGGTCGAGCTACACATCACCCTACCTTATTTAAAAAGCAGTGAGCATTGCCCACTGTGCAGTTATTGTTATTGCTCTTACAGCATGGGGCTTGAAGCCTGATTCAAATCAGTGGCTCTTTTCTGGGGCTTGATGCAGTCAGTCCGTATTTTTCCAGTGTTTTTTTCGGTTGGACAGAAATGTTACTGGCTTGGTGGTTTTGGGTCCCAGCATAGCATCTTAGGGTTCATGATTCATGGAGACTTGTGTCTTGTTCTGAGTGTCTGGGTCTGGTAAGGCGATGTCCCGTTCCTGGATTCATGGTCCAGAGTCTGCCTTTCCATGCACGTCGATCATCCACGAATAGTCTGTCCATCAATGGCCCAAGTCCCATTGGTTCCCGGTTTCCTGGAGTGAGCTGTCTTCAGGTCTCAGGGATCAGTGGGCAGAAGACCTGGTGTGATAGATGGACAACCCAGGTTCAGTGCAATTGTCTCAGATCTTGTTTATAAAGGTCAATAAATGTGTTTTTATCTGTAAGTGCTGAGTCCAAGTCGTGTCACATAGTACTGTGCAAACGTCTGAGGCCATTAAAGAAAATGTTTAAAGTTATTTATCTGGGTAGTAAGTGTGTATTTGCTTAGAAAAAAAACAGATATTAATATTAGAACATTTGCAAATGAACAATAACACAAACACAACACCAGCCCCCAGGCAGACATATCCCTAAGTACTAGATGCACCAACCATGCTTGTCAAAGCAACAAAGCTGGTAACTTTTAAGGATTTAAGGTAGTCTGGGCAAAATATAACTGAATATAAATAATGTCCATTTAAACTAAGGTACCTTAAATCTGACAAGAAATCGGGCCCCAGGTCACTATGGTCTCTGTCTAGCATTTTGAATTTGGTTTCTTGCCCTGTATTTACTTTATCAAACTCTGTGTTGTATTTGGACTTATGTCTTTGGACCACTGGCCAGGATTGTATGCTTTTACCTGGTTTTTGACCCTCTGCCTCTCGCTGGATCTCCAGTCTGGCAACAGACCTGCAGCTCCTGCAGTTGGATCCTCTCCTTGTCCAGTGATCACAATACAAGACAAATTCTTCGGTTCCGCCTCATTTGCCAAACCCTCTCCTCAGGGGGCACCCTATAGCCATTTGATGCATTTGTTACATTTTACCACCAGTTCACTCAAATTAATTAGTAGCATAATTTTATGAGGTACCAATTAGACTAACATGGTATGCTAATGGAGAGTGAAGAAAACATGGGCGCACTGGATGTTTACTGCGAATACTGCCCTGACTTTAGGGGAGGATTTGGAATGGCTAAGCTAACTAACTTTGACAGACAATGTAGTTTCATGCCAACATGAAGATCACTTGTATATTTTTCTTTGGCAGCCCCAAGACTTTTGCAATGTGCACGGCATGTATTCATTACTGCCAGCTTAATGTCAGGTTTCTCATGTCTCCCTAATGTAAACCTTAATAAAATTGTTAAACAGATTCTGCAATTTAAAGGACGTCACTCTCCTCTCTAAACATCTGGGATGGACACCGGGAGAGAACAATTAGCCTGATACCAGAAAGCATCATACAAACACAACAGTTTCTGACCTGTTTTTTTTTTGTCAGCATGCCTGGAGGTTATGAAGTGAGGTGACGTTGAAGTTCCAAAGATTTTTCCTCATGTATCAAAATACAGTCTTGCTTCCTCTCTCCTATTGTATTCTGACTGTATTCACACCGTCATTTGCACTGTTGTTACACTAAACTGGTGCCTGTACTGTAGGAGCATGGATATCCTGGCAGGTGGGAGAACTTCAACCTGTCCGCTGCAGAATGTTTTCGTTGAGGGGGAAAACGCACGTTTTTAAATACCGTGTTCATGTCAACATGCACTTTGATCAAAACGAACCAACACCGTGCTTTAATTAAATATATACACAAATGACTGTGTTTGATAGCGAGTTAATAAGTCATTTATCCAACCTTTTTGACATGCTTAAACTTGCGAATATTGAAAAGGAAAGTAAGAAAAACGTCGCAATTGATTGGTTGGTGAGATTGCGCAAACTGAAACTTCCCGGGTCATTTGCTGCTCTTCCTCGAACTTGCTATTTAGTTTCGTTTCTTTGATATACGGTGCTGGACAGCTGGCGGTGCGCTCCACAGACGCCGCTATTGTCAGGTTTACCTACAGATAAGACGAGATCGGACTTCCTCGGTGAAAATGAAAAGGGCATTTCTGATTTTCACGCTGGCATGTGCCGTAGCAGTGGGTATGCAGTCTTAAAAAATATTTTTAAACTCTGCTTACTTTATACTTACTTAAACTCTTCGTAAGTATACAAAGGAAGAAATCAAAATGTTGCCCTGTGCTCTCGTTGGCTTATTATTTGCAAGGTCACCATACCGAACTGGTAGAATTAACTAAATGTTAAAAGTAGAGCAAATGTAAGTCCGTAAGTTGCGCTTTTAACATATTTAGATGTGTCAGATCAACGATTTCCACAAGGCCAGCGTTGCGTAGGCTGTTTTTCTTATCACCGATTTCAGCTAGTTATTGTGTTATATTATTTGAGAATATGTAAGAGGTGACCTAAAATTTTAGTTTGTGTATATAATACTACATTTTGACAAATCCTCTGCAAGGCGTTTTAAAATAACCTAATTGTTTGATTAGAAACCATTTACGTTTGAAAAGCTTGCAAGAGCGAGGGAAGTATCCTGCCTTTGTTCCTCCACCACAATATGAAATCGGAGACGTATATTAGTATTGTAGTCTTATTTCGACCAACCTATATGCGTTTTTATGTTGATATTAATGATTTGTGTGTAGAAGTACGGAGGCGTTGCTTTCATCTCTGGTGTCCACTATTGTGCTTTGACATGTTACTGAATAATTTCAATGGAGGACCAATTTGTCAAACAAAACTTACGAATTATAGCGTGACGTAGACTACATATTCGGAAAAAGTTTATAATAAAGAAAAAAACTTAAAACTAAGCCTTTGATGTGTTTAAATTCACTGTGGACCACGTGAAACGGGCTCAATTACGTTGTAGAATGGTTACCGAAAGTTAAAAACGATATTCGGGTTTATTCGTTCGGCGTTTGGGAGCAGTTTGCTTTGATATGCTTGCACCCTAAATACTCGTTGTCAGCACAATCGGTCCAGTAATGTAAACCGATTGTGGTCGGGCAAGTTCAGCACCTGTTCTTTTAAGTTTTTAATATAAAATGCTTACTATTAATTAAAAAATTAATCTTGGGTGTAAATGTTGGGGGGGGGCTGTAACCACCCAATAATTAAAAACATCCTGTACAATCCCCCTGGACCCCCTTAAATGGGTGGAGACCTCGGTCCGGCGTGAAATGATTTATCTTAATACGGGAGTTTGGATACTTTGCTGATAAAACCGAACATGGCGCATAGTAGTAATAGTGCCTTGTATTTGCTATCTTTGGTTTAAGTCTGGCCATTTTAAATACATGATTATTGTACAGATTTTCTCATCCCACACAGTCCTTACCAGTGTAAAACCAGTTACTTTGCCCGACTTTTCACTCTGCTGCGACTTTAGTGAAGGTGTCGCTCATGGTCGTCAGTAGCATGGAGGAAAGAGGAACTTGGGTACTTAACTCGTGATTTTTATATTTTTCGTCAGACCGTACACCCGTTCCTCCACCTTTCACAACAACCTGCCCGTTGGCGTGTCTATGCTCATTTAAAAAATGTTTTTGTTTTTAACTGTATGAATAGATTCCATGCACGTGCCACTGGTTTCCAGTAAGAAAACCCATAGAACCAGTTTTTAAGCTCTCAGCTGATTGTACTAGATTGCACGGTTGCCATGGATTCCGTCACGGGTGGATCGAAATAGGCACCCTGGTACTCAGAAAATGAGGAAATACACCAGCGTTCAGGTGTTGTGCATGGAGGAAGCAAGCACAGGGTGGCGAGGGAGAAAATTTGACGAAATCTAGATGTAGTTCCAAGTAACACCTGTTTCTGACATTGAAAGAATATGCGGCACATATTCCATAATGCACTTAGTATTTACTTTAACTTCTAAAAAATCATTTTGTAACTTCTAAGCCTATAGTAACTAGTAACTTGGATTTTATTTTTTTTATTTTTTTTTACTTTGCATTGGTAAAATCCAAAGCATGCAGATAGTTTCAAGTTTTTAAGGGGAATCTTACTCCAAAGCGCTAGGGAATTTATTTAGTCAGCCCAGCCCAAAAGGAAATCTTATGACATGGGGTTTTTTCCAGACTATCTGGATTTTTAATTCATGAAGTGACCTTTTGTTAAACAATTTCTACTGATGTCTTTGGAGAGGAGATGGTAACTTTCCAATTAACAATGGCTGTATTCTCTTACTGGCATGCTTCTGGTGGATCCCGTATGATGGATCTAGCTCCACTGTGATCTTTCAATGACACCCCCCTCACACACACACACAGTTTGCAGCTCCAAGCTTCCCCCGACCCCTATTTCAAATTAATGTAGCCTGTACGTGAAAGATGTAATAATGTTTCCACTTGTCATTGTACCAGAGGTGTGTGTGTGTGTGTGTGTGTGTGTGTGTGTGTGTGTGTGTGTGTGTGTGTATTTTGGCTTGGTGTTCTGTCACTTTAAAATACTTGTGCGGTTGCCATACAAATAACATACTGATGCTTATTAATTATTAAGTAAGTACTTACTAACTAATAACATCTTGCTTTCTTCTTAGTTTCATTTGCCCACGCAAGTGCAGATTATTTTAGATTGTACATTTTTGTTCATGATTTTATCATTATAACAATGTTTACATACCTAGAAGAGTTTAGACATGGATGAAAACCTTCGCATTTTGCAGTGCTGATTATCTTCCTGGGGTTTTCTGTTACTTTTGAAGCTTCTGCCCTGGATAATCGGAGGAGATCCAAGCCTTCTGCCACCGTTTCCCCCCCTGGAGACTTTGACGCCACCACCCACGCACCCAACACCACCACCCACGCACCCAACACCACCACCCACGCACCCAACACCACCACCCACGCACCCAACACCACCACCCACGCA
>JAODLD010000002.1:26110471-26130187 GCA_026781065.1 Mormyrops boulengeri | reverse complement strand
CGCACCCAACACCACCACCCACGCCCCCAACACGACCACCCACGCCCCCAACACGACCACCCACGCCCCCAACACGACCACCCACGCCCCCAACACCACCACCCACGCCCCCAACACCACCACCCACGCCCCCAACACCACCACCCACGCACCCAACACCACCACCCACGCACCCACCACGACACCACCAGCACCGCAGCCCACCCCCCCCACCAACCTGACAGTTGGCACCTACAGCGTTAAGAACAATACAGTTCTGTGCGTGAAGGCGGCCGTGGCGGTACAGATCAAGCTGCAGACTGGCTCCAAGCCCAGTGAAATGGTATGACAGCCGATTAAACGACACACAGACCAGGATGCTCTGCCAAAGACTGGAAGTTTTCTATATAAATTAACATGCTTTAAAAGTAAATGGCTTTCTTCTTGTCTTCTGTATAGCTCTACGTCTTCAAATGTGGTTTTATGCTCACAAAAGCAGATTAAGTGTAGTAAGCAGCCAGAAGTATTAAGCAGATGCAGTGTGTGTACTTTTTTGCAATCAAAAAAGTAAAAATGCCAAAAGTCTTGTATTTGGGTTGGTTACTTATGGTTAAGGTTAGGGATGGGTAGAGGTTAAGGGTGTCGTGACTGGGAGTTTTTCCCATAGGAATGAATGGACAGTCCCCATTTAGATAGGTACACCAACATGTGTGTGTGTGTGCACATGAGTGAGGTGAGTGTGTACTGACGACCCTCCCCCCCCCCCCCCTCCAGGGCAGCTTTATCATCCAGCCTAACAAGACAACACCTGATGGAGGCTGCACAGACACCCAGGCAAACTTCACCCTGATATTCCCAGAGGGAACACTTACCTTGCTGTTCCAGAAGGTAAGAGCGCTCTGGTGTCCAGGGGCAGTTCCATGCTGGCTGGCGGAGACGAGGTCTGCACAGCTTTTGGGAAGGTGCAGAAGGGCAGATTTAATGAAAAAGGCACTTATTTTTAGGTGGTGAAACTTCATTCGCTGTAGTTTTTAATATTTGCAGCCAGTGGTTTACAGGCATGGAGTTTAGCCAGCCTGAAATGTCCAGGTGTTCGAAAAGTCTCGCTTCTAAATGTGGGCCTTCTAGGTATCTTGCCTTGTTCTGCATTGAATCTATGAAATATCTACATTCTCAGATAAAAGGGCACCTTTGCTTGTCACTGCGGCTGTACCCTTGTAAAAGTATCTTTAAAGGTACCGAATGGGATTCTGAGGAACGTCCCAAGGTACAAACAAAGGTACAAACAGCATTAATGTATCATCAATGGTACAGAAATGTTCCTCAGAGTCCATTCCTGTACCTTATAAGTTACAATCACCTACAGCTAAGGGTACAATTGACAGACCCTTGAGGGTACAGCCCCAGTGACAAGCAAAGGTACAAATCTATTTTGCTCCTATTTGTAAATACAGTGAAATCCCAACTTTCTACAGATTATAATAATGCAGTGCTGTATTATAAATTTCTGAAAATTGTTGGCGAACCAGAATTATTCTGAATCATTTAACCACACACTGTAAATCCAACTTTTATCATATCCCTCTCCTTGTTTTGACATTATCCACAAAGCTGTTTGGCTTAAGGTAATTTAAATGGTGGGAGAAACAGCGTTTGGTTACAGCATATCCCGCAGTGTCAGTCCCCTCGGCCTGTTCATCAGCGTTACATCCGCGTCCTTCTCCTGGTCCTGAACGCTCTGTGTTATCTGTCTCAGAACTCCACCGAGAAGTCTGTATACATCACCACGGTCGCTTTCGATGTGCGCTACCCCATCTCGCCGTCAGGTAAATCAAATGCAAATCTAATGATCATTAAATACAATTCCTCTTCAAAAATAGAATAAAGAATAAAAATACAATACAATATTTTCCAATATTAAAAAAACTTCATCCGTTTGTATGGCACTATCACTGAAGTGCAACGTACTGGATGTGAAATAATTGTCTATGAACTTTATTCCAACACTTTATTCCAGGTGGTGTTTTACTTTGTGGACATTGATTTATTGATTTGCATATAGTGCAGAATGGTTTGGATAGCTAAAAGGAAATTTGTACAGTTTTACCCTGTCGTTGCAGGTCCCAGCCAAAATTCAGTCAAGAATGTATCACTGCATCTCCTCTCTAGTAAAATTGGGCATTCCTACTCCTGTAAGAATATAACACTGTTCATGGGCTCTGGCTACTCTCTGGAGATGACTAGCCTGAGGTTGCAGGCCTTCAACTTCACCAATGACGACTTTGGTTTACGTAAGTATCCGCCCCGTTGCTTCATGGGGTTTTTTGTGATTATTATCGAAGGTAATTCTCATAGCCACTAACATTTTAAGAGCTGCGAGTTTCCTCTGCGTAGCTTGGATAGCTCATAATTCTTCTTTCGGCTTAATCGGGATAAATCGAGCATTCAATTTAATTGTTTTAAGGGCTGTAAACTTAATCCATATATTAAGGTTAATTTTCAAAAGATGGCCATTTTTTATTCTTAAATCAAAGCAAACGCTCATCTAAAATTGCCCTCAGAGTTCAAATTAAGCGTGACTAAGAATTCAACAGACCACCATGAGTGAAAGCCAGCCGACTCGGCGATCCTGTTCAATCTGGTTTAAAACGTACTCCGAGCTGAGCCACAGTGAGGTATCATTGGCTGAGTTCGCATTGGCTGAGCTGGAGCTGTGCTACAAATGCGTGGTCTGCGCGCCTTGCATCTCCAACTCATCCCTGACGGCATCTCTGCCCTTTCCTGCAGCTGACGACTGCCCCGCTGACAAGTCAGACTACACCGTCGCCATAGTTGTGGCCGTTGTCCTCATCATCCTCATCGTCATTGTCATTCTGGTGTACCTGATCGGCAGGAAGAAGAGGACGGACGGGTATCAGGCTCTCTAACGGGGGCCGGTGAGACCCCGTGTGCCTGCTCAGATGGATGCTGTCATCCCTACTCCCATCTCTTATCCTTCTGCTGCCACTGATCAGAGTGTTTTTTTTTTTTTTTGCTGCTTATATAGAAGCACCTTTCTGTCTGCGTATCTTGTCTGCTAATAATTTCGTTTACATAGTTCCAAAGGGTGTTGCGGTAAATGTTCCTTCATGTCTCGTATGAGAGCAGTTCTCTTTTTTTTTTTTGTATTATTGAGCACCTCCCATATTGACAGGTGGTGGTGGGGGGGGTTTGACGGTGATGTGTTTGTGTCTCAGGGAACATTCTCCATCCCCCTCCCTTGGCTCCACTATCATACTTTGCTTTCAGTCTTTGAGTACACAGTAGAACCAAAATGTCCACCCGGTCGCCACTGAACAAGACGTGGCTGCCTCTACTGCCAAGACTGTGGCATCCGTGCGTGTCACTGGCCTTCCAGGATGTGCTGTCTCACAGGCCGTGCTCTTACTTGAGACAGGCTAGCTTGTGAAATGCTGCGTATGACCTGAACTCTGACTTGAATCTGAGGGCAGGTGCAAAGCACCCTTAGTAGACGTGCATTCGGTGCCACTTAAATACTCCTAAAATATTGCACGTCATGACTTCTGGCTTCAGTGTTGCTCTGTTCGCACATAACGGGGAAATCTATGTGATGAAAACTGTGCTTTCCTGTGCTGGGTCGTTTACATGCATATTTTTATAGTAAGACTTGCTTATTTTGCTGTTTCTCCAGTGTTTTTCCAATCCTTCCAATCTCCTACTGTGATTTACTACCCAGTTGATTAATTCATAGAGTAATAATGAACTAAGGATGAGAAATAACTGATATGTTGAGAACAGCATAACTGACACGAGGGCTGGGCCAGCCTCAAAGCTTTGGTGTTTCCTGTTGTGTTGTTGCCCTTAGAGTTGCTTATCCAGCTCCAAAAACCAGGGGGAAGACATGAGGATTGGATCTATGTTCACCAGCAGTTCCAAGCGTGAAACTGTAACTCAAAGTTCCATGGGAGTGAATTCTGCATCCTATAGAAAGTGTTCTTCAGAAAGAGCTGAAATATAATTCGAATCATTACTAGCATCTTTCAGCTGACGCTGTCCTACTTGATGGATGTGTAATGTGCAGAACATTTATAAACCAGGCATTGTTAGCTGAATTTCCATGGGTCAGTGCTTGAGTGAAGCCTATGGAAACCAAAGGTCCAGTGCCAACTGACTCCAGATGGAGAGAGGGCAGGGGGGACAAAAGGGAAGTTTTTTTTTTTTTTAATTTTAATACTAATTAGATCATTTGTTTGTTACTTATAGCTGTGGAAAAATATTACCTTGCAGAAATAATGGTCAATATCATACTTACTTGGAAATGTTTCATCGTTGTTTTAATCGGCGTGCACAATTAAAAATCTGAACAAACTAGTCTTCTGTTGGTTTGTCTCCCCTCCAGCCATCCTTAAACTACAGATGATTACGGCTTAACATGGTTCTTTCTGCTAAAATACACTATAAGATTGTGTTAAGTTTGTCATTTCACCACCCTATAGAAAGGTTTATACCCTGAATGGAACATGACTATAACTTCACCTCAGAAGACATCTCACCAGGCTAATCTGCAATTAGTGAATGCAGAAAAGTTGTTCTGAAAAAATCTGAGTCAGGTTTGTCTAAACTCTAAAGACTAAACTCTGATAGCCACGTGTGACATTTTCATAAAAACTGGTTTTTAATTCCAAAACACATAACCATGTCACGACTACAACCATTTCATGACTACAGCTTAACACAGGGGCAGAGGAATGAGTGTCTTTGCACGGTGGTTTTACGTTGCTGCAATTCCACATTTGCATATTCTTTTTATCAAACCTTTTTAAATGTTTAAAACATAGTGTTACTCTACGCGAATTGCGTAGCTCTTTATTAAAGCGACGGGCACGCAGAATGCGTGGGTTGCGACAGGATCTGCTCATTTTTGGAGTCAGATTCTCGGTAAGCGGAAATGGATTGACTCGGAGAGAAGTGCAAACGGACTTAAAGGGCGTTGGTAACGGGGGCGCCTTCTGCGTTGTTTTTTTTTTTTTTTTTGGAAAAACGGTGCACGTCTCCTAATAATCGGAAATTCTATTTTGCTTGGGATCTTTCATTTGGAGAAGGTAATCAAAGTCAGACCAACATTTCGGATTCATGGTTCTTAATTATTGTTTTAGTACAAAGGATCTGTCACAAAGTTAAAGCGAATGTAAAAACCGTTATGTCTTTCACAATGGTCAGCAATCAGTTAAGCTGCACAAAATTTGCAGTAAAATATATTCAATGTTTCATTATTTTAGGTCTCTGGACATTTGTTCACCATGGATGAGGTCTGTAAACACACCATTGTCAATATTGATACTTTAGCGGCGACTGCAACGCATTTTTTCCAGCATAATTCAGTATATATATCGTAATTTTAAACTGTGTAAATAACTTTTGTTTCCTAGATGGTAACCGTTTGTTTTGCGTGATATATAATTAAGGGTTTGTCGGTACATTGATTTGTCATGGCCTATGACTTTTTTTTTCTTTTTGTCCAAACAAACGAACAAAAAAAAAAAAAAGTTGGACCGATTATCCGCGACCGATCAACCCCAGGCCAGCGTCCCAGAGGAGGGACCACTTGTGGTCGTCACCTTCCAAAAGGACCCTCAACAAAGTCATAAGTACTTGGAGTCCGAGCCCAAAGCTCTCGGGGTTTGTGCATTTCTGTGCTTTTACTATTTGATATTTAATCAACATTTAATCGGAATTTTATTCCATTTGCTTCATTTCCAGTAAACACTGTAAACTGGCCTGTTTTGCCGGATCAGCTAACTTTCAATACATCACCGTCCCCAAGCGTCGACTGAAATGTTGGGAAATAGAATTTTAAGTTCACAACTATTACGCAACAGCAAGCGGGACATTGTGTTCACACTTGATTTCTAGGTTAGGTTTCTCATACAAAAAGTTATTTTCGGGCATTAACTAGTAAATTGTTCGCTCTTTTGGTCACTGGTCTGAAAATTGTGTTATAATAAATTATCTAAATGTGACTTTTTTCTTAGGGAGTATTTTTGACACTGCGGCTGTAATGTAAAATGTAAAATTAAAAACAAAATAGGCATAATAGAATAGGTAACATTTTTATGTGATTAAATCATTAATTAAATAATTAGGCCTACAAATAATTATTATAATTATAGGCCTAATATATCTCATAAAACAGGTGCTTAAGTCTATGGTGTCTAGAGACCACCGTAACCCACTTCAGTAATGAAAAGTGAGCCCTTCGTTGATAAGTAGTGGGTCTACGCTAGGTAGCTAACAGCCTAGCGCAGGGTAGGCCGCAGGGTGCCAACGAATAACTGGTATAACACAGACACATATATAAAATAAAAATAATAATATATCTTGCATAGACCTATATTTCAGTCCCCCTCCCACCCACGGTTCATATAGGCCTAATCTTGTATCAAGCATGTAGCTCCCCAGAATATCTTCTTTGGAGAAGTTGCTGTTACTGTAAATTAGGATGGAGACCCCTGGCCTATACTGTATGCTTACGTTGCGTATCCATTATCTAGAGGCGATAAAACTTACCTATCGCACCTCTCACTTTAACATGCCTCTGTGCTTCTTTATCCTTCTGCGATATTGAGGTCTGATAGCTTCTACTCCTTCATTTTGAAAAATTGGTCGTCTTCTTGTCACCAATTTACTCATGGTTATTTTTGGTCACCGATATCGGAAGGAAACAGCTGAGTGACAAAGCGAATTTGGACGGCATGTAGGCGCCCCCCTCCAAGATGGGTGCCCCACATTGTGTAGCTGTTTTGCATTGGTCGTGCAGAGGAGTCAAGCCAGACAATTTCACTTTGTCCCGGAAAGTCAGATCGGCTGGCTAAGTTAGCACCCCTCAGAAGTGGGCGCCCTAGGTGGCCACGTACTTCGCCTACAGGATTGACCTGCAACTTTCTTTCTTGTATAATTGTTAATTTTCCTTGCTGGTGTTTATTCCTTTTTTCCCCCATTAGATCTCCGAGATCATGTTCAGCTTGTTTCAGATAAGCCTGTCTATCATCACCCTTGATTTCGACATCCCCCAGCAGCATGCGGACTACGCAGTCATCGTCGGCTCTGTTTTTGTACGTATCTGCATGGTTTCTAAGGGAGCGTGCAGTGTTGACTTGCTGCCAGTCTGCTCCGTAAGGGTTTACCAAAAATTATCATAACAACATTATTATAATTGAAAACATAGCTTTAGGAACCTGTTTGATGTTTCCTTATATTTTTTAGATTGTATTTATTAAAGATTATATTTATTACTTTTGAAGTATTATTTTTTCTCTTTCTTTAGTCAGTTTCTTTCTGCAACACTCAATGCTTTCTCTCTCTCTCTCACACACACACACCTACCTTCAAAGTGCATATCAGAATTGAAGGCTCAAAATCTTTAGTACGATTTAGAAGCAGCACCATATCTGATTTGTGCCCCCTCATTAGTGTTTACAAAGGATAGAGAGCGAGTTAAATGAGCGAAACATGTTGTTGACATATTAGTATGGCTTTTCAGAATCTTTTTTTGGATCTCAATCAAATTTCTACCAGAGAGGGAAAGAACTAACTTGAGAAATTGCTTCAGTTTATTGCCTTTAAACAATCACTCCATGCCGTAGGTCATGATTGCTGGGGGTACGGCCATCGCAGCCAAGAGTCTACATCTGCCCACAGTAAGCCCTTATATATGCACTTCCTGTAAATGGAGGGTGGTGTTTTTTTTTATACTGGGAACAAGCATGCAGATGGTCACATTTGGAGAAGATGTATTACCTGGCTTCTTATCTCCATGCGTTCCTCTCCACATAGGTGAAGGCCTGCCTGGGCCTGCAGGTGCTGGCGTGTTTGGCGTCCATTAGCAACATGTTCGTCTGCGCCGGCAAGATGACAGTGACCACGGGACCACAGTTTTGCTGGTGGCACGAGCAAAGCTCAAACAACAGCGTGACTTGTCAGATGATGAGTGTGAGCTGAGCTCTTTACTGGTTTACTGTGGGTGTCGTAGGGGCCGGGTGACTGCATCTGCCATTAACAGCTGGGGTTTTAAGTTTTAACAAGAGGGGAGATGATTGGTTAGAAGTGTGAGGTGTGTTCAGCACGCTATGAAACAGTATGCGTCATTCGTTGTTCATGTTATGCCTCCCTCCTGTGCCAAGGATGCCTACGACCACTACAACATAAACAGCTTCCTGGTGAACACAACTCTCGTGGCCATCAGCGCCACTTTGGCTGCCTACTGCTGCAAGGTAGTGGAATGCTGCTGCCCCAAATCAAAAATGGTGAGGATGGGGAAGTAGGTTGCCTAAACAAACATGCGACATGTTTGGCTCTATATAGAGTGTATGTGTCAGTCTTCACATTAGTGCTCTATAATTTGCATATATATTATAAATGTCATATAACTAAAACATGACATTGCGAAATCTCTATATTTTTGCCATGAAAAACTTGGATAAAAGAGGTGAAAGTACCTAATTTTTGTAGACAGTTCTCATAACTGCGATTCATAGATGATGATAATACACCTCACATAATTTCTGCTTATGCTTTTGTATATAGCTAGGAAATGGTATCCCAGAGTAAATGATCTTTGAGAATAACAGACTCAGGGGTCCATTGTAAAGCTCATAGGTCATGTTGCGAAATTCAGAGAGGGTGTCATTTTTGGCTTTTACACACGTGGACAAAATTGTTGGTACCCTTCGGTCAATGAAAGAAAAACTCACAATGGTCACAGAAATAACTTAAATCTGACAAAAGTAATAATTTAATTATTTATTATTACTTTTGTCAGATTTAAGAGTTTTTCTTTCATTGACCGAAGGGTACCAACAATTTTGTCCACGTGTGTAATTCTACTTCATCCTTCTCACAGTCAACAGTGTTGGTTCAGGAGACAAGTGGACGAACAGCTCAACCCAGTTGATCCTGTGGCCTTCAGGGACTAGAGTCAGAGTTTTTTGTTTAATATACACCTAACAGTAACAAACGAGCTAAGCTCAGGGCTGTTCAAACTGGATACAGGACTGTACTGGAAAGGCTTGAAAATGAAATGACATAGAGAAGACCTTCACTCACACTGTACATTGTGTGTTTCTGGTTGTCATGCTCATTTCAGCCGGTGATCAGCATCAACACACCCCAGGCTCAGCAGCAATGAAGAACATCAGGTGAACATCAGGCGGATCCAGGACAGAGCTCATGGAAAAGGTGGCTTTGTGCATCATCTGAGCGTGCCTGCACACAGTGGGATGCTAACTCAAGAAAGACAATGTCACTGGACCATTTCAGCAACGTCATGGGCATCGTTCACAATGTTAATCTTGCTACCTAGTTACCTAATACCTCCTCACGTAACCTTCACATACTCTAACTAATCTACTTTAACCATTTGACCAACCATTAACACCACATAAGTATAATGTAATCAGTTATCATGGCACATAATTAACTAACTCTTAATTATAGTAAGGGTGCACGAATAACACCAATGACTTCTTACATAATGCAACCAGCATCAAAACGTTTATATTAGTAATAGCATACTGTGATACAGCAAAATATGCTGATTTATTCTTAACTAATAAAATACTTTATCTGCCATCTCCCCGCTTTTCCTTAAATATCAATGTGGGACTTTAGCATTATACTACAGAGTCGGCGGGGTAGTTTTGTCGCTTCCTGCTCTAACCACGGTACAGGTTCCTAGTCTGTTACACAATCATAATCCCAGCCATTGTAAGGGTTTCAAAGTCTCTTTTCCCATATCACAAAAGTGAGCTTGTATTGCAAGGAGAGGCAGAGATAACATTGTGAAAAGCACCATCCAGGTTCCAGGGATCGGAACGAGTCATGGAATGTCAAGTCTCGAGTCAAAACATTGCAGTCTGAGTCAAATCTTCAATCATTTGCCCACAAGTCCAAGTCGAGTCAAAGTATTTCCATCATCTTTTGCTGTCAAGTCACAAGTCATCAAATTTGTGACTTGAGTCCAAGTCAAGCTGTGAGTCCTTGTCAGTTTTTTTTTTTTTAACCTTTAGTGATTAAAATTTGCTGCAGTGAAAACCCGCCACAGTACGTCATAGGATACATTGTTTGTAGACAGAGGTTAAAAGAAAGTGTCCACTCAAGGTTGTCCTCACACAGTTTTTACATCCATGTCTATGCAGAGAATGATGCATCTTTCCAACTAACTAACTGTCTCAGGAGACCTTGCACTCAGCCAATTGAAAATGCAGACAGCAAGGAATTAATGTACACTGAAATTCTAAAATTAACATTATGATGCCCAGAGGGGGACTACAATCTGAAGTCTTCTCAAATGATAAGGTCTAAGTCAGGTCCAAGTCAAGAGTGTTTGCCCTCAAGTCCAAGTCGAGTCCAAATCTTTCCATCAGTTTGCTGAGTCGAATCACAAGTCATCAAAAGTATGACTGGAGTACCCACCTCTTCCAGGTTTTCTCCTTACACAGTGGAGCTTAGTACACCGAGATTCACTCTAGGATGTATTTTCAGTGTGATAAAGTCAGTTACGAACAGTAGACTCACTTTTGTCAGACAGGAAGGACCTCAGAGTGATTCAGGACCTTTGTTGGCCATGTGCAGCAGAAGCATTGGAATGCTTATTCAGTCAACCTCACTTGGTTATGTGTGAGTATGACAAATACTCTCAATCATCCAGAAGGCAGGAAGGAACCCTGATTTATCACCGGCCTCAGGGAATTGTTTCTCATCCAGGGGGTGGGGGGTGCATGCATTTTATACAAGTACAAAACTGTGATCTGAATTTTTTGCATTGTTTTCCAGTGTCAGCATCTTATGCAAAGGGAATGTAATAAATGCATTTATTCTCTGTATTGGCTATGCTCTGAGCTTTGGTCTTCCCCTTGCTAAGAGCAGGACAATCATGGCTTTTCCCACTCTTTCAGGCATCACTTGCTCCATTAGGGAACTGGAGAATTCCCAGTTTGCTTCATAGTGACCTTGTTTTGGACCATATGGCAGCCGGAGACATATATAAGACATACACAAGTGTGTAAAAGTTAAACATAAGACCATTTTCCCATCCCAATGTCTCACAGATTCACACTCAGTTTGTGGGAGCTTTTTGTTCACTCGTACACGGAGCCCCACTCCCCAGAGTAAGTCAGGGTGCACACTGGTGATCCGTAGCCAATAAGTAAATTTTTTTGTGTAAGTGTGTTTGTCAAATATATATATATATTTATTTTCCTTTACATTTATTTAGCTTTTATGTAAAGCAACATACAACTGAGAAAGCATGGTCAGATAATCCCTGGAGCAGGAGCCCAACAGTGAAATCACTATGCTGACCCTGGGATTTGAACCAGCAACCTTCCAATAACAGGCACAGAAACCTACCCCACTGAGCCACACACTGCATATTCCAGCTCCCAGTGGAGATGACCCAGCTCCCCTCTATAAAGTAAGACGAGAGACACACCCCAGTCCAGAAACACTGATTATTTAACTATCTTACGTTTCAGCTAATATATATTAACCTGCAATACGCAGCTTTTATTTACAGTATAACACAAGTCCACTTTATATAAAAACTGGCACTGGCCATTTCATTTATTCTGTTCATTTAAAACCTTGTTAAAAAGTTTTATCTTCCTTTTTTTAAGAAATTTCCACTGAAGAATGCGCCTCTGCATTTACCTCGAACAGCAGCTGCTAGAGTTTTAAAAAATCCAAATTATATGTATCTTATTTGTTAGCAGATGCTTTTATGTGACGCGAAGCACATCTGAGAAAGCAGGGTCAGCCGGTCTCTGGAGGAATGCAGGTCAGGGGCCTCGCTCAGGGGCCAAACCGTGACATGACTCTGCCAGCCCTGGGATTTGAACCAGTGACCTTCCCGTCACAGGCAGAGTCCATAAACCGCTGAGCAACACACCACCCTCATTTGAGGAAACTTACTTGAAAACGAGGTACTAATCTGAAAATGATTATTCCTTTTTCCACAGGTTCAAGTGGGTAATACCCTTAGCGTCCTCATGTGGGCAGCCTGAGTTCTGCACCAAGGGGTATCTCTGAATGCCCCTACATGAAATGACGAACACTCCGGGATGGAGATGAGGCTTCTGAGTGGAAGCTGGGCGGAGCTACCAGTCGGGAGGTGGATTCCGGCGGGTCACCGATCATACCTGCAGGTCATCTGCCCAATGTCCCTGTAAACCACAGGGAAAATGAACAAATGAGAGGACAGAAAACGGAGCTGCCTCTTCTGAAACGCTCTCATGCACTGTCCAGCTAATGCCTACTATGGTTACCAAAGCGTTGCACAAAAATGCTTGTTGATGAGCCTGTGGTACAAATTTCTTCACTTCATCCAAATCAAATCCACATCTTTCAACCTCAAGGGAGTTAAAACAAAACACAACACAAAGATCCCTTGAGGCTACCCATAAGAAAACTTTCTAGACCCTGTCACGCAATGAACACTCACCCGAGATGATGCCGACGGTGCGATTTCTTCCAGGTCACCATAGCAGCCTTTCTTGTGGCGAATCAGATTGCCCCATAGCACAGAATGGAGGCAGCCTGGGCATTTCCCCTCCACAGGAAGTAGATGGGAAGGTTCAGACTTCAGGAAGTGCTTAGCCAAACAGATGAGGTGAGCGACCATCTGACAAGAAGGATGGAAACAGGACACCCTGTCTGCAGCCTGAAAATGAGAAATGTTCAGCAAAGTAAGAAAAGCAAACAGGAATACATTATATTTCCACAATTTAGTTTAAAATTACACTGAATCCAAAAACTTCTCCCAGTAATTAAAATAAATGCAGGATTTGTTTTTTCACATGTTACATGCAGTAACGGCGTATCAGTTCCCATTAGAGGAGGTTTTGGGGTGTAAGTGCCTAGCAGAAAACCTTAGGCAAAGGTAATGTGAGATTTTAGTCATACAGTCACATAAGGAAGAGAACCAAAGAAAACCTCACTCAGTATTTTGCAGCATTAGATCCTTTCAGCAGATTGATGTATATATGCTGATCTTGTGCTTCCAGTAGAGCAGGTTTTTCTTAGCTTAGACAAAGGCTCCGCTCCCTACTCACCTTAACCACGTCCAAACAGAGGTGGCACCTCTCTCCCAGCCCCTCCTCCCCCCGCTCCAGCTCTGCTAGCGCCGGTGGCTGCTGCTTCTTGGCACGCACACTGCCAAAGACCACCGGCACATGGAGCGGAGGCTGAAGCCCGGGTTCAAACTCCAGTCGGTACTCCTGGCGCAACCAGCGGGCAGTGAGGGGCAGGCGGTTCCACGGCGCCACCTGGAGCATGTGGGATAGCACACGCCAGTGGAACTGGAGGCTAGACTCGCGGCGTGATCGGCGGGCCACGTGGGAAAGGCGCCGGGAGGAGTGTGGGTGCTGCCACGCCCATTCGAACTGAAACCAGACGGAAGCAGACTTACAGTCAGCTCATATACAAAGAACTCATAAACAGAACAACTGGACAGTGAGACGGAGAGACAGTGGATTTTCAAAGATAGTTAAGAACTTCGAGTGAACAGGCTTTCACTGTTCAGTCCCCCCCCCCAAAACTGCAAGTTAAAACCTGGTCAAACGTGTGAAAGGAACATTTACCCTCAAAGCTGCAATATCAGAAGGAAAGCCATGAATGATGAGTATCATCTCCCTGCACAAAGTCATAAAAACAGAACACTTCTTTAGAAACCATATTTCAGAGATCACGGGCATTGTGGGAAAAAGTAACAATAGGTAAAAGAAGTTTTATCAACAAATAATAACAGAAATTTTTTAATTTTTACTTCTGAGGCACTTAATACTATCACTAAAATGAAAAACTCGTCATCGAAGCCGGTTCGTTGGCTCCACGAAGCCATCCTTCTAGCATATAGGAATCCATGTACAATACAGCCGGCCTCCTGCTCAGACGGAGCCGCTGCTTCGCTCCTCACCACGGCCCGCGGCCGCTCGTCCTCTTGGCTCCTCCCTTGTGTCGCCCGGCGTTGTGCTGCCCGATCCGGCGCTCTGGGTTCACGGTGAAGCCGATATAGATGCGACCCTTAAACTTCGGGTTTGTACAATATAGCATGTACACCCCGAAGAAGCTCTCCACTTCCACCACCATCTCAAGGCTCTAATAAATACAAATGAAGAACGATGTTATGTTTTTAAAGTCATGCCTTTATTAAAGTATTTTAGTAAACTCGATTAGATCTGATAAACATATAACTGTAAAATACGTGTATCGGAATAACCACATCTACCAAGAAATAACTAATCATCAGATCAATAAATAGTAAAAACACCATCCATGTGAATCAGGTCACAACTATTTTACAGCATTATTCAGAAATATCTGGATACCTTTTAAATAATGAAGTGACACCAGTCAATAAACTTGCTCATAAATTGTGCTAGTGTGTAATGTATATAAACGTGTTTTGAACGGAACATAAATATGTAAGTCATGCACGTATCTTACTCAGGGCTGCCAATTAACATGCATCTGGCGTGACACTCATGCTTTCAGATTCACGCAAGAAATTTTATGGCAAATCTATATTATTCCATTATAAACCTAAAATTAGTTGCATCAAAAGCGTTGCAGTACTTTGCAAATCCTACGGACTATTTACAGGGTAAAATAAGTCTTACACGCATGTCAATCTGTGCGTAGAGTTTCCTCGAAATGAAAATCTCAAGATAGCTAGCTGACCAAACTTGGCAATCCTGGATGATACCGATATTATATTACTTTTTTGCAGTACGACCAACGAGAATGATATTTCATCTGAGGTTATGACCGATGGACGGATATATTAATAAAGTCGCACAACAGAAGCCTTTAAATCAGTACAAACCTGTACACACACCAACTGTTAGGCCAAAATGAATTCGCTAACTAAACAATGACATTTTAACAGTGCACCCGGCTGATCCTTTCGAAATAAAATACATTCCGTGGGCTTCTGTGTTTCTTCCATTGCCTGATTATAAAGTAGTTTGCAGGTTTTCTCAAAGAAAATACAAGTATATGTTTTTCATATATATATATAAAGCATTATTTTCGCGTTATAAATTCGTAAATAAATAAATAATAAGATGAAATGTTCTTTCTTTTAAAAAATCTATCCAGAAATTTTATTCAGGCGCTCAAAAATAGACAGGTTCATAAGATGAGGACCCAAACAAAGATGCCTTATTTTGGTTGGTGCGAAACCCTCGCTGACCCCGCCCTATTCTACTTTGAGGACATTTGACTGGTTTACGGTAAGAACGCGACAGTCTGTCTTGAACATTGTGGGTTACTATTGGTCAGTACCGTTTAAGGCCCGTCTTAGAAGTCGCCAGTTGATGATTCTTTCTGGAACTTCTACAACAGGCGAGTAGGTTGATGTGTGATATTGTCTTTGCCATTATATCAGAGGACATTTTAATAGTAATACACGATTTATTCTTTAAAGCATGGCAATAACAGCAGATCACGTTCGCAACAAACTGACAACGGGCGTTGGAGCAGTTCATGTGGTATGTGTGTTTAGTGAATAAGCCATAAACTAAAACGCCTAATTGTTCTGACTAGACTGTAGGTGATGCGGTCAAAATATGGTGTCCATTGAATGTAATGAAATGGAATTTGAAGTATCTGGTGAAATATGTGTTTAGATAAAAACACAGTCAGGTTCATAATTGAAAAATGTAGGCATAAGTATATACCTAATGTCTGCTACTGTATATTTTATCGATGCGGCTATTGCATCAAAAAAGGTAAACGTAAACGACTAATGGTCGTTTCACAATGTGTACATAGGTTCCAACATAGGTTGGAAAACCGCTTTATCACTGAACATTAGATACTGTTATTTCGCTAAATATCCCGATCACTTACATTTATTTCAAACTAGCAAGCTAATTCAAGTCACCTCACGGAAATCTCCAATGCTCTGAATGTTTACGTTTCAAGTGCTCGTGTCGTATGATTTTTTTTGCACAATTCACATGGCATACAACCGTCAGCAGCTTGCTCTAAAATAAACCATTCATTATAGCCGTTGTAGCTAGCTTGATTTATTTTTACTTTTATTTTCCTTCCCTTTGGATTTTTTCTATGTCTTTGTATTATCGAATATTTGTTGCAGAATTGGTAAATATGTCATTGATATTAAAATTACCCGGCATAATTTATGCACCGTGCCAGATTATAAAATAATCCTGTCTAACAGGAAGTGGAAGATACAACTGCGAACAGATGTGCTACCAGCTTCAAGGTACTAGTGGTGTCACCGGAGTTTGAGGGCAAAACACTTTTGCAGAGACAAAGGTAAGGAAACAACAGGGATAAACAGACTAGTCAGTGCAGAGATGACTGAGAAAATCTGAATGGAGATAAAAGTAAACAAGGGAATGCAGTTATTCAGAAGGCACGATGAGGTACAGTGCGATCTGCATTTCAAGATATATGTGGATGTGAATAATGAGAAATAATGTGAGAAAATATTAACTTGAGTGTGTGCAGAGTAATGAGACGGCGAAGGTGTGGAATCTCAGGGGTGCTGAGTGGTTGAAGGGCTCATTGGCATGATCGCTTTGCTCTGCCTCGTCCTTCAGGATGGTGAACAGCTGCCTGTCCGAAGAGCTGAAGGACATTCATGCCTTTGAGCAGAAGACACTAACACCAGAGCAGTGGGAGAAGCACAAAGCCCAGTGATCACCACACACACGCATGTCAAACCCATTCAGTCTTAGGGAAAAGGAATAGAAGCTGTTTGGAAAAAACAATTCTGTATCTGCAAGATAAACCCTGTGGGAATTTAAACGCATACACCAATGATGTGATAGTGTACTGTTGTTTTTTTTTTACATGTATCAAATGTAAAATAAAAAGATTACATTGACATTAATGTGTTTGTGTGTATTAACTCACACGGCATTTCAGTTTTAGAACAGTTGTTGCCTGATCAGACCTTCTACACAGCTAGCAGTACTGCTCATTATCCATTATGCTACATGTAACACATGAACATTTCAAGCTGAAGTGCGATTCTTTAGCATAGTGGCAGCATTCAGAAAGCTGCAGCTTGATATGCGATAGACAAGGGTGTAGATGCGTTTTTGATACTATTTGTCTAAATGGAAGACCGAGACTAAAGGGTAGTGCATTCCCTTTCCACGTGCGCTTTTTGGCTGCAGATGGTCATGCACACGGAAGCTTGTGTTCATACTACATTTGGCTGGGGATGATATTTCACCAGAGCAAGAGGGCAGATGTTTTGCAACAAACACATAAGAGCAGAGTAGTGAAATGGGTAAACTTATGAACAGTTTTAAAATTGTTAGTCTACACTTGGGCGGTGTGATGGTAATAAGACAGACCACGGTAAACTGAAATGCCTACAACAAAATTAGACAGGACTAACGCTCCAAACCACGGCTTTCCTTCAAATTCATCAAATTACAGTCCAGCTGTTCATTTTAAACTGCAAGACAAACCCAAGTAAATCTGAAATGTATTATTACTTAGGGCGATCAAATCTCAAAAATGGATATATACATTTTCAATTTGAATGTTTCAGTGGTCAAGCTTTATAAAACACAAACGAGGGAATGTCCACAGATTTTTTTTTATTTTCAGGAAACTCTGAGTTCTAGAAAGGTCAGGAATATGGGGAAACATCCATGTGTGTGTAAAAATGTATAAAAGAATAAAATCTTAAGTCTAATATACATTTAGAAGACCTTCCTAAATACACCTGACAGAACATTGACATGCCTAGTTCTGTGGGCTTCATAACAGCAGTAACATCACATCATAAAATAATTTGAAAAATCACCACCAGGTCTACTCAAGCTCTCAGCTGGAATGCATGTAGCAGGCCCAGCTGCCTCTAAATTACCTTTAATTTCTGAAATAGAAAAAAAAAAAAATCTGCAGAATGTTACAAAATCTTGTCGGGTATCAAGGGGCCCAGTTCACCGGTGCTACATGACATCCCAGTCGTTCAGCCATGTTGATGCCTACGGTCAAATCATTGAGTTTTATGTTCCAGAACCAAATGTTCGATAAGCATTTGGAGCTCAACCCAAAAGGACCGTGGCTCTGGCAATCCCATATACCCGTTTGCTCCTCCTCTCTCGGCCAGGCCCACCTCTCCACCATTAGCTTGACACTCTGGTGTGCCCACCCCGTCAGTCCACTGAGCCATGTCCCTCCCGCGTGTGCGAGCGCTGGTGGAAGCGGAGCCCACCACAGTTGCGGAAGGTCTTCCCACACTGGCTACAAACGTAGGGCTTCTCGCCGGTATGGATGCGGAAGTGCCTCGTGAGCGCCCCTGAGTGGCGAAACCGCACACCGCACACAGTGCAAGCGTAGGGCCGCTCGCCAGTATGGATGCGCAGGTGGGTCTTCAGGTTCTCCATGCGGTTGAAGTCACGGCCGCACTGGGAGCAGCGGTAGGGGCTGCGGCCCGGCGGAAAGGCCTGCCGCCGCCCCCTCCTGGCCGTCGCCTTGCTATGCCTCTGGCTGTGGTGCCGCCGGAGCTCCCCTGGCAGGTGGAATGCTTCCCCACAGATCCTGCACACGTGAGCCTGGTGAGCACCGCCCACCTGCATGCCGTAATGCTCTTGGGGGACCGGCACCGCCGCCGCATCCGCGGGCTGGTAGGGGTTCGAGAAGGGAGGGGGGAAAAAGTTGTCTGGGGCTGCAGGCTCTGGGTTTGAGACAGGAGGCTCACCTATGGGGGGGGGGGCAGGGGGGTGTGAGCAGGAAAATACCAAATGGGAACTGGTTAACTGAAAAAACACAAACCAACCAATCTGTGGGAAAATATTCATAAACACACTACATTCCATGTTCCAATAGCTTACCTAGTACATAATTTTATTTACAGAAGAATGGGACAGCGCACTGGGTCTACCAGCCCCCCAGGGATGTAGTTTTGATATCCGCTCATGGCTGTGTGTGTGTGTGTCTGTCTTAAAGCGTTCATCAGGACTAGAACCTGTGCATCAGAATCCGCGACCCACTGTGACAGGCAGACAGCGTACCCAGAGGTGCCCCAGCAGACTCACCCAGGGAGCGGCTGGTGCAGGGAGCAAAGCGCTCCGCTCCACAGCCCGGGCTCAGCTCCAGAGGCTCAGGCCTCCAATCCTCCAGCAGCCTGGACTGCACCAGGGAGAGGGTATCGGGTCCAAACTTATCCCCTGCCACTTCATCGGGGCCAGACCTGAACTCGGGGGCGTTGCCCGGGTCTGACTTCTCCTCCTTCACCTTGACCTGCTTGATTTCACAAGTATCCATGGCAACAAAGAGAGACGAGGAGGATGAGGAGTTCAGTCTGGCCACATCGTCCGTGTTCTCCCCGTCCAGCTTCACTGCCACCACGTGGTTTGTGGCCTCCTCGCTTAAACCATTCCCCTTGGTAGCTGACCAGAGGGATGAAACAGTTTAACGACCAAGAGCAGGACAGTATGTAGTCTTTCAGCAAATCATTTTGATATTTTATGAATGCAAACAGATAAGTAGATTATTAACTGTGTGTAAAGAGAAGATGGGGAAAACCAGTCCTAGAGAGGTACTGAGGTTGCAGGTTCTGCTTTATCTGTCAAATTTATAAGCAGTTGATATAGCGAGTTACTTCACACTGTGGTAATGTAAATATTATATCAACGGCCGTAACCATGGAGTCAGCATTGGCGGGGGGACCAAGGCCGTAATTATAAT